>JARHVA010002531.1:1640000-2112500 GCA_037957365.1 Torreya grandis | reverse complement strand
TCAAAAATTCAAAAAATTTAAAAAATGAGAAAAAGAGAAAAATAGTACATCCACTAGTGAAAAATAGTTTATTGGTGCTTTGGGCAAGTACTATGGTGAAACCAATGTTTTTGGCACCATGAGTAATACATTGTCTATATCCAACTTAGTTACTTGAGGGCATCCTATTGTAGTTATCACTTGTATATTTTATTTCCATGTTGTCACTTGTCTCATCATCCATTTCATAGAATATTAAATTAATTTTATTTTCCTTGTATTTGTGTAATTATGTCCTTGTTGATGTTAGAGGAATGTTGTCACTTGTCTCAACAATTCTATCACATCCATTTCCAAAAACATTTTACCTATCTACATCTACCATACTAACTAGATTCTAAAACAAGCATAAATGTTCACACACTCATTTTATTATCTATTCATCTACACAAAACAATCATCAATTAACCCATTTTCTCATCACTTCTCATATTGGGAGAACTACATCTAGCCTGATATCCCCACACAAACTCTGTCCAAGGTGGATTATGTAAAAACACTTAGATACATTGGGTTTATAGGTTCAACTTGGCCACCATCATCCCCATAATCCCATTTCCCCAAGCATGGTTTCATTATTTCCACAACCATCATGTGAATTCACTTTTTCACATTCATTTCCAAATACCTTCAGTTCTTCTAGGGCTTCTTCATTGATTGTTCAACATTGTCATGGATATTGGCTATGAAAGGTCTTAGCCCTATCCTAGTATATTTGCATAGTCATTTGATTTCTTTTAGGTGTTGTTTGATTTAAGTTTTATTTTTTGCCTATGTGATCATCAGTTTTTTACATCTTGTGTGTCTTGTCATTTACTTGTTTTATCTTATCTTTTCCTTATTTTTTTATGTGAGAAGTTATCTTTGCTTGTCACTTTTATATCATGTCTTTAATTTTAGTATCTTGTTTATTTTATTTTTTTAAGTTGGGATTATTTTGTGTATTACATAATTGTGTGATCATGATTTCCCATATCATGTTTGCACTCCATTTTGCACAAAATAAAACTTTATCTTATTTTCTATTATTTGCATGTTTGTTTAGTTATGATTATTTTTTGTATTACATTATAGTGTGATTATTATTTTCCATATCATGATGCACTCTATTTTGCATAAATAAATATCTTCATCCCTTACTCATACCACATAAATACTCATCATGATTATTTCATATCATTGGTGATTATTGTTTTACACTAAATTAAAATTTAGGTTAATTAAATATTACTTAGTTATTCATGTTGGAATTACAATGCAAGACAAAAATAAACATAAGGCATCTATCTAACTAACCATCCATCTATACATTTTATAACATAATGAAAAGTTAAAAAGGATTAACATGTTCTATTATAAACCAAAAACATGGAAATTAATTACCATACACTATGCATCTAGCTCATAAACCAAACATGAAATAAATAATAAAGTCCAATAGTGTCCATCACATATCCATAACATAAGTCCAATACCAAAAATGAATCATGTATACATATATAAAAATTGAATGTGTATATACAATTATAAATCTCAAAAATATATATTGATTGATACATCATAGCCAAAACCATATCAAGTCTCTCCTTGGCCCTCAAATGAGGAATCTATAGTAGAATTAGGATTGCATCACCATTGTGTGCTCCTTAGAGGACCCATAACACATTGTGAGGCCTGACCAATAGATCTCTCTAACTCCATTAGCTATATTAATCTCCTTGACATAGATATCTTAGTAGATTACTCTTTGAATAAGGGTGATCACTGATCTCATCGAATGAACTCCTCATATAAACTCCTATAGTATGTCACCTGATCCATCACTCTCATGGCCTTGTCTCAGACTGGTAGCTATCCAAGCACTTTTAAAATCTCTCTCACCTTAGCCAACTCCACTAGTAATTTATCCCTCTCCCTCTTATATTTTAGAATCACAATGACTATGGTGGGATAAATCAATTTTCAAAACTTTTACAACTTTACTTTATCATTCATGATCCATAAAAATAATACAATGAACTAGCAACACATTAAGAGCCATGAGCATGAGATAAAAGGCATAACACATACAAAAATTATTTGAGTTGGAAACCATTAAGGGTAAGAAATCCCATTGATGATGAAAATGTAATACAATCTTATAAGACAAACATAAATCTTTAGTGAAGCACCAACTTCACTTAGAGCACCAACCCCAACTAGCCAAACATCCACTTGACTAGGATTTAACAAGCACCTACTTGCAAGGAGGAAACAACCCCCTAGATGAATGAGCACTAACTCAACCAAATAATTATGACCACCTCTTCATCTCTTCACACCCTTAGCCCTCTCAAACTGCCTTCTAGGCTCTTTAGCTTAACTTGGTCTCTTCAAGACAGATTAGGTCATTTGACATTGATAGTCATATAAAGTACCCCTATTAGATATTCAAGATATTTTTTATTACACCTTGATTATGGTCTATAATTCCTCATTTAGTTATTCAAAATTATATATCTTCCACTTCAACTCTCATATCCACTAACTAGCAAATTGAGCCTATTAGGCCTTGTTCTTATACTAGGCTCTTGTTCATACACCTCTTGGTCATACATACACACTTGTAAACTAATATTTTAAATAAAATATGACACATTACATGAAAAAAAAATGAATAAAAAATTAAAATAGGTTGGTCATATAGTATATTTCTAAAACCCCTTTTAGGCCTTAAGGAGACCTAATTTAATTAGGCCTTCATCAGCACACATTACCCTTTAAACTCCTTGAATTTTTTTAAAACTAATCACACATAAATAAAATATAACATGTCACTAAAATATACCCCAAAAAATATCATATCAGTTCCATTACACCTTTTATCTTCAACCACCACTTGAAGCACACCATTAGCATTGTTCACAATTAGGCCTATGCATACCCAGAAAGTCTATCTTGAACAACTAAAGTAAAAACATATTTTAAAAAAAAACATGGAAAAAATTAATATACATAGAGCATTAAATACCTAAAAAATTTCAATAATTTAATTATACTTAATTACATATGGAAAAAAAACTCAAACCCTTCTCTGCAAGTAGCCCAGTCAGAACTGCCAACTAGCATCAAAACATAGTCATGGAAACAATGACCTAAAACACCTGTAAAACCATTTTAAGATAATTTAAATTAATTTATATGATACTATAATTTAATTATACCATTATATATATATATATATATATATATATATATATATATATATAATATGGTCACATGGAAATATTTGTCTTGCAGACCAATCTCATAGTTTTTACCTCACTGTCTCATTTGAACTAGATAGGTCAACTTATGATCAACATTTTTATCATATCCACTGACCTAAAAAACATATATCCAACATTAAAATTTATTAAAGGTATTTTAAAACCTCTCCATGCACTTTAATTCATCCCTAATCCATGATAATACATCCCTAATCAACTTTTCACTTTTGCCTAGGTTTCTCATTATTTGTATCATTAGCTCTATGAGTGATTGGTCAAATTTTAAGACTAGTTTAAAAAAATTTAAGGCTATAAAATACTCATAAACCACCATTTAAATAAAATTAAAGACTCAATATTTTTCCTCCATCTATTTATCAACTTTTATTTGGTAAACTATGACTGCTACAGTAAATCTCCAAGAAATAAGGCTTTTCTGATAGGATCCAATCACTCACCTGACAAACCAATCATACTTAGAGGTGAATAGGAGAGATTAATACAACCTAAAATCACTTAAATATCTATATAAATCCATTTTTATCATTTTCAAACAAGATCTTTCATGTTTAATCATGTTTAGGGTTCTTTGAGGGTTTAAACTATCTTCTAGTCTTAACGATCATTCATAAAGCTTATCTCCTTATTATAGAAAAAAATTCTTGAAAATTTGAGATGTGAACCTTCCCCATCTACAAAAAATATATTATTTTCCCATGAATAGGTTACATATGCCAATGACCACTTAAAATTTCTTCTCAAGTTGAGAACCCTTCATTTTGTGCATACAAGAGACCTCAAAACACTTTTTCTTGTCTTAACCACCAGATTGTGAGCTAAAAACCTGGTAAACATACTTGAAACAACATGATATACCTCAAAAAATACTCACCTATTAAAAATTACCTATGAAACATAACTTCGTACCACATTAGGCCATGTTCTCTCTATTTTCTCTACTACACTTGAGTCTTCACACCTCATTAAGTCTTGAACTAACCTTCAAAGCTCTTTCCATGTTTTCTCCACCTAAATTACATGATTACACAACATTTCAAATTATTAAAAAATGTTAATCATCATTCATATGCCTTGAAAACACCTCATTAGTTTAATCAAGGTCTAGAACTAGTCTAGTTGTAGACTTGGGCTTAAGATCTTACCCTTGTAAGCTTACCTTGAAACTCTCTTGAGTGATCCAATACCCCATATACATGCTCAAGAAACCTTATAAAACATATTATTCTTATATTCATCCATCTCATCATGTCACCATGCTCATACCTTCTCACAAAGTTCTTTCATGTTATGGCTAGTGTCATGACTACATTTTTCAAGCACTTAAAGCTTGATAACTGACCTTGAAACACTCCATGATGCTTATACACATTTATCACATGCCTTTAATTCTCCTAAAATAATTTATTAATGCCTTTAATGACCTCATGAACACCTTTCTTAATAACCTTTGATATCAATGACAACATCAATACCAACTTTCAACACCATGAATAATGCTTAACATTATACCTCTATATCAACCATATATAATCTAGATTTTGAGTAGTTGAATATTGTGTGTGTCACTCAATTGATCTATTAAAACCATCACCTTGCAATATATCCACCTCAAATTGTAAACCGTTAACCTCTCCCTATAATCATATAATCTCTATTGTTCTCAAGCCCAACTACACATCCCTACCATCCAAATCCCATGTAATATAGTAACATGTCTTTATAAAATAAAAATATCCACATACCTCATAATAATCTCCTCATGTATCCTTTCCAATAGTCTCTTATCATCTAAATATCTAAAGAGCCCTGATGGCCCTACTCTATCTCCCTCTATTGCATGTGTGTCTATCATAGGATGAATTTTTGTATCCCCTATACCCATATTTTCATCACTATCAATAAATACCAAAGGCATCTCTCCTCCTCCACATGCTATGTACCTAGGGATATGATATATTGATGTATATGGGTTGATGGAGATGCTGACATGTGGTACACATCCCCTTAGTTAGTTATATGGGTATAATATATTAGGATAATAGAGTAACTTGTAGAAGTAGTACATTGGGTAATGGTCAGCCTACATTAGGATTAGGAGGTTACCCATCCATGGGTTAGATAGATGTATATATATAGGAGATGATTATCATGGTAAATATATCAAGTAAGCATTGAGTCTTCTATTGTAAGAGGATATTGGAGGTTGTTCCCTCAAAGAGACATTATGGAGTTATTCCTTCCTAAAGGAGTATTATATGGTGTTTCCCTACCTTAAGGGTATTTATGCATATATTGAATATCAAGATCATTACAAGTGGTATCAGAGCTTCGATTTGGGCAATTTGTGGAGCGAAACCCTAGTTTTATTTGAATCATCAATAAATTTTTATTGGTTGTGAATTTTTTCACAAATTTTTTACTGGATATGGAGAAAATAAGTCACAATAAAAAAATTGAGATTTTTTTATTCATTTTAAGTAATTTATTGCTATTTTAGGGTTTATAATAATTTCTCTATATCTTCCAAAATATAAGTAATTTTTATTCAAAAATTTTATTGGAGATGTAAACAGATATAAGATAAGTACAGTCCAAAATTCAAATTTTTTTGAGTCATTTGGAGTGATTTGTTGTGATTTTATGGATCAGTTTTGACATTTTAGGGTTTCATGAACCTTAATTTTTTTGTGGATCATGGAGTTGAAAAAAATTTTAGGGGAATATGATGTTGATGCTAGAGAATGGTGGCTCAATTTTAAGGAGAATAATACTAAAAAAATTTTATGGAAAATAAAATTATGTTTTTCTTTGTCTGGGCCTGCAAAACATTGGTGGATTAATGAATTGAGCTTTGTGCAATAGTATTCTTCATGGGAAGCAATGGAGAAAACCTTCCTAGATCAATGGGATATAAATTAAAAAGAGGATGTAGAAGATGAAGAAAATCATGATGATAAAGAAGAAGAAGAAGTAGAAAAAGAAGAAGAAGAAGAAGAAATAGAAGAATCAGTAGAAGAACAAGAAGAAGAAGTAGAAGAAGCAATAGAAGAAGAAGAAGAATTGGATGATAAAGGTTCAAATTATTTGGCTCCAAAGAAATTTGAGTTAATTTTTCAATTTCATGGATGCATTCAAAAGAAAAGGGTTATTATGTCCATAAACCCTACCAGTAAGTATAACTTCATCAACATGAATGTGTCCAAGCATCTGCATGTTCAAGCAAAGAATATCAAAGAGGTTCAAGTAGATGGTAAGAATATTTCAATGTTTGAATATCTAAAGCTCATTATGGAAAAATATGTTTTGCATTCAGATTTTTATGCTTTGGATATGGATGATGTGGATATAGTTCTTGGATATCCATGGTTAGAGACTGTGGGAACAATGAATATTAATGTTCATAAAAAGTTCATGAATTTTTGGTATAGGAAAAAGAAGATTACTTTACAAGATATCATAGTGAAAAAGGCACCAATAACAATCTAGGTAGATCATGAGGATAAGACGGAAATAGGTGATGAAGAACATGATGAAGATTCAGATGATATAGATAAAGACACACTACAAATGAGCACTTCATCTACTCAAGAGACAAAGAAGGAAAAGGTGGAAGAGGTAGAATCAAAGGTGGATAAGGTCAAAGTATTGGAAAATGTTGAGGTATATAAACACCCACATCATCATGAGAGGAAACAATGATGGAACTAGGTGAGGAAGTGTCATAACAATAATCATTTTGTCTATACAGGAAATAAAATTTCCAATCATTATGGATATGCATGGAATCCAAAGAAAAAATACTATGTCACATGGAATGAATGGGGGAATCGCTATGACTATGCATGGAAGAATACTTACTATGGTCATGGTTGGAATCAGAGTAGTGCAGCAGAATATGGTACATGGAATAAAAAGAAGAATAATTATGCTTGAACACCAAAGCAGTATAATTATGATCATAAATGAAATCAGAGGAGCATAATGGATTTTGGACACAAGCTTGGAGAGATATCACTTGCCAAGATCACATATGGATGGTTAGATGATCGAGATTGGAGACAAGTGTGCAATGATTTGAAACACAGTCATTATTTGGTTTCTTCCTATGTTTCAAGGATGAAACATGTCAAAGAGGGAAGTAATGCTATGTACCTAGGGATATGATATATTGATGTATATGGGTTGATGGAGATGCCAACATGTGGCACACATCCCCTTAGTTAGTTATATGGGTATAATATATTAGGATAATAGAGTAACTTATGGAAGTAGTACATTGGGTAATGGTCAGCCTACATTGGGATTAGGAGGTTACCCATCCATGGGTTAGATAGATGTATATATATAGGATATGATTATCATGGTAAAGATATCAAGTAAGCATTGATTCTTCTATTGTAAGATCATATTGGAGGTTGTCCCCTCAAAGAGACATTGTGGAGTTATTCCTTCTTAAAGAAGTATTATGGTGTTTCCCTACCTTAAGGGTATTTATGCATATATTGAATATCAAAATCATTACACCAAATATTTTATTTGTAATATCTCTTGTGATTGTATCCTCACCTATCTCATATCTAACCTCTACATTGTCTAGTTGTGTGTGTGCTCTACTTGGTATATGACCATCACCTATCTGACCTCCAACTCATCCTCGTTTCCCTCTTCTAGATCCTATAATTGATCTCCTAATCCTCACACCAAGCCCTATACCCCATGGATGCCTAGCAAAACTAGATATCAATATTTGTCTCCAAGTATGTGGAGGATCATATAGCATTTTTAGTCTCATCATTCACTATATAGCCACCACTCAACATATCCATCTATTATACCCACATCAATAGCATCTCTCTTATCCTCCCAAGTCATTTTCTACACATGAGTCCATATATTCTTATAAATATTAGGACCAATACTTGGTCCTCTCTATGATATCTCTTGATGTATATCCCTTCTTAAACATACCAATTTGATTTACAAAAAAAATATTTATTTACCTTATGCAATGATCTATATCTACTCTTATACCTTTGATATTTCATTTCTCACTCCTGGTCATCATCAAAATCACCTTCTTATGTTCATTAACATCATTTCACTCTCCTCCTTGCATCAAGATTATTCACTCTTTCTTTTACTAGGCTTCTTGGCCTCTTTATGCATGCATCTAGTTTATAATACCCTTTTATATCAAATCATCATCATCCCTATATGATATTTTATCCTTCATATACCTCATAGTCATTAACTCATTCATTATATTCTATCAATTCATTCCCTTCATGTAAACTCACTCATTATCTTCTTATATTCCTTTTGCCTAACTACTTTTACCTTGATTGAGAACCCAATTTATTAATTTACTCTCCAAAATATCATCCACTTACTTCTTATGTATTATAAACACCATACAAAACCTATATCAACCTTATTTGAAAGCTCTTTCAACCCTTAATGCCTTTTATAATCCTCTTCCTTCATTATTACTTGTCATTCATTGTAGCCCTATTTTTAGGTAAACCTTCATCATATAAAAATATCCAATAATAGCCTTGAAAAAATAAATATATATTCAAGTACCCATTAGGCTATTCCTACTCTGTACAAAGTTTCATATCCTGGAAATCAAGGTAAGTATACTTGTTCAAACAAATTGTTTTCCCATTAGGCCTCAATTAGGTTTTTAGGTCTCTAAGACTAAGATTTTACTCTAACCTCCTATACATGTGATAAAATCACCAAAAAATATTTTATTTACATTTAGGACACTTTTACCATGATATATGTGAAATTTAGGGCTCTAAAACACTATCTAGGCATGAAAACCAAGAAATCACTAATAAACCCTCAGATAAATCTAAGCACAGGCTGAGATGTAAAAAAGTAAGTTATCATTCATAATAAAGGGTTTTAAAGATTAAAAATAGATGAATAATTTCTTATCCATCATTATAAAACTATATGCATTCAATGCAACCTCACCAACATCACTGAATGACTCAAATCCTTCCTTGTCTTGTTTGACTCGGTACTAAGGATAATCTATAGGACTGTGTTACAAAATTTTAGAATGGGATGAGTTTAAATTTCCTTAATATATTAAAAACCCCTTAATTCCATTTATTCACACAATAACAACCTTCTAACATCATTACAATCCTTAATGTTCTTTTCTATTTCACCAAGGTCTTTCTTCACCACTTATACATGATAATTTGCCATGCAAACAGGGTATACGTAAAATTGGAAGTATTAACGTTTGAAAAATGTTTTTTATATTATTTAGTGGGATTAACACATTAAAATAATTATTATTTAATCAATTATAACATTCAATACTAATTTAATTTCTTAAAGTTCTTGAAAATGAGATAAAGACATCTAGCTTTCGTAGTATATAGACTGAGACATGAACACATAGAGTTATGAGGGATATATTTATATTTACCACCCATAGGAGGATGATAAAATTAAATTTAAATTAAATAAAAAATAATTATTTATTTAATCACACTTAATAATGGTTCAATTATACTCAAAACATTCTAAGCATACACAAAATGTTTTGAACATGGGCAGAGTCCCTCTTCTTCAAGGTCTTTTCTTTTATTTATAGGAAACATTCCCATATATCCTTACATACCTCTCTACTTAATTTATTATATATCCTCTCTCTTCATTACAACATTCAATAACTTTTTATATTACTCCAAACATGCAGAACTAACTCTTATCTTTCCAACCTTACGTTGAAAAGCAATTACATTTCTTATTTTCTTTATTTTCATTGAATTATTCATAACTTGTGAATTTTATCATAATTAATCTCACTAATAATACCTTATAGGACTCTTTAAAATCATTCAACCCTTTTTACATTCTTTCTAAATTCCAAAATACCCTCCAAAACTAGTTACAACATTCAATTTTTTGAATTTTAGTTTTTGGCAAGAAAACTCTAAATGAGTTCAAACACACATTCTAATGAATAAAAATTAATAAAATAAATCCAATATGATTATAAAACACCTCACATACCTTATAAATCCCAAAATCATGATTCATAACCCATACATGATATCTCTTGATGTTCCTAAATCATACTCCCAAGGTGGGAGAAATTTGAACTCCAACTCAAAGATAACTTATCCTTATTCTTTCTTGTTTTCCAATTTCTATTCTTCTGATCCTTTTATTATATTTATATTATATTATTTCCATATATTATCTATCTTTCTATCTTCTCTTTACATCTTTTCCTTCTTAATTTATCGAGCCTTCTTTTAATGTGTCTCTTTGTTCACTCTTCTTCAATCTCAATGAAATATAGAAACATTTGCCATTATTTATCTTCATGATCTATGGAGTTATATTTCACCTTCATTATTTCCATTCCTATATATATAACACTATCATGAAAATTTTTTATCCTCTTACCTTGTACTTGGATTATTTGTTTGTCTTCTTGATTTCTACTTGGGCTAGTTTTCAAATTAGTTTTTCTCTCTCCTTACTTATTCATTGCAGATATGAGGTTATTCTTGTCTTGGATCATCCTTGGATAGATATTATCCATATTAAAATATTATGTAATCTTTAAATGATTCTCCTCATGATTTTTCTTTACTTTATCTTCCTCTATCATGAGTTTTTAACTTACATCTTTCTCTTTCTTCATATGTTTATGAAGTGTCTTTTGTTTTTACACCTCTATATCTACACAAACCACCTCCATGACTCTTTCACACTCTATTTTTTCCATCCCATATCCTTATTCCTAAAGTATTTCCTAAAAATATACATATTCATTGAAAAAGCCTTGGCCTTATCCTTGCTTGAACCTATTGAGTCTTGACTCATTTTTGAGCTATTATTTCCCTTTACAATCTGATCTACACTATTAACTATTGAAAAAAACTTGTTTAGAGGATTTAAAAACTCCTCTAACATCCTTATTTCTTCCTTACATGAGAAATCATTCAACTCTACAATTTTTTCATCATAATTGGGCATCTTTAGTTCTACTCCTTCTCATTTTTTCTCTTTAACCACATCTACACCTTATCAAGTGTATGGAATGATTGCATACCTTTAATATCATCAAAATATGCTTCCATAGGCTATCCTATATTAGCATACTGATCCACCACTCTCTCCCTTATTGAGAGGTTTTTGAAATTTTTATCAAAGAGTTAATTATCCTCTTGTTCAAATGCCTTTTCTTCTATTGGCATTACTACACCTTCAAATGTCCATTGAGACCCTTCTCTAGGATATATACTAGTTATTTCAAGCACACTCTTCCATACTTTATATTCTCTTTAAAATATCTCACTCAATGTCTCATTAATATCACCATCATAATCAATTTACTTACCTTCCATTGCCCTTGTGATCTTTGTAAACATATCTTCATCATCATGGATTACATCCTCATTCTTTTTTATCTCCTTCTTGCATTTGGCCATCCACACTTTCTTATTCATAAATTTGGGTTGGTAATTTTACATTGATTCACTCATTATATTTGATCTAAAAACTAATTTTTTCTCTTGAGCATGTCCTTTATGCCTCTTTTATTCTTGCCTTGACTTTTAGTTTTTGTTCCACTTGAGCTGTAACATTTCCTTTATGCCTTGTACCTATTCTTTGCCTAAATTTCCTTATTTGACAATTGCTTCATTAGATTTTGTGTCCTTCATTTCATTTTTTGGTTTCTCAACACAAAATTTAGTCTATCAAAGACACAAAGGTATGCAAATATGAGTTATAAAGTTGATTTATGATTGGTAAAGCTCTAGGAATCATTAAAGTTTAAATGCCTTTTCTTTCATTGGAATTACCTCATCACCATCTTTACCTTCAAATGTCTAATGAGACCCTTATCTAGGTTATATATTAGTGATTTCAAGCTTACTCTTCCATAGTTTATCTTATCTTACAAATATCTCACTCAATGGATGACTACTATCACCATCATAATCAATTTACTTACCTTTCATTTCCCAAAGAGGACAAACTTGAATTTGCTCAGTCCAAAGATAGGTCAAATCCAATACTATAAAGATTTATAGACATAATACAAGTTTGTATAGGGTTTCTCTAAGATTTTTTAGTCTTTGATTTATGTTGGAACCAATTAAAAATTAGGAGTCCATTTAAGAGGTAATTAGAACTAGAATACAATTCAAAATCTAGGTACCTATAGTTTTAAAGATTAAGAAAGTGATTATTTTGAAATCATATTATATGGATAAGGATAAATTATTTGATTTAGAGTTTTGGTTTATAGGATCCAATACATTGGAGACTTTGATCTCATCAATTTTGCTAGATATTATACAATTGTCACACAGTCCAATAAAAGAACATAAAATTTTACCAGATTGATGTATGGGAGCAGTTTATAGATTGTTCAAGACTATCTAAGGATTGTAAAAGGTGTAAGAACTTGGGTAAGACATTACCAAAGCATTTTAATATCTTGAGGAGTTCAAGAATTAATTTTACCCTAATTGATTCCTTCTTGGCCTCAAACTAGCTTAAATAATCAAGAACTAGGGTTTGAAACAAAAATTGGAATATCAAGTGATTCCACCCTTGGAATATTTTTTAATTTTTTAATATGATATATTTTGATCCAATTTAAAGAATTAAATATGTTGTAAATTTTTCCAATACTATATGGTACAGTTTCTTAGACTGTCTTCCTATTAGACCTAAGAGACCTAATTGCTTAGAAGGATATCAAAGAAAGAGCACTTACCTTAGGAATTGAGCCTTAAAAATGTTTGATAAGCTGAAAAGGATTAATGGGTACTTATAATTTGATTTTTCTTCTGAAGATAATCTATAGTTTAATCAAACCTTAGATGTTTGTATTAAAAGAAGGCTATTAAGGAGGCCTAATAACTAAGAAGCAAGGTAAGATCAGAAGTCTACATTTAGAGCTGATCCATATAACTTTAGAAAAATATGTAATAAGTTAAAGGGTATTTTTAATTCTATTTGTTTTCTATTTAGGGTTTGCGGATTGTCCATACATGCCAGGTTTGCATGAAAACAAGACTAGTGGAAAAGAGACTTTAATAAAGGAATGTAGAATTGGAATGAGAGTTCTAATATGAATGTTTTTTGCTTTGGTTAATATTCTAAAAATGTAGGTGTATATCCATACGAATATTAGTGGTGAAAGCAATAATTTAGCACTCTAGAGAGACTAGTATCTATACAAAGACAAAGAGAATGTAAGTAAGAGACATGAAACCAATGTATAATGAGAAAACAATTCATATAGAATCAAATAAGATAGATTTAAATGATTTATCTTTAATAAGGACATAATAAAAGGCATAGGTTGAGTAAGCTAATAGCTTTGCATCATCTCCCTAACATATCATGCAAACACATGTATACCCACTGGTATGTGCTATGTCAAGCCAAACTACTATAACACTCTGTATGGCCTATATCTCTCTATAATTTAATCATTTACACTAATAATATATAACTATGTCATCATATAATCCATATATAATACATTATGTGTTGATTAGAATTCTATCTCCCTGTATGGTCTCAATATAATCTAGTCCTCACCAAACTCATCCAATAATCTCCTATACCACTCCAAATATCCTAAATCTAGTATTTATATACTAATAATCACATGCCATTGATATACGATAGGCTCATCCACTGATCTTATGCTCATGTTTCTTATGGGCCACTCCACCACAATGTGCTCCCAACACCATTCTTGTAATAGAGTTGAAGGACATATCTCCTTCCACTATGAATAAACTACATGGTACAATTATCTATATAAGTGAACCAAAATGTAAGGCTACCACATGAATCTCTCACCCATATTCATCATATCACCTATCATATCTAGTAGTCCAATGGGGCATAACCTATTACTTTTATCAGGTAGCATAATGCCACTGATAATAGCCATGAGAACAACCATGAATGCATCCATCTCTAAGTCTATACATGTGTTAATATACACACCACTTATTATAATTGGAATCAATTCCTCACCAAAAATATTGTATATTATCATCACCTATAATCCTTATCCCCAATATACTCATCTACCTCATAATAGGATCCTCAAGATCTTCTATACATCCTCCATTGTAATCATCATCTCACATGTTGGTAGGTAAAATATACTTGTCTCACTATGCCATCTCTCAGCTAATGCAATCAATAGTTTTCTATCCACTCTAATTTATATAATCATAGCAATAAGTGATAGTCTAGTCAGTTGTAACACTCCAAACTTATACTCTATGAACCTCATGATCTATGTAAGTGCATGTGATTTTTTCTCTCATGTCCTCAAGACTGGTAATACCTCCCATAAAAACATGAATACTAGTACAATTTTAGTCCTAAAATAAGATAAATATATCAAACCAACAGAAAAGTCTCTACCCTAGTGATTTTGCCACTATTTTATATGATTTTGATACTAACGATGATGAATTCACTATTGGAATTGATTATTTCACTACACCCATGTGCAATTTCACTATTAAGGTCTTTAATTTTTTGATTTCCCCATTATTCAATCTACCCTAGTGATTTGGTTATTGCTTTTTATGATTGTTCTACCAATTTCAATGATTTCACCATTACAATTGAGATTTCACTAAACCCTAACCCAATTCTCTCCTGAACAATTTTGTTATCTAGTTTTACAATTTTGTTATAACTCTCAATGATTTCATAGTTACTCTAGATGAATTCATTACTTTTGATACTAAATTCATCATTGGGGCATTTATGAAAGAGTTTCAATTAACTTTATATTGTAATAAATAACCCATAATCAAAACTCCAAAGGTCAAAATTATACTTACCAGTTGCCCACCTCTCTCTGGTATATACTTATTCATTTTGGTGCAAGTGAATTAGAATACGATCCATTTTACTCCAAATCCCCAAATCAAATCACTTAATCAAGCTCTAATCACCAATCAACCTGAAAATCAATTTTCCATAAATGATTTTCAAATTCACTCCTATTTATAACTTGCCCCCCATTCAAATATGTTTCCCTCCATCTTATATTTTTCACATTTTTCACCCAAATTTCCCCAAATTTCAAACTAACAATTAATCAAAGTGTTATATCTCCTTATCAAGACTTTCAACTATTAATCTAGTAAAGTTTTACTCACATTATAATTTTTTATTTTTTATTTTTTTAGACCCATATCTTACATCATCAATATATTTCTTTCATCTTCTCATGTGACCCATGAGTCATAAGCACCATCCAAGCATGTCATTTATTAATGAAAAATATTGTTTTTATGATTTATTCTCTAGTTTTTCACTAAAGGCAAATCCTTTTACATACTTTAATCATGTAATTATGGTATCAATTTTTGGTACTTCACTTTATTAAAAATAATCATTATCAACACTTCAGCATTGCCATTTTAATTATTTCAAGCAATCATCCACTTTTTTACTTGAACACTTAAGGTGCACCATCACATTCACTTTCATTCACCTAGGACAATGTTTTATTCTCAATCATCAATGTTGTACTTTACTATTCTTCAAAATAGTATTGTTTCACAACACTTTTTAAATAAAAATGTTTTCACAAAAAATAATAATGAATGCACACACATACAAAGTTTATTTCTTGATTAAGAGTCATAAAGTATTAGTGAATAAGAAATGTATGAAGTGAATTTATATATTTAATCATATAAGGTTAAAGTAATGTGTGATATTAATCCAATGGATATATGTCACATTTTATTGGGAATACCATAGGAGTTTGATATAAGTGTCATGCATGATGATAGAGAAAGAACCTACATGATTGTGAAGTATGGGAAGAGGATTAAACTAAACCCATTGAATCAAAGAGGATAATAGGTGGATAACAAGCCTAAAGTTTTGATTAAATTATCTAGATTTAGTCTTAAATAATGTTAGGTACTATAAGATAAACACCCACAATACATGCATAAAAAAATATATGAAATCTTAAAACAAGATAATATAGATTCATCAAAGTAGGATAGCTACTTATTTTGACTAAGTTCACTGGCATAATTTTACCACTATAGAAATAAATCTCATCCACAATATATCTCACCCACTAGCCCTTTATTTTCTTATAGAGACAAGAGAATAGGCTAGGGTTAGGGCTAGGGTTTTGGTGAGTAGTTAAAACTATAACAATATAAAACTATTATTAGTAATTTCATTTACATATTTACTTAATTGATAATATTCTCTAATTATAGGTTGTGTATAAGTATGCA
Organism: Torreya grandis; assembly: GCA_037957365.1. Lineage (NCBI taxonomy): Eukaryota > Viridiplantae > Streptophyta > Pinopsida > Cupressales > Taxaceae > Torreya > Torreya grandis. The sequence continues at coordinate 2,095,888 of JARHVA010002531.1, read as the reverse complement.
CTAATTAGTGCTTACCCAAAAATTATAAATAAATATTACAAGTGCATCTTTAAACCATACAATAGTGTATGAGTAATTAAATACACTAACATTCCCCATTAAGATGAAATTTGATGAAGGAAAGAATGGAGGAATAAATAAAGTAACCCCTCTTTACAATACCTGCCTTCACTCCCAAAATTTGCCTAAGGTGATTAAACTGGGCCTTAAGCAAGGGTTTTGTGAAGATGTTTGCAACTTGATCATCTATTCTAAAAACTTAAGCTCGATTATTGAATATAAATCTTGTGTATCTCAATGTGTTTTTTTATTTTTTGCTCTATTAGGTTACGATAATTATTGCACCAAAGTGGTGTGGGTTGGGTATGTGGAAATCCAAATTATAAAAGCAAATGTTCAATCTAAATTGACTCAAAACCAACATTGATAGTTCCATTACACTTAACTTTTATAGTATTCAAAGCAATAATAGTTTGCTTCTTGTAATGCCAAATCATGGGACTTTCCCCAAGATGATAGATATATCCTACAGTTGATTTATAGTCATCTTGATATGTTACCCAGTCACTATTTGTGTCTCCAAAAGTTATTTTGTTCCCACCAAAAGTGAAAGTAGAAATTAAGGACTTTCCCCTTGACTTGTACTCAATCCCATAGTTTTTAGTAATGTAAAGATACCTTAGAATAAATTTTATAGATTGATAGTAGTGATATTCTAAGTTCACAACAAATGAAGGATCAGACTAAGTATCAGTAAAGTAAAAAAACCTTCATACCAATTTCCTATACAGTGTACCATAAACTAAAGTAAAAGAACACTTGGTAGAAATCTTCAGTCTAGATTAATGACTAATTAGTGTGGACTTGTAGTCTTTCATTTTAATGTAATTGAGTATAACTTAAGCATACTTAGATTGATTAATAATAATTTCATTTCTCAGACTATGAAATTTTAAGACCAAGGAAAAAATTACACAATCCCAAGTTAGTCATCTCAAAATACTTCATTATCCAAGCATTCAAATCATGAATCTACTTGTTTGAACTCCCTATGATGATTAAGTCATTACTATAGAGGACCAAAATCAATATTTTATTATCTAATTTCTTGGTGTATATTGTGGGGTTATATGGACTCCATGCAAATCCAAATTTGATTAATAATTTATCAATATTTTCATACCAATCTTGACAAGCCCATTTCAAACTATACAATAACTTTTTTCGATCTACATACTAAGCTTGAGTTCTCATTGGTTACAAACCTAGGAGATTGGGACATGTAGATTTTATAATAAATTTTTCCATGCAATAAGGCAATTTTTACATCCACATGATGGAATTCCCATCACTATTTTTCATCTAAAGAGAGTATTATCCTGATGGAATTTATCTTGGAAACTAGATAACTATTCATGGTATTTAACACCTTAAACTTGTGAAAAACCTTTCGATATAATTCAAGCTATGTATCTATATATGGAACCATTTGATACATAATTATTGTGGTAAAACTACTTGAAACTCACTAATTTTATTCATTTCATATGTGGAACCAAGTCTAAAGTTTTTTTATTCTTCATAGAAAGTTCTTGTTTCATATTTGCATGCCATTATGGATGCTTAAAATCTTGATGATAAGTCTATGAATCTGGTGTTATTTCCATCTATTCCAAATGTGTGACACCACATGGATGTTATGATCTCATCATGTTTGGATCTCTTAAATACCCTAATAATGCACTAGCCTAATATAAAATTGTGTGATCCTATTTTGGTAGAGGTTTTATTGGTTATGTAGGTGCATGTTGAATGTCTTCTAGCACTGATGGTGAAAGTGCTCATTACACCCCATGTGGATCATAATATTAAAAAAATTAACTCTTAGAATGGGATTCATATAGACTATCTTGTTATTCATAATATACCTCATAAGTTATGTCCAACTTTATACAAGTTAATGGAGGATAAGCAGTAAGATATATTAGCATGAAATCCTATGAGTGTTTATCAAATAACACATCCTACCAGTAAATAAATTTAGTGATGCATATAAAAATAATAACATATCCCTTCACATATTCATAGTAGCCTAAAAATATATAAGGATGGCCCTTAATTTCCATTACTTTGTAGTTTTCATTTGGAATGTGCACCCATTTTGATTTACACCAGATCGTCATATTTTGCACTATGGAATGGGGAGTGTGATTTTGGATGTAGCTTTCACATTGAATTGAATTTTATGGAGGAAAGTCTTTGTAATATATCATACAATTGACCATTTTTTTTAGGGGTGTAGGGTACCTATTTTGAATTTGAATGCCTAGATGTTCAAGAAACTAATCATCTAATTGTTGAAAAACTATCCTCCCTTATCTATTCTAAGATGATGAGTTTTCATTTTCAACAAGAGCCTTGAATTTTATAAAATGATCAAATACTTAAATTTTATTTTTCTTAAAGTATACCCAAGTTCTACGAGAGAACATAACAATGAAGGTAAGCATGAATTGATTTTTAAAAAAATAAACATTGGAAAAGGACATAAGACCACTATGAATTAACTTTAATTCATCACTTGCCATCAAGGATTTTCCTTTGGGAAAAGGATACCTATGTTTTTTTCTAAGGGAAAAATTTAGAGATATACCATCTTTGAAATAAACTTGTGGAAAAACAATAATCATGTGATCCCTAATGAGGTCTTGCAATGAGCGATAGTTGATGTGATAATAATGTTCATGCCAAAGACTATTCAATTCATTATCATGTTCAATAATAAATTTTAAAGGTTGAGTGAACACAACCTTTGTAATTTTTTACAATCATGCTGGATGATCAACTTTGATAGTGTATATAATAATGGACTAGTCTTTGATATTTATGATGAAAACATTGGTAGGTGTAATTTCAAATTATTTTTCCTTTGCTTGAATGTGTGATATGATATATGGAGAGGAGGTTTATATAAAATTATGGAATGTGGATATATTTTTTGAATATTCAATTCTCCATCTCAACTATCTCTTTTCCCCAACATGTGAAGGATTAGAGTTACCCACAAAAAATTTAGTTGTGCAACATTCATCAATATTTTCAAATAGTGAGCCATCGTGTGCAATATGGTGAAAGAATTATGAATCCTAAATACATTTAGACATAGGTGATATTGTTTGTTTATAAATTTTTACTTATATCTTGGTAAGTGGGAGGTGTAAATCTTTTCATCTCTACTTATTTGTATGCCTTTTTATTGAAACATTGACGTTCAAAATGGCTAAGTTTCTTACACAAATTAAAAATCTTGGTTGAGGTTAGCATTTACTTTCCCTTTACCTTTTTTGTAGCTCAGGGAAGGATTATGTTGAGCCAATTGATTATTATTAGGCTTTGGATTTGCTTTCCATTTTTTCTTGGAATGGATCTTGACTTTTTTAGAGTTGGGTTCTGAGATTGCATTAGTATTATTGACCACCAATGCCTATCACTTAGTAATTTCAGATCAAATATTCCCAATAAAAATAATTTTTCCTATTATATTTAAAGACACTCACAAAACCTATCATAATTTAGTGCCACATATGTAGAGTCCATAGTGTCTTATTATGTGTAGTATTTTGAAGAAAAATAATTAGTAAGGATGACCCAATTTTGATAAAATAGTCATAATGAGTTGTTAATCAATCTTAGTTTCATCAATCTTAATGAGTAGGATCCTCAAGCACTTGTATTAAGTGATTAAGTACTCAATTCAAGGATGATTAATTTGACTAAAAGGAGTGATCTCATATTCAATTAGGTATGATGTAATCTTACTGTGCTCTCAATAAATTTATTTCAAGTTAGTCCAAACTTTATAAGATTCTATGATACCCTAAAAATGAAACTTTAATTCAAGGAATACTGACTAACTAAGAATGCCTCCAACTTCATCATAATGTTTTTTCCATTTTTCCATTTTATAAGGAAAAATATGTAAGTTTTTTATTCGTTTAAATGTGGTAGAGGACCTTACTAAGGATCACATTAGTAATGTATCCTTTCTAGCTAAAGTAGTTTCAACTTGAGAGGGTTATATTTTTGTCCACCATTGCTAGCACATAAACTTGAGTGGAAATAAAAAATCACCCAATTTTTTGTTGATCATCTCATTTATAAAACAAATTTCTAAAAAATGTTTTTGGGACAACGTGTGAATAAAATGTATGTAATGTTTTTATGAAAATTTAAAATACTCATTAAAATTATCCTCCCATTGAGAAAATCATAAAGATGTAGTCTCAAATTTTTTTTGATAGACATGGAAACTTTGGTCTATGGCCTTCCAATGTAGATTAAAAAAATGAGAAACCCATTCTAAAAAAAAAAAAAAATCCCTTTCATTGTATTCTTCTGAAAATTAGAACCCCAAATAGGGATACTAAAATTGAATCTAGATAAGGAATATTTCCATCACTAGTGGCACCTAATAAGGTTGGAGATTGGAGAATGTGTATGGATTCTAAATTGATAAACAAGATCATTATCATACTTATATAGGTTTTCAATGATTAAGAAAATTAATATAGGTGTAAAAAAACATCTTAGAAAGGAATAGGTCCATATATATATATATATATGGACCTATTCCTTTCTAAGATGTTTTTTTACACCTATATTAATTTTCTTAATCATTGAAAACCTATATAAGTATATATACAAACATGCCAAATATTAAATTCAAAATTTGTCCTTTTAGGACATAATGAGCCAAAATGCGATAATATTGGTAGTTGGTACTAACCCAAATGGGTCAATCTTATCCTTCTCGTAATAATGATTATTTTCTAAATTTAACCCCTTATCTAATAGATTAGTCCATATTTTTAGGAAAGGTATTAGTGAAAGGTTTTTCCCTTTTGGTTTAATATAAAGGAACATCTAAGTCAAATATTTTGTCACTTAGAAATTTCAATATTAAGGCATACTTACACTATTACACATTGAACAAAGCTTCCTGATTATTCCCAAATTCAATTATATTCACTTGAAGTATCCTTTAGAAAAGTCAAGATCCTATTATATCCAATTAAAATAAATAATTATCAAGTATTCAAGTCATATCTAGATGCATACATGTAGTGAAAGGATCATAATTGCACTAATTACTCTAAGTGGGAGAATTATGTGGGATTGATTTACCTCTTCAAAGTATTGAATATGTAAGGAATAATCAATCATTCTAGGGGTGATTTGGGTTAACTCAACACATTACACTCAATTTATATTTGTAGGTTTTTATCTATTACAAGCAATTCTAGGGTTTGAACTTTTAACAAGTCATTTTTAGGTTAGTCTCGCACATCTAAAGGTCACATTTCTACACACATGCATATTTCAAGTAGGCAAAGATATTGTGCCCTATTTTTCCTAATTTTCTATAGATGATAAGATCCAAATACAAATGACATTAGTGTCAACCGATCATGTCCCATTCTAGTTGATCTTAACCCTGATTAGTGATAGTTATAGTTTGTATTGAACACACATCATCATATATGATTGATCGGTTCTAACCATCATTTAGTTCTAACCATCATTTATTCATAGATAATTAACTTACATAAAAAAAAACTAAGGCTTCTTGTGTTATTCATAATTAGTTTCTTTCATCCATTCTTATTTTTTTAACTTTAGTACTTTAATTTTAGTATTTTAGTTCAAAGTTATTTTATAACATTTATTATCTTTCTATTCATTTTATCTTAATTAGAGTCAATACACCATTTAATTCCAAATTATGATAAAAACACATTCAAGATGATTGATGGATTAAATGATTGGATTTTTTAACCCTAAATTTATATGTGTAAGATCATATAAGGTTAAGAATTTATAAATGAACAAGAACAAGGGTTATAAATAGATCTATAGTAGGCTAATTGACATTTTCAAAATTAGATAAATAATATTTTGAATTTATAATATTGAGATATACCAAAAATAATAATTATAGTTATTGATTGATATTGTAATAAATTGAAAACAAAAGTGTTTTTGGGTTTACTATGTATATGTAGATCTAGATTGAAACATGTTGGAAGTAGACTAGATTAATATTATAAAACAGACATCATATTCTAGAATTTTACATCCTATGGCCTTAGACACTTGTGTTAGATCTAGACAGTAGAATTTGTGTTGGTGTCTGAGTTGAATTTAGGTGTCCAGTATGAAATGGTGACTAGATATAAATATAACCGCTTGAAGATTTATATTTTTTTCACCTTTCTTATGGTGTTTTTAGATTGGCACTCAAATTGTCATTCTTTGTGAAGTGATCAAAACTTAGTTTCCTCACCCTTGGAGTGACTATGGGAAAAATAATTTAGTGGACACATAGTTTAAAATTTCCCCAATGGGCCCTATATCATTTGTCACTATGTACATAGACATTAATATTAATAGGCATTCAAAATTAGGTAGTTCTCCTTTATGTGTTGGTTTTGTGTACATAAGCATGAAATATGTGATAAGCAAGTACATAGAGTGACCTAGCTTATAACTTAGAAAATAGGGCTCATGGGATGCTCTTTCAATAATTTAGACCTATATGGATGGTGATCATATTATTGATATATAAATAAGGATGAATAGGGAAAATTTCCTCACTCGAGTTCTTGATTGAGTGTGTTTGGTAAGTTGCCTTATTAAAATGAATGAGGGTTAATCTTATATATATACCAATCCCTTTTTAAAATTTATCCTAATAAGTCACCTAGGTTAACCTTTAGAAAACGTTTCATTTTTAAATTTGATGACTTTTGGAAATTGCACACTTACTTTAAACATGGCCACTAAAGTCGACATAGGCACCTAACTAGGACACAAGTGTCTAGGAAGCTATAAATTGGTATAGGTCCAAAACTTGAAGAGAACGATAATGATCAAGTTTAGATAATTTTTCTCAAAATATAAAAGGCCTGGTCATTTGGATAATATTTATTAGACTAATAGATAAGAAATTTGGCACACAAAGATAGTGAATGTGAACATTTTGGTAGTGGGAAGGTCTTAGAACTAAAGGATAAAACCATTATAGGTATTTTCTAAGTGTATAAGACTGAAGTGCTATATAAGTCATATTTAGTGTATGTGTTCCCTACCTTTAATCTAGTAATAAAATTTTATTTTAAAGGAAATAATGCATACCTAGGTGTGTATAACATACCTTTCCTTTGCATGAGTCCAACTTGAGTGCTTTGCTAGTGACTGACCTACAACCAAGAGCATGTTATAATACATAATCAGTGCCTATATTATAGAACTAAAAATAATTTAAAATGTTTAAAATTAAAGAGAGAAAGGTTAATAATACACTTGTGTATTAATGCAACCATCTTTCCTTTTAGAAATTTGATTTGGAGAAATGTTTTCTTATAAAGCCTTGGAACTAAGATTAGAAAACTTTGTAAACTTCCAAGTGAATATATATATATATATATATATATATATATATATAGAGAGAGAGAGAGAGAGAGAGAGAGAGAGATTGGAGGACAACATGCCCCCAACCTTGGTGAAAAGGTGAGTTTCCACATAGCCATTGAGCATGTCTCAATCTCACAATCCAATCATCCTTATAACCTGTCAAGTGTGAGTGATCCAAACAAATCACATTGTATATATAGTGAAGCTAGATGATTTAATCAAGTCTAACTTATAATGAGTTATTTAATCACCTCAACCTTTCTAAAAGGTGAACCATCTACTATATTAGATTGGCTCTAAATTCCATATAAGTCCATCTTGGGTGTGATAATAGTCCATAATATTATTTGAAATTTGAGAGTTGTATTTTGTAATTTAATGTGTTTATACATGGCATATATATGTCATATATGTCTCAAGCTAAAACCCAGTTATAACAATGGTAGCAATTATATAATGCTACCACAAATGTGAATCTAAATCATATTAATTTGAAATTTATCCAATTTTGAAAATTTTCAATTGTGGAGGACATGTTCCCATGACATTCCCCCACTGAATATGCAAAACCCAAAAACGTGTGTGTGGATAACATGTTTTCATAACATGCCCCACTATAATCTAGATATGTTAAATACTGAATAAGTGTGGAGGTCATGACTTTAACTTTGAAAATGTGTAATTCATGCCTCTATGACATGCCCCCAATGTTATTCCCCCCTTTTAAGGTGAGGGGAAAGATAAATTGGTAGCTACCTTACCTCAAAAGGATAAGATAACTGTATAATTTATATATGGATCATGTAGCATATAAGAGTAACATGTATAGGTATATATAATAATGAGGTACATAGAGTGTGATCACATTAAGTCCTAATATGTATGATGTAAATCATGGAAATGTCTAGATAGTAATAATACAAGCTCAGTAAGAAATCAAACATACACACACATGAGCACTCCAAAGCAAGACAAAAGGCAATAGTCCAAGGTGACCACATATAAGGGGTATATTCAAATGTCACAAAATCAAAATGACATGACTTTTTTAAATGTCTACAAGGCATATAATTACATGTTCAAATATCCACATACAGCTAACTAAGACATATTCAAATGTTACAATAGCCAAACATACACATAAATGCCACAATCAATGAAGGATATTTAAATTCTCAAACAAATAATATAATGTAAGACAATATAAATCAAGGAACCCACCCAAGGAAGTGAAAAATGAAAGCATGGAATCACAAGCAACTAACATAGGCATATGATACTAGTCCCTGAATATGTGTTAAAAAAAATGTTATGTACATACCATAGAAAATACATTGTGAAATATCTAAGCATGTATAAAGGCATGTGTAAGTAAAGAAACTCAAACATAATAATGAAAATGGTTATATAATAATTTAACCTAGGTGTGTCATGCTCAAATAAGTGGATGCCCCCAACTTCCTAATGATGCAAGTGTGTATATATCATGTGCCTAGGTATGCATGTATCACTTGTAAAATATTTGTGAAAAATGTGTGTATATAGAAATAAATTATATGTTATCTACTAACATGGAACCAATCCACACATATGCCAATGATCTAATAGGATATGTAAATGTTGAATATTTTTTTGATTTTTGAATATTTTAATTTTTTTTTGGTATTTTTAGAATATTTGGAAAGACAAGACTATCCTATGATATCATCCAAGGGATGGTCATAGGAATTTTCCCACTTATAACCTAGTGTAATAAACTAGTGTTACTACTAAAGATCATGTATAGGTATAATATATATCACTGTAGGACCTATAATGCTATATATATGTATAACAAGACTCTATGGTATTTTTAGCATAGTTGTAATTGAAACATCAATGAATTTAAAAACACACAATTTATGCAATGATCTCAAGATTTATATTGAGAGGTAGATTTATATAATTCTCTTGGTTTTATTTTGATTTTTAAATCTGTTATTTCACTAGGTTTGGAATTTTCAACTATTTTTCCTCTAATTTTTTCTTTGGTAACCACATTTTTTGTTTTGGTACTTGTGTTTTAGGAGAGGTACTCAAAAAATGATTGGTTTTCTTGAGTGGTATATCAATGATAGGATCCCTACTATCTTTGAGGCTTTTTATTTTGTTTTTTAATGTAGAAAAATGATTTGTACGATGCCTATGCATTATATGATGTGCACAATAGTATTTGGGTCTCCTTATAAGATGTGGAGGAGGTAATTAAATCACATTATTGCAAAGCATTTCTCTTAGGATTTCACTTGGTCTCTTAGTAAGCTTTGGTATGATATTTGAATAACCTATTTTAGATGTATTTGGTTTTATCTATTCATTTGGATATGAAACCTTGTTTGGCACATGGTAGATGAGAATGAAAATACATGATTAACACTAACATGTCTTGGATTTTGTAAGTATATAATATGATTTTCTAACGATGTGACCTTGGAACTAAAATTATTTTCAAGTATTCTATTAAATTATTCATAAGGATGATTTTATCTTTGAGGGTTTGACAAATATAAACCCTAGGTATCTTGGATTGAATATGCATACATATGCCATCTACCTTACCCCTTGAAGGAATGATTGCATAGACCTGGTTAAAGGGATGGTAGCGATCACCATCCTTAGGGTTAGGAGGAAAAAGCTCAATATTATATCAAAAATATTGGTAAAATTAAGTTTAAATTTTATCTTGATTAGGATCATTCTCTGATTTGGTTGTTTTGAAATTTCTAACTAAGTAAACAAGACAACAAGCAATGACAACAATGAGATATTGGAAAGAAAAGTGCTAGCAAATGTATCCATATTTAGATTACTTTAGGAAAATAAATTCTGATTTTTAAATTTTGAACAATTTGAAATTAGTGATCATAATTCATAAAAATGGTAAATCAAGAAACCCTAGGTTAACCAGGGTTTGGAGACCAACGTAATGTGCCAAAATAAAGATAAAGTAATATAAAATGATTGGATGAGAATTTTTAAAATTTTAAAAAGGATTTTCAATAAAAATAATAAATGAGACAAACCTATAAAAATAGGGAAACAAAAGGACAATTTACAACTTATAGGTCTAAATTTACTAAAAATAGAAAAATGTTAAATTCAGAAAATCCATACAATATTTTAGAGAACAAAAAGAGGTTTGTATTTATATAAAATATAATATGAAAAATATCTAAATAAATTTAAAATGGATCTATTTTTAGGCTAAAATGTGCCAATCAAAGAAAATGAAACTTGCAAGCATATGAAAATGAATCTTGGCAACATGAGGAGGGTAAAACCCTAGGGTGGAGTTTTAAATATGAAAATAAATCACAAGTGAGAAAACCTTAAGAGTTTAGAAACCCTAAGTCAGGCTAGGTTTATAAAACAAAACTCAGGGATCGGGTTCACCAAATGTTTAACCTTAAATTTAGATATGTGAGATAATCTAGGGTTAAAGATATAGAAATGAACAATCATGATGGTGATAAACATATATATAGAAAGATAATTAATTTCTAAAATCTAATAATATTATGAATTTATAATAGTGAGATATTCCAAAAATAGAAAGTATAACTATGGATTGATATTATAATAAATATAAAATAATAATACTTAGATGATTTATTATGTACATGAAGATCTGGAATGAAACAAGTTGGAAGTGGATTGGATCAAAATTCTAGAACTGTCATCAAACTCTAGAATTTTGTATTTTATAGCCTTGGATACTTGTATCAAATCTAGATAGTATCATCGATGGTGTTGTCTAAGTTGGATGTATGTGTCTAGTATAGAATAGTGATTGGATATGGATGAAACCACATAGAGCCTTCTAAGTTTTATGTCACCTTTATTTTGGTGTGTTAATTTTATGTGCACAAGTTGTCACTCTATGCCAATGACCAAACCCTAGCTTCCTCACCCTTCGAGTGATTGTGGTAAAATGGGTTAGTGGGCTCCCAATTTTGAGCTCCCCTAAGGACCCCTCTATCAATGGGTGTTTCCTACATAGCTAATACTCTGAAAATGACCTTATACTTATATTTTTCTCCCTTATGTGTTGGTTTGTGTGTTCATAAGGATGCAATGTGTGATAATAAAATACATTTAGTGACCAAGCTTGTAAATCTTAAAATATGGATCATGGGATGATATTTCAATACTTCAAACCTATTGGGATACTTGTCCTATGTCTGATATGGAAATAGGGACAAATAAGGAATATTTTCTCACTTAAATACTTAATTGAATGCTTTTGGTAAGTTTCCTTGTGAGTTGTTAGGTGGGGAATGAATGGGGCTTGATCTTGTATATATACCAATCCCTTTTAAAAATATCTCACACTAAATCACTTAGGTTGACCTTTAGGATAGGTTTTATTTACAAATTAGATGACTTTTTTCCACTAAACACTTAGTTTTAACAAAGGACACAAGGCATATAAAACTAACGTTGATGTAGGCATATGGTTGGGACACAAGTGTTTGGGAAGCTAGAAAATATGTACATGTCCCAAACTTGTAGATAATTATAATGATCAAGTTTAGAGAATTTTATAGTATAAAAGATCTAGTCATTTGAATAATAGTGGTTGGACTAATAGATAAGCAATTTAGCACAAAGAGATAGTGAACACAAGCCTTTTGATAGTGGGAAGATCTTGATGAACAATCCATACAAATCATTATATCTTATATAAACTATCCATAAGTGTTTCCACTTGGTTATATATTGCATTACATTTAATAGTTAAGGTCTCATCTAAGTAGGAAATGAGTACAATTGTCTTTTATTTGTATGTGATACATTGCTGACTCTCTATCTTGTTATTCATGTCTAACTTGGATGAAATTAGCATAGTTTTATATAGAAAGATACATCTCTATAGTAGGATCATTTTGAGAAGTCGTCAATAGTTTTGGTAAATATTTTTGGCAATAGTTTTGAAGACTCGATGAAGAACACATTGAGCTCCAAATACCCTTAGTCAAGCTCTAAAGATCTACAGCTTCAAAGATGTTCCAAAGGTGATTCAAAGATTTATCCAACCACACTCTGAACACACCTCGCCATGATCTAAAGATGTCCAATTGTACTCCAAAGATAAATTTAATAATGCCAAAGATATCTACTATATATATATGGGTTTTTATTATTGAGATGTCTTCTTCTAGACATTATTATTCATAGTAATGGTCTAAAATGATCTGTATATAAAAGTATTTCTATTTTGTAAATTTAGACATGATCTCTTCATATATATATATATATATATATATATATATATATATATATAATGTTCAATCTATTATTCGTTGATTCAGTTCCAACACCTCCCTATAAGCATGGGATCTGATTCTTAGATATTCTATTTTGAATAAGTAGATTTGGCTATTTAGATCACCAAATTTTATATTTTGAGAATAGTCATTGAGATGTGTTTTAAACACATATCTCCTTCTCATACCAAATAATGAATTGATAATCAATCAAAAAATAGAGAGAATAAGCATTCAAGTGTAATCTTGTGCATTTGTATATGTTCCCTTTGATAATAAAATAAAGTTTATCATTCCTTTTTATTACTGAGATAAAGTTGATCCTATTCTAAGGAAGGAGCAAGGGCCCACTTCTCTTTGAAGATAAGGACAAATTGGTATTTTTAGGTTTTAGTTTAAAAGTATATTTCTTTTGATTCAAGTATATCTCATTTTATTGCAAGTGTGATTTCCTTTTTAAATGTAAGTGTGATTTCCATTTTAATGCAAGTGTGTTTTCATTAAATGCAAGGGTTGTTTCAATTTAATTTAAATGAGTTTAATTTCTACAAAGCGTGTCTTTTTAATTTCATAACAAACAAAGTTTGTTAACTCATCTCCATATTTAGAGTTATTTAGAAATCAACCTAGATGACAATAGGCATTCAACATTCTTACATTATAAAATATAACACTATCCTACCCAACTAGGCAAGTCGAGTGAGGACACCATAGTGTCTTATGCCAGATGTTTATGTTTTATATGTTGATGGTGTGAACTAAAGAATCTTTTAACAAAGAATGTCATAGGATATCTTTAGTTAACAAAAATTTCTATATTTACTTTTCATAACATAGAATTGGAATCTTATTTATTATCCTTAAGTTTTAAACATCAACAACATAGTAAACCCCTCAAAAAATGAACTGTAAACTAAAATATCCAACATCTCATTACATATAGCCTTAGACACTAGCCCTGGTATAAAATGATACTAATCCATTGGTTGGTTAAATGAGAGGTATAAAGATAACCTATCATTTTTGGCACCATTATCAGGGACTCTTAATCAATAAGTGATAGTGAGATCCTATATTAGAGTTATACAGGAAAATTCAAAAACATTCATATAACCCAAAAACATTAAAAAACAAATCTAGGACTCCTTAGATTTATGAACTACCCAAGATATTCTCAAAGATAGTTTATCTCTAAAGGATCCCTAATAAAACAACAAGAAGAGAGGATCCTATCCTTACTGGAAAGATTAGGAAGTAAAAGAAAGGAAATTAAAATCCATATAAAAACTTTTTATGATTCCTCTCCTAAAAAGGGTTCATCCTAACAAACAAATCCTACAAGAAGAATTCTATTCATGACATATTCCCCTATAGGGAGAATTGATCTTGAAAATCCCCTTTCTGGAATAGTTAGATTTGATCCACAAGCTCTATAGGAATAAGATCTAATCAACAATGAAGATTCTCATCTTGAGGTAGACCATAGGTTGAGAACCCAAGAAGAGAACTTGGATTGGATTGATAACCAAAATTGAGGAAAAAATATGAGAGATGAACATGCACATGTAGAGAACCTTGATCAACAACCTCAACAAGATAGAGATTTTTCTTATCTAATCAGCTTAGGCCTTGATGAAGGAACCTCCATTAAAAATAACACACCATCCATTTTACCTATTTTTAGATGTAAATACTTAGAGGATCCAAATCATTTCCTCTTTATATTTTAGGTTCTTTTCCAAACATATGACTATGTCACTAATAACCAAAAGTTGAGGCTATTCTCATCTACACTTAACGATGTAGTCATGACATGGTTTATGGGCCTTGAGGGTAATTCTATAAGCACTTGAGATGAAATGGAAATTATATTTATTGATAAATATTAGGATTATATTAGATTCAGAGTATGAAAGGAATACTTTTTCAATATCAAACGAAATGAAGATGAAATCTTAGAAGATTACCCTTATAAGTTTATATTTGGCCATAAATAGAGTGGTTACCAACTCACATACGAGGTCATGAAGATATTATTTTTCAAATGCTTAGATAATGATGCACATGATTATTTAAACCTAATGGTAAATGGTTACATTGACAAGTTAACCTTTCAATAGATTTCAACATTATGTACTAACTATTCTAGGACAATACCTAACATAAGTAAATCATAATTAGGAAAATCCCTTAAAGTTGGATAGTTAATGGAATAATTTGATAATTTCCAAATAGATATTCTAGTATAATTGACATATAGATTAGATGTTCTCAAAGCAAAATCTAGTGCCACTTACATTGAACAGTTGTCAATATATTATCCTAAATGTAGACTCAAACATATGGTAAACATTTATCCTTTAGATAAAAAAGAGATATGTGGTATTTATGACCTAGACCATGACACCAAGAAATATAATCATCTTCCTACCATGATAAACCAAGTAAAACAAGTATTAAATGTATTTGAGGAAGTGAACTTTATCTAAAGAAAAGGAAACTAGTTACCTCAACCTCAAAACACATTTGGTCCAAGATTTCCTCCCAATCTATGGATCACACCATGAGCTGGACAAGTCACACCACCAATGTGGGGACCACCACAAAAACCAAAACCATGGGGTAAAAAAGAATAGATTCCATAGATGTAGGAAATGCCTCAAATCCTTCACAACCCTAGAAATAGTAGAAAAACCAAAAACCACATTGGATATAGTCGTCACCACCTCAATGGCCAAATCAACAATATCAAATACAAAGAAGGTTTCCTCCATAGAAAGCTTTGATGCCTTCACAACCTCAACCACCACAAATTGATTATAAGGTTAACCAACCATAGTTACCTTCAATACTCTTGTTTATGGAGTTTATCAAAAAAGTAGTGTTGTAAGTGGTTTAACTAAGTCTTATAATGTTCAACTCAGGTTAGAAAAGGTAGTCAAAGATTCACCCATTGCCATAACTAAAATTACCAATGATGAAAATACACTTGAGTCACCTATAGTGTCAGGGGAGTCCAAGAACAAACACACCTCTGTTCTGATTCCTCTTGTTGGATCTTGCTCCTCAGAAAGAGCACAGTATGATTACCAAATATATAAGCAATTAAATATGCGAAAATAACCAGAAATACAAGTAACTAGAATTCACCAATAGCACAGAATATGAGAGACAATACACTATCTTGTATTAACACTTTACAGAAAAGAATACAATAAAGAGCCGCCACACTCTTTCACCTTACAGAGGTTTGCCACACCTCAAGTGTACAGTAATTCTTCTCACACAACACTCTCCTACACAAAAATGGTCCCAACAACCAACTCACAAACAGAATTGGTGTTCACCTCTCCAACTAGTCAGTAATAACCCTGCCAGTTCACCAAGCACTCTATAGCACTTCAAGTTGATCTCCCATGAACCTGCAACCTACAATTCAATAGACCATACTCACATGTAGATCTCCAATGAGCTTGCAACAACCTGCAACTCAATGATCTTACAATGATAGAAGGAGCTTTCTTGCCTTCCTCTCTATCTCATACATATACAATACATGCCAATGGGTTTATAAATAGATCCCTCACTTAAACAATAACTTAGACTCTTAATTTAGACAATTATCCACGCAGCCCAAGACTTTAGCTAGTCTTAACATGCAAACTCTTCGTTCACTTAACTAACTATCCGTGCAACTAGCACTTCTGGAACACACAGGTGACCGACGCCAGTCCCTGCTTGCCTGGTTCTGTCGACGTCGGCCGACTCCCTGCCGTCGCCGGTGGCCTTCAGCACTGCTCACGATCGACGTCGGTCCTGCTACCGACGCCGGTGCTCCTGGATCTCAGCAACCTTCTGTTCCACTTTGTTTGCAAGTAGCTAAAGCTTTTAGCTCCACAACCTAACATATAGTCTAAAAACCAAATGAAGAAAAAGTAGAATCCACAACAACTTCAATCACACCAACCAAAGTTCAAGATCCCCCTGCTATTCCATTTCTTGAGAGACTTAAAGAAGAAAAACCCAGGGAGGATTTTGAAATGATGCACAAATTAATATAGATGAAGATATAAATTCCACTGTTAAGATCCATTAAGAATATTCTTGAGTTCAATAAAATCACTAAAGGATTATGCATCAAAGCACCAGGAAAAAAGAAATAATATCCTAAAATAATTTAGGTAACTGGCAAAATTGTTGATTTACTAGCACAATACATACTTGTTCCTAAATATGGAGACCCTGGTAGTCCCTTAAAGACTGTGATAATTGGGAACAAGTCCATACCAAATGTGCTTTTAGATCTAGGTACTGCCATCAAAATAATGACTATCAACACAATATAATATTTATCATTTAAAGGGATTTAGCCTATCACTACAATTTTGCAAATGGTAGATCAATCCACTATTAAACCTAAAGGAACCATATAAAATGTGCTAGTAACCATATAATCTTGGGAATATCCTATGGATTTCATGATCCTTCAACCCAAACCCAAGAGGATAAGATATCCAATCATTATTGGAAGAACTTGGTTAGCTACAGTCATAGAATGAATTGACTGTATATCTAGAAACATGACCATTTCCATTAGAATTTATGCCAAACAAATATCTCTTTATCTATCTGCTAGACCTTCAAAGGATCTTTCTGAATAGATATTAGGGGATCAACCTAAATAAAATCAAAATAGTGTGTCTTCCTTAGCCATGGTTATCATAAAATAACATGTCCAAGAATTTGAGGAACAAATAATAGAATATTTGGACCGAGAAATCCTAGCTTTGAATTCTAATAGTTTAGCTTCAAAGTTTGATACCCTAGCTACAAAGTCTAAAAGCCTAGCTTCGAAGACTGATAACTTAGCTCTAAAGATTGATAGCTTAGATATAAATAATAATAGCTTATATCCAAATATGAATAATCATGAATGGGAAGAATATAACTTCACTACTAAAAACCAAGACAATGTCATAAGCTCCCCAAACATGTTATATGGTCCACAAGATTTCTAGCAAGCCATAGTTGACTAGGCTAAAAATGGGTAAAATTCATTATTAAATGATTTTCATTGTCCATTGACCAACATAATCCCAAAAAGTGAAACCTTTTACAAGGATGTGGTTACATTTCACATGTTACTCCCACATACATGTTTATTGAATGTTTTGATGAATGAATACAAATAGTTAAATTTCGTTATTCTAAAAACTAAACAGATTGCAATCCATCTTGATAAACTATTATATATCAATAATTAGCTAACTAACCAGCAATAAAGTAAAGTGTTTGATTTATTTATATGACATAAAAAATCCTTTGCTTTGGATTATAATGATATGAAATGAATACATCCCAATGTATGTACCCATTACATCTACACTAAAGATGATAGACTAGTTAGACAGCCACAATGGAGAATTAATCCAGCCTTGAAAGAAATTTTAAAAATAGAGATAAAAAAAATATTGGAAGTTGGTTTTATTTACCCCATATCTGATAGTAAATGGGTTTCAACTCTAGTCATTATACCTAAGAATAATGGAAAAGGGAGAGTATACGTAGATTATAGATAATTGAATAAAGCCACTATGAGAGATTTCTTTACTTTCCCTTTTATTGATCAATTTTTAGATAACTTGGAAAGAAAACAATACTTTTCTTTCTTAGATGGGTTCACAAAATATAATCAAATCATAATAGCCCCTAAAGATCAAGATAAAACTACATTTACTTTCCCTGGGGAACATTTGCTTATACAATCCTTCATTTTGGATTGTACAATGCACCTACTACCTTTTAGAGAGCAGTGTTAGACATATTTTATGATCTTACAAATGATTACTCAAAAGTATACATGGATGAATTCACTATCCATGGCACTACATTTGATGAAGCTTAGAATAATTTGGATAGAGTAATCACTAAATGTGAAGAACATCAAAACTTTGAGTCATGAGAAGTGTATAATAATGGCTGATGAAGGGATAGTCTTAGGACATCATATCTCTTCTCAAAGAATGAAATTGGATCCCAAAAAGATATAGGTAATTTTATGGTCTCCCCATTACTCAAACACAAATAGATGTCAAAGGTTTTCTCAATCATGCAAGGTATTATAGAAGATTTATTTAAGACATTAGCAAAATAGTTGCACCTATATTTTCCTCACTAACAAAATATAATGAGTCTATATAGAATGATAAGTGTCAAGAAGCTTTTGAAACATTAAAGAACAAACTCATGACTGCTCTAGTTTTGAAAGGACCTAATTAGAAATAGCCTTTTCATATCTATGTTGATGCTTCCAATAATGTACTAGGGGCATAACTAAGAAAAAGAGATGAGAAAGGAAAAATGTATACCATTTATTATATTAGCAAGAATATTACTCCCACAAAGAAAAACTATACTACCATAGAAAGGAATTTTATTGTTGTTATTTATGCCATAAATAAGTTTAGGCATTATGTTACTGGTTATTAGGTATTTATCTATACATATTATTTGGCTATTAAGTACTTAAATAAATTAGTAATAGGTGGGATAATTATTAGATAGTTACTATTGTTGCAATAATTTGACATTACCATCATAGAAAAACATAGGAAGTATAATGTTGTTGTTGACTTTTTGTCTAGATTGATCATTACAGGTGAAGATGAACCTATGGAGGATTCTTTTCTAGATGAACAATTATTTTCTATATCTACACACTCCCCATGGTTTATAGATATGGAAAATTACATGTCAATAGGGAAGTTTCCTCATTCCTTTACTTCTAAATAAATAAAATGTTTGATTAGAGATAGTTCTCATTTTAAGTGGTTTAAAGGCATGTTGTATAAAACTAGACCTAATCATGTATTTTGTAGGTGTGTTAGAGAAGATGAAGTATTTGCCATCATAAGAGCATGCCATAGTGAACCAAGAGAACATTATTTAGAGAAAATGACCATTCATAATATCCTTGGTATAGGTTATTACTGGCCATCTCTTTACAAGACAGTTAAAAGGTTTGTATGGCAATGTGATCCTTACTAAAGGATGGGTAAGCCTACTCTATCTTCAAAAATACCTCTCCATCCTCAAATAAGTTTAGAACCATTTGAGAAATGGGATTTGGATTTTTTTGGACCAATCAACCCACCATATCAAGGAAAATAGTATTTATTAGTATGTATTGATTATGTTATTAAGTGGGTTGAAGTGTAGGCACTCACCTTTTTTTGGGAAAATATGGTTGTTGATTTCCAATATCATAAGATCATGTTGAGATTTGGAGCTCCTAGAACTATTGTTTCTGATCAAGGGGCCCAATTAATGTCTAAAATGATCAAGGCTTTCACAAAATTCTACCAAATCAATCACCAAAAATCATTACCATATCATCCCCAAGCTAATGGGAAAGTAGAGGTCACCAACCGAGAGCTTGAAAATGTTCTGACCAAAATAGTGAACAACATCAGGAAAGATTGGGTAGATAGATTACTTGAAGCAATTTGGGCATATAATATAACATGTAAGTCTACCACAATATTCTCTTCATATGAACTTGTATTTGGAAAGAAGCCTTTGTTTCCAATAGAGTTTGAACTATAGACACTGAAGACAATAGCTAATATGGGAATTCATTTTGATGAAGCACAAAAAGAAAGAATCATGCAACTAAATACGATCAATGAATTGAGAATGGATGCACTCACTCAAACCAACATGATCTAGAAATAATGAAAGTAATGCCATGTTACTCATATCAAATAAAATCAGTTTCAAAAAGGTAATTGGGCACTTCTATTCAATTCTAAATTTTAGCATTTCAAAGGTAAGTTGAGGACAAGATGGTTGTGGCCATACCTGATCAAAACCATTCACAATAATGGCTCTATCTAAATTAAACCAATTGATGGTAACCAAAGGATATTTTTGGTCAATGTTTATAGATTTAAGGTATATAGAAGACCTCTTAGCAAGGAAGAATTCATTGAATAGAATTAAGACCAATTTGACCTTGTAGAAGAACTCGGTTCTTGCATTTAGGTAAAATGATCTTTATTGTAGATATCCAATAAAGGAGGAGTGATTAAAACTAGAAAATGGTGGTTTTTCTCCCTTTAAAAATTAATAAAAAATTATAAAAATGAAAAAAAAATTATAAAAAGTTAAAAAAAATTGAAAAGTGAAAATCAGAAATGTCACTTTTTAGAAGAAACTTCTACAATAAACATGAACTATTATCTTGTCAGCTAACTTATCTTCTCAAAATTGTTTATCCTTGTAAGATACATGGAAAATTTAATAGATAAGCATGGATCCTTACAACATAGGTGAAATTGTACTTCCTTCCCAATAGGTTAGACATTTTTTATTTTATGTTCTGCATGTATGACTATTAGGTGGACAACACTTTTCATTATGGATAAGTTATTTTGATGTCACATGGATGTGATTGAAGCTAGTACCATCCTCACAATTCAATATTTGATTTGAAGTTTATTTAAAAGATATGACTTGATGTAGAAATCATTATGAATATTATTTCAAATGCCACTGAATATGATCCCTCATGTCAAGTCATTGATATTGAACTTAAAAAGTGCTTTCTCATTGAAAATTTGCATGCTCCGAAGTACTTAGCCATCATTTCTACCATAATTTTGTGATATCCATTTATTTTATATTCATTGTTGTATCACATCCCCATTTCCTTACCCTCCTCTATACTCCATGTAATTTTGAGCTCAGTTTTTCATTGTGCCATCATGTTTTCAAGAATACTGTGAACAACTCCGAAGATGGGGGGGAGAAGAAAAGTGAACCAGAGTTAGTAGAAGTGTTTCTATAAGATGAATTAGCTAGGGTTATTTTTTAGATGGTGGGATGGCTCAATTTTTTGAAAATATTGTCTAGGAATTTTTAGAAAATTTTAATGAATATCATTATGTGGTATAGGGTGAGCATATTTTGGTTGATACTTATACTATTAGTGACCTTTTATGGATTCCTAAATAAGGTGTGGTCATTATTAACAAATTGAGCTTTTTTGATCTAATTCAAATGTTTATTGATGATAATGAACCCCATCTTAAGCTAGCCAAACCCCCATAAGGTATGGCCAAAGGAATCATTTGAGATGGTCTTCCCCCTCCATGGCATAATGTCACCTATTGGTCATGAAATACCTCACCTGTGATGGAAAATTCACTATGGTTGGTGGTGATACCATATGATTTCTCATTCATCTAAGGTAAGGAGCCACTAGACCAAAATGCCAGGTAAATATACCATATTTTCTTCACTGTGCTATAACTAATGTAACTCAAAAATTAAAAAGGGGAACTAGGTCAATCAAACATCATGGTTTGATTCACCTCATCTATCGGCATCATTTTATGAATAAACCTAAGGGTGAGAAGGATTGGTCATTATTTTTATGAAAATCACTCCAAACCCTTGGTAATAAATCACAACATCCTATATATCCTCCTCCCACAATAGTAAGAATAGAAGAAAGTCTATCTTTAGTACCTGTAACTCTAAAGATGTTGCACTGAAGGTCAAAAATAAAAATGAGGGTTTCATGAGAAAAACCTACTCCATCAGTCAACCCTAGTGAATTTGTTGGCTGATTCTCTAGAAGGAAGAAGAAAGTGATGTACAAGCATTTAAAAAAATTTGAAGTTTAACCTCTCCCATAGAAGTTATGGATGTTGAATAAATAGTTGAAGAAGAAACCCTTAAACAAGAAATTGGAATTGAATAAGAAGAATGACCCTTACCCTCTACAGTTGATAATAGTAAATCTCCACTTATAGAATAAGCCTCTATAGTTGACAGTGGTTGATTTATTATCGCTTAAATTCTAGATGAAGGAGGATCAAATGTTTGGATTGGCATGATATTTCAACCACCCATTCTTCTTTGTCTTGTGTCCCCTTAGCAAAATTGGCATAATTAGGTAGAAATAGAATTTTTGGCATGGATACATATAGTGGTTTGATATTTAGGGTTTATATTAAGAAACCATTGTAATTGGAAACATCACTTTAAAATCTATGATCTCAGTCAATGGTTGGAATTCTGACTCTTGGATTGAATAATAGTTCTCCCATTGGTTTGCAAGAGGACTTTCAAAAGGTAAAGTGTGGGGGAAAAATAATGAGCATTCCATATAAATCATTATATCTTATATAAACTTTCCATAAGTGTTACCTTTTGATTATATATTGAATTACATTTAATAGTTAAGGTTTCATCTAAGTAGGAAATGAGTTCAATTGTCTATTATTTGTATGTGATACATTATTGACTCTCTATATTTTTATTTGTGTCTAACTTAGATGAAATGAGAATAGTGTTATATACAGAAATACATCCCTATGGCATGATCATTTTGAGAAGTCATCAATAGTTTTGAAAACCCATTTTGGCAATACTTTTAAAGATTTAATGAACACATTGAGATTCAAAGATCCTTAGTTGATCTCTAAAGATCTGTAGCTTTGAAAATACTTTGAAGGTGCTTTGAAGACCTATCTAGCCATGCTCTAAAGATCTTCTATTTTGAATAAGTTGATTTGGTTGTTTATATTACCAAATTTTGCATTCTAAGAATAATCATTGAGATGTACTTTAAATACATATATCCTTATCATTCCAAATAATTAATTGATAATCAATCATATAATAGAGAAAAAAATAGAGAGAAGAAACATTCAAGTGTAATTTATGCATCTGTATATGTTATCTTGATAATGAAATAAAGTTCATCGATCATTTTCATTACTGATTAAAAGTTGATCCTTTTTTGAGGAAAGATCAAGGGCCCACTTCTTTTTGAAGATAAGGACTAATTGGTATTTTTAGTTTTTAGTTTAAAAGTATATTTATTTTTATTTAGGTATATTTCATTTTACTGTAAGTATGATTTCTCTTTTAAATGCAAGTGTGATTTCCCTTTCAAATCAAAGTGCGATTTCCCTTTTAATTTGTGTTTTCATTAAATGCAAGGGTTGTTTCAATTTAATTCAAGTGAATTTTCTTTCTGCAAAGCATGTATTTTAGATTTTATAAGAAGAAAAAATTGTTAACTCATCTCCATATTCAAAGTTTTTCAGAAATCAGTCTAGGTGACAATAGGCAATCAACATTCTTATATTCTAAAATACAACACTATCCTACCCAACTAGGTAAGTTGAATGAGGACACCATAGTGTCTTATTCCAAATGTTTAATTTCTAGTTGTTGATGGGGTGAATTGAAGAATCCTTTCACAAGGAATGTCATAGGATATCTTCAATTAGCAAAACTTCTAGATTTACTTTTTTTCAACATAAAATTAAAATCTTATGTGATGTCCTTAGGATTTAGACATCAACATCATAGTAAACCCCCACAAATAATGAATTATAAACTCAAATATCTAACATATTATTGCATATAGCCTTGGACACTAGCCCTGGTAGAAAATGATACCAATCCATTGATTGGTTAAATGAAAGGTATAATGATAGCCTATCAAGTCTTGGAACTAAATGGTATAACTATGATAGGTATTTTCTAAGTATACAAGACTAAGGTGCTTTATAATTAATATTAGTTTCTACATGCTTATTATATTGAGCATTTTTTCTATAGTATAAAAGACCTGATCATCTGAATAATAGTGGTTAAACTAAGAGATAAACAATTTGGCATAAAGAGATTGTGAACGTGAGCCTTTCAATAGTGGGAAGGTCTTGAGACTAAAGGGTACAACCATGATAAGTATTTTCTAAGTGTATAAGACTGATGTGATGTATAATTAAGATTAGTGTCTACAGGCTTATTATACCATTTGGATTATGAAATGCACCTAGTATATTCATGACATTAATGAATGAATTGTTGAAGTCACATTTGGGTAATTTTTGTCATTTTTTATTTAATGGCAATCTAATTTTTAGTCATTCTAAGGAAGAATATTTGCTGCATTTGAGGTTGGTTTTGGAAAAAATGAAAGAAGATAAGTTTTGGGTGAACTTAAAGAAGTGTAGCTTAATGAAAGAGAAGCTTATATATTTGGGATTGTGATCTCAAAATAGGGTTTGAAAATGGATTTTGAAAAAGTAAGAGAATTTTTTGAATGATCATCACTTAAAAGTATGTTTGATGCTATAATTTTAAATGGATTAGAAATTTTATAGAACAAATTCATTGGAAACTTTAGTAGTATATATGTACCTATTACATAGGCCATCAAGGGAGATAAATATAAATTTAATTGGATTGTTGCAGTCAATAATAGTTTTCAATTTTTGAATAAGGTAATAGAATAAGTATTGTTTACATTGTCTGATTTTAGTGAAATGTTTTAGGTTGATATTGATGCGATAATTACATCCATAAGAATAATGTTGAGTTTATAAGGTAAGCCAATTGCTTACTTTAATAATAAGTTAACTAAACCAAAAAATAATTATCTAATTTATGACCAAGAGTTATATGCTATGATATAAACTTTTAAGAACTGGAGGAATTATTTGTTTCCCAAAGAGTTCATGTGTGAATGGATCATCAACAATTGCATTCCATTAACAACCAAGGTAAGTTGAATTAAAAACACATGAAGTGGGTTGAGTTTTTTCAAAGTTATTCTTTAGTATTGAGTCATAAGAATGGTTAATCTAATAAGGTTGAGGATGCTTTGAGTCGAATATCTCATGTAGTGAATGAGCTAATCATATAAGTCATTGGGTTTGACTCAATGAAAAAAAAATATGTATAGGATATGTATTTTTTAGATGAATGCATATCGTGCATGAATCTAAAGAGCATGGACATGATACCATGGTTGGAATAGATGATAAGACATGAATTGTTATTCTAGGTAAAGAGCTTCTATGAGGGACAAGTTATTGAAGGAGAAACATAATGGATGCCTAGCTGGTCATTTTGGTGTTCGTAAAATATTGATGTAATTGAGTGAATGTTATTATTGGAAAAGGATGAGCATGAATGTCAAAATAATTGTGCAAAGATGTAGGATTTTTAAACATGCTAAAGGAAAATTTCAAAATTTTATATTGTATTAGCTACTTCTAATTCTATAAATACCACATGAAGAGTTGAGTATGAAATTCATTCCTAGACTATAAAGAACTCAAAGTGGTAATAACTATATTTTTGTTATAGTGAATGGATTTTCCAAGAGGACATACTTTATATCACGGAATAAAACTAGTGATCCTATAGATTTTGCTAATTTATTTTTCAAATAAGTACTAAGACTACATAGGTTGGCAAGAAGTATTATATAAAATATAGATACTATATTTATTAGGCAATTTCGGAAGATGTTTTGAAGGAAACTAAGCAAAATACTAGTTTTTAGTTTAGCCTATAATTCTCAAAAGGATAGAAAAATGTAATCTATAAATAAAAATATTAGTATTTTTCTAAGATGTTTAGTTGGAAACAAGCCCAAATAGTGGGATATATCATTGGCATAATCTAATTTTACATATAAAAATGTAAGGAACATAAGAAAAATAATGAGTCTATTTCATATTTTGTATGGTTGCATCCCTAGACGAGTGTGTGAATTGAGAAGCAAAATAGACATGATGAGTGATAAAGAAGAAGAATAAATAAGAAGTATCCATGATGTGCATATAGAGGTGAAGAAAATATTGGAATAAAATATCATGAATTATAAGAAACATGGTGATCAAATAAGGAGAGAACATAATTTCAAATTAGTAGAGTTGTTATTGGTATAATCAATATGGTTGAAAAATAAATCCAACTTATCATGATCATATATTGTGTGTTATTCACAAACAATGCATCATGCCTTGGATAACATGTTTCATACATGCTTATAATTATCAAAAAATATATATGATGACATTTCTATCATGCTTGTTTGTATATTTTGCATGATTATATTTTTAAAATATAACACATGACATGCATAATTCCTTATTTTGAGATTTTTGATTTTCAAAATTCATCTATCATATCAAAATGGGGGTATACAATGGGCTTATTTCATACATGCAAGCTATGTTATACAAGGTATTTTCACATTTTAAGTTATAGTTTACTACTCATATGGGTCATATCAAACAAACTGAGACAAATTCCAATGATTTCAAGGGAAAATTTGGACATTCTATATGATCTTTAGGTATAATTGAGTCATTCTATGATATTTTGAGATAGATTTTGTCATTCTACATCATTTTGAGTGACAAATGGATCATATGGGGCATGCGCTTTATTCATTCAAAAACTTTTCAATTTTATATATTAAGGATCAATGAGTAATAATAGTGCTACATGAACACTTTAGATCTATATCCATTTGTATTGGTTGATCATTTTACATATGAACTTAACTTGGGGTACCCCTTTACATAAAATCATGATTTGGGGTTCCAATTTTACATACAAACATGATATAGTTTTCAATTTTACATACAAACTTGATTTTTAAGATTCCATGAAGAATATTTTTTGGTACTCAAGGTAGTGTGGATGAGGTCATTGTATTGATTAGCTTCTAACACTACCTAATCTAGTGGTATTTGGGTAATTTACACTCCTTAACTCACAACTTTCAAAATTTGCATCTCCTTGAGGCATGTTCACCCCATGATATTATCCAATCAAGTTCAACAAGTGACAACTTGATTCACATGATATAAAATGTATTCTTTTCTTAGCTTTTCAATTTCAAGATTTCTCAACATTTTAGATTTTTTTTATTGTGAGTGGACATTGATCTATACATGTTTCTTATAAATTTTATATATATAAAAGACTCATTATAGTTGTACCTATCACAACTAAGCATAGTTATTATAGGTACCAAATTTATTTGTTTTATCCCTTTAATTTAGCATTTTAAATTTTATATTAAAAGGGGGCATCTGTGGACACATAATCTTGGTTTTTATAACTTTGACAACATCAAATTTGACATACTTGGAAAATTCACATATATCTAACATTTAATCACACTTTCCCTGTATAAGTCTATCCATTTACTAAATGAGCCACATATATTTTCCAAATATATTTATTTAAGATCATATTGTTCTATACAAGAACATCTTCATAATATTATATAGACATTCTTTAGACATTAGATCCCTCTTTTTCACTTCTAGGATAGTACCAATAACTTGGATAATCCTAGTTATCATAGGTGTTTCCCTCTGTTTCACATGTATTAGGATTAATGTGGTTAAAATAGCCCTACTTATATGGAACTATTGTGTGTGTGTGTGTGTGTGTGTATATATATATATATATATATATATATATATGCAAATATGAATGTAAATGCTTTGAACTGATTTGACACTCTGGCTTACTAAATATATAAATTACAATAAATGGATAAGATACTTAATGGTTAACTACTATGTGGAAGACTAAGACTATATCTAGGTAGCCAAAAGGATGAGAAACTAGACTATAGGTCACTCAAATTAGGATTTGAACCTATGTGCTTGCCTAAAAATTATCTTCAGCCTTAGGTCAATATCATTAGACATTGTGTTCCAAGTATGTAATTATGTCTCTGTATATTTTTCCATTATATTTTGATACATGTAAGTGTGCTCATTTTTCCTTTAACTCTATGTGGGATCTTGAGGTTTAATTATATAAATGACTCAAAAAAAAAATATTCACTTAAAACCCTAGGTCCACTTGTAATGATGTAATTAGGCCTACAAGAGGTGGATTGAACTAACCCCAACAATTAGTCATTGAATGGTTGAGTGTTTCCTACAAATACAATACTCTTAAGAGGGAATTAAAACTTTATGCATTTGTCCCATTAGGTGAATGTTTGCAATCATGATCATTCAATGTATGAAACTTTTGATATAGCTCTTGATACTTAGAAATCGATAACTTTGGATTCACTCTTGAGTGCCTTAGAGAAAATAAATACCTATCCTAGTGATATATTATAACATTGGTAAGAATAAGGTAGACTTCTTGAATGTCCAAGTGTTTGAATATGCTTGGTAAGTGCTTGTTATATGGGTAATATGATTACACCTATTTTTTATTTATAACAAACTTTTTGGGTATTTTTTCATGCCACTTACATGAAAAACATATGAATTGAACCATATTAAGGATTTGAATGTGAAATTTGACTATTGCTTAGCATGTAATGAAACTATCAAACTTAAGTAGTATCATTAGACAATATGTTCTAAGTTTTGCATCACCCTCCAAGAGATAAGAACACTGATTTGATGATCTATATATGTCTGAGTAATATAGCCAATTATTTTGACATAAAGATATGGGATTTCTTATAAGTGACTATGATCGAAAACTTAGAACTTTTGATTGATAGATATTTCAAGAACACAAAAATAACATAGTAACAATGAATTCTCTGAGAAGAGATGTTTTATTACTCAAGATCGCAATACAACTATATGCTTATCTCTGGAAAGAGATGTATGATTTCCATTTTAGGTTACATATTCATTTATACACATTTTTAAAGTAGGAGGAGGATGTGTAAGGTCACCAATATCGAGGGAGATTAAGTGGTTTGACTTCCATGATTTAAAATAATACAGAATTTAAGGAATTACTATTTTTAGACTGCACTACTAAATTTAAAATTTGGGGCACTTCCATTAGGTTTTCAAGGGATAAAATCCATTTATAAAATATATATGCCATCTCACCATGTTATCCTCATTCTTATCTTTCTAATGGTTCAAATGATGAGTTAATTGGAGCTACAGTGTAAAATTTATGGCTCCCAGAAGTTCTATCATCAATTTGGGTAGAACTGTCACCCAAATTATCACCTAAATTATTTCTCGGATCATTCCTCCCTCATTGAGAAGAAATGGTCCCCATTGCATCAATATTCCTCATTAGGTGTGGCATTTGTGTCTTAATTTGATTCTCTATGAGCCACTCACCTTGGTGGCTAAGCTGGCCCCTTTTGACCACCCGATAAATCAAAATAGAGCATCCTCTTGTTGTCTTCATCTAGGTGTCCACAATCTAATCCTCCTCCACTACAACAAAATTCTATGGATCAATCTCATCAATGTTTATTTGTCCTACTATGATTGAAGTGTCTAATAGAGGTGGATGATATGGTTTGAGGAGCTCCATGTTGAATATTGGATGCAGACCAAGGTAGGCTAGTAGGTTCAACTCAAAAGCATTTTCTCAAACATTTTGGTGATGGTGTAGGGACCATATCGTAGAGGCTAAATTTTTTGTGTGGTCCTGCAAGACATTCCTTTTAAAGATTCAACCAAACCTTGTCACCCACAGCAAAATGGTGTTCAATCCTATTTTTTTCATGGCATTGGTTATACTTCTTATTCATCTTCTCCAATATGTCATGAACTTGATGTTATATGTGTTGTATTTGTTCAATGAACTTTTATACTTTTGCTACCTCAGATCTTCCATGAGGTGTGTATTCCATGGTGGATAATGGAACAACTATATCAATTGGTGTCATGCGTTAGAACCTGAAGCATACTTCGAATAGACTATGCTTGGTTGATCTGTGCAGGGCCCAATTATATCCATATTGTATGAAAATAAGTGCCTCATCCCATGTGCATGGATGTTTGGAGTGATACATCTGAATCATGTGAAAAATCAAGTGGTTCACCACTTCTATCTAACCATCAGTCTATGGATGGAAAGATGTAAACTTCATCAGCTTGGTATCCATCATCTTCCATAGAGTGGGCCAGAAGATGCTCAAGAACCTTTTATCTCGATTTGAGACAATGGACTTGGGGAGACCAAATTGTAGCCATACATGACTAAAATATAGTTGAGCAGTTTCTTTAGTAGATATATT
The DNA here is from genome assembly GCA_037957365.1 of Torreya grandis. Lineage (NCBI taxonomy): Eukaryota > Viridiplantae > Streptophyta > Pinopsida > Cupressales > Taxaceae > Torreya > Torreya grandis. The sequence continues at coordinate 2,065,246 of JARHVA010002531.1, read as the reverse complement.
TTTCTTACAAGTAATCATGATAGCCATTTTTGAAAAATTATCAACTACAAGAAAAATATAGTCCTTGACATGTTTTGAAGTGGGCAAACCTGAGAGAAAATCCATTAAGATAGATTCTGAAGGCCTCGTTGGTTATGGTAATGGTGTATACAATCCTTGCTTCTTATTTGTTGGCTTGGATATCTCATATGGGGTGCAAGATTTGAGATACCTTTCCACATCTTTTCACATATGGGGCTAGTAGAAGTGTTTTTGAATAACTACCAATGTCTTTTCTACACCAAAGTGTCCAGTTGTCCTACTAAAATGTTCTTCCCATATCATCTTCTATTGCTCTATAGCTAGAACATAGATGTACCCCATATAATAGATGACATTATCTTGCAAATAGAAATTAGAAACATGTTTACTTTTTTGAAGCACTTGATATGTATCAATAAAGGTAGGATTTGCTTCATACATAGCACCCCAAGTGGTAGTCTCATGTCTATATAGGTCAAGAACTATTGTGAGTGCAGTAATTTGTGGGTAGCTTAGATAATGTATGGTTGTATTTGAGATCCCATTTTTGTATTTGATTATTAGATGGTATTACTATAGATATGTGGCCCAGTTTTGGTGCCTCTCATTTCATAGTTTGCTTTGTGTTCGGATGAATTCTAATGGTCTATGGTCAATGTGGATGGCTATCTCTTTCTCCAAGATGTAGTGTTTCCATTGTTTGTAGGCTTGCATAATGGTATAGAGCTCCTTATCATATGTTAGATATTTCTTGACTGTATTAGTGAAAGTTTCACTATATTATGCAATAGGATAGCCATGTTGCAGATGATAGCTCCCATGTCATATTTAGATGAATCTGTCATCAACTCAAAAGGTTGATGCAAATTTGGAAAGACAAGAATAGGGATTGATCAAAGTTTATTCTTCAAATTCTCAAATTCCCTTTGTTGTATTTCACCCCACTAAAATGTAGCTTTAGCTCCTCCTTTAGTCACTTGGGTTAGTGACCAAACAACATCTAAAAATCCAAGAACAAACCTATAATAGAAATTTTCAAAACCCAAGAAGCTACAAATTTTTGTGAGGGTCCTTGGTGAAGGCCATTCTCAAATAACTCAAATATTTTTTGGATCAACATGGACCCCTTCCTCACTCACAACGTGCCTAAGGTACTAAATTATTTTCATCCTAAATGTGCATTTGTCAAGATTTGCATACAACACGTGCTCCCAAAGAGTTTGAAGCACCTTTAAAACATGTTACAGATGTTCCTCCCATGTTTTACTATAGATGAGTATGTCATCCAAGTAGACAACCATGAATGAATTGGTGAAGGGTTGTAGGATGTCATCCATCATCCTCATGAAGGTTTTAGGTGTGTTAGTTAAGCTAAAAGGCATAACCAACCATTCAAAGAGCCTCATATTTGAATTTAGTCTTCTAGACATCGATGGGATTGATGAGAATTTGGTGATATCCAGATTTGAGATCAATTTTGGTGAAGATATTTTCACCATGGAGTTGTTCTAGTAGGTCATCAATCCTAGGGAGGGGGTAGTGATTCTTCATAGTAATTTTATCCAAGGCTCAATAGTTAATGCAAAGCCTCCATGTTCCATCTTTCTTTGGTTCTAAGATAGTTGGGTTACCATAGGGTGAAGAGCTTGGCCTGATGTGACCCTTTTGGATCAATTCTTGAATCTATATTTTTATCTTATCATTATCCAAAACTGATATGTGATACATAGGATATTAGGCAAACATTATCTTGGTATCAAATCGATAGAATGTTTTACTTGGAAATGAAGTATAACTCATGTGGGTGACTTGAATAAGTCATCATATTCTCTTATGATTTGTCCCATCTAATTTTTTTTTTGTGTTGATTATGTAGTAAGGATTACAACATCAGCCTTCTTGGATTTATGTAGTTTTACTACCATGAGAATGAATTATTTTGTCTTCTCCACCAATCTCTTACATTGCTTGGCACTGATCAGGGAGATAGATGTGGGAGATGGTAACTCTGATACCCTATAGTAACTGTTGACCAATTTTGCCAACAGGCAAAATTTTGGTCACCTTCTTCACCTGCTGCTCAATGCCAATCATTAACGGGCCAGTTCAACGCATGGTTTAAAGGGATGCCTTTGAACCGAAGGGCAGTCTTTAGTCAAAAGCCCCTTTCACAGGGTAGGCACAACAAACAAAGGACTCAGGCAATTTTCAATTCAAGGCTTGTTTTTTAAAGTTCAAATGTTAAAGCCCCAAATTCCTTCTTACTTTTTGTCCAAAGGAATTTGGGCGCGCTCGAAGCAAAGACATGAGGCAGGCATTTACAAATGCCAAGGGGGCGGGCGGCATGGATTAATACAAAGGTAGTCCATGGAGCATACAAAGTCTGTAGGACTTTTAAAGCCCAATGCAAAACATTTAGAGGCCTGACAACAGTCCACGAAGCAGCCAAGGTGCCCGCCGAAGTGTATACAAGGTGGAGGAGTGCTCGACTAGGTGCTAAGACTAAGCAGGCCGCAAACAAGATTAGAAAGAGAAACTAGTAGGCCCAATGACGTCTCTGAGGATGTCAAGTTTACAAAAAGGAGATAGTTGTTTATTTTTTTAAAGGAAAAGGGAAGCGCTAACCAGAAGGAGTCAAAATGTAGCGACCCACCAAGGAGTTCGCCTAAAGGGCCAAGCGGCCAGAAAAGACAAAGGACAAAGCAAGAGGTGACAAGGTAAGAAGAATGACGAGGCATGGAGTAGTCAAGCAGTCTAAGTGGCATAGAGAGAAGGCAATTTATTGCCTATTAATCCCCAAATGGCACAACAGAAAGTAGCATGGCTCATGCATTTAAAAAAGGGGACAAATTTTAGTTTGTTGGTAGAAAAGAGGCATGATCCATGCTTCCACATTAAAGCTCAAATGCCAAAGTCAAATTTGGTGATTATATAGCATGGTTCTAGCAGGCTTCTTCTAGGATGATGACAACCCAATAGTGTTTCCTCTTTCAAATGGGATGCGAAAGGCCAACTTGTCAAAAACTGCCAAGTTTCTTTCTCCCTTCTTCTATATATTATAACTTCTCATTTTTTAGAAGGATTGGTTCTTACACTTTTGCAAAGGCACAGCCCTGGCAAATTTTCACTTGAATCAAATAAAATGAAGTTTTTTACCTCCATTTGGATAGATGTTTCAGAGTATGCCTTGAGTGTTTGTTTGTGTCCAGTCATTGTTTCTTGATGCTCTCACAGGTTCGACACCAGCAGACTTGTCATTTATAAGGTGCCATTTCTACAACTGAAAAGAGAAGAGATGACATTTAGAAGACCAGAATAGAGGAAGTTACTTACAGTGTGCATTTCATAGTGCCTCAATGATTTTCTATTTCTTGTGTTTTCATGAAAGCCTCCATGTCAGTCTTTTATAGCCTGGTCCTTTCTGCCAAATCTGTAGATTATGTCTATATTTTTCTAGTTCTGAGAGTGGATGTGTGAAGGTCAACCCTTATTTTTTGGTGCATCACCTCTTTAGAGTAGGCTTGTTTTTCCTGCTTTCTCTTTCTTCCTTTTCATCCCCCCTATATATATATGTATGTTAGTACTTGCTGGAAAAAACATGATGCATCAAAGGGAGCTAGCCCTTATCTAGAGACTCTCTCCTCCAGCTTCGCCAGTCCCACAGGTGAGAGGAGAGTTTCCATGTTGTGAGGAGAAGGCAAGAGCTAGGCCTCCTTGCCTCGGGTGCAATCTCTAACATCAATAGTTTTGGCATGCCCAGTGGGACCTAGCTTGATAACAAAGTAAAGTTTCAGGATTGATGTTGGTCTTGTTATAGTGAATCGAGTATCTTCAGCATCTGGCAACTCTGAGTTGAATCTGTTGCTTAAGCAGCCTGGTGCCATTCAGAAATATACTTCTTTATGTATAATCCCTTTGCACAGAATCATGGGCCTTATATTCCTTCACATTATCATGATCAGGCTCAAAATATTTATGGCATCCCCTCAAGCAGCTCTCCTAGTTGCCCTGTAACTATAAGGGAGGTGAGGCTAGAATTTGAGAAGCAGATAATGGAAATCGACAGGCTAGAAGAGTAGTATAGAGATCAGTAAGAGCTAATGTATAAAGAGGAGTGTTTGTCTAGGAAAACACAGGCCGTACAGTCCAAGGAAGAGGAGGTAACAAAATAGAGAAATCCATCTTTTCAAGGCAGCCAGCCTTGTGTGCCCCCTCATATTCCAAAAAAAGCTCCCTCTTTTGCACCAAATCCTTTTTATCACATTGCACTTGCTCACTCCAGCTTATCAAATATACCTGCCCCCAACCTAGTGTGCCTGGCTTTCTAACATCAGATGATATCAGAACAATCTCCCATTAGGTAAAATACCATTAGCCAGCATGTCCCTCCTCTAAAGTCTCCTCCAACAACCAACAGTGTTCTCCTTACATTCCCCAACCTCCCCAAGTCCTTCAGCATGATGTGTAGATTCCAAGTTAGAGGAAGGAATGCCACGAACCAGCTCTGAGCTTTGGAGAGGATCATGCTAGTGACCTCCAAGAAAGACTCTTTCAGGACAACCTAGCCAAGCAAATTGAAGATTTAGAGGCCAAGATGAACCTGCTTCTTGAAAGAGATAAAACTTATAGACCTTGAAGAGGAGCCTTAGGACCTTATGGAAAAATAAGTTGCTGACTATTTGCAGGAGCAGAATTCTAATTTAGAGATCTTGAACTGGGGATAAATAGTAAAATCATGGGGTAGAAAAGAAGAAGAAGAGCAAGGTTTTCCTCAAATCCTTAAAGAAGCTAAAGCTGTGCCTACTCATGATGATGTTGGCAGCCTCCAGGAAAAGCTTTTTCCAAGAAGATCTGGGCAGGAGAATAGTAGAGTTGGAATCTAAAGAAATATTCCTCAGCCAATGTGTGATGGATGGTTCAGACCAAACGGCACATTCCATGTCTGAACACACCCCATCTACACACTTCGAAGATAAATATCAAGCCACAGCTGATATTGATGAAGTGTTGACCATGTAGAAGGAGGAGAATCATTTGATTCTAGCTCAAGGACTACCTCCTCTTCCACATGTTTTCTCCACTTCACCTCTTCTCAAGGAAGAACCTATTCTATAGGAGGTGAGTGAGGAGCAAAAGATCCAATCTGCAACTCTTCAAGAAGCTGTCATGAGTGATAATGAAGAAGAAATCATCATTGACGCTCCTTGTGAAGACCTTATCAGTAGTGGAGAAGATGTAGGTCTTGCATATATGTAGATGTTCCAGCAATTTAAAGAGGAACAAATGCATGGTAAGTTCTCTTCTCCTCTTTTCGATGAACTTCCTTGTTGTTTTGATGATAAATATGACTACGTTGAGGAGCCTGAGTTGGAGGAAAGAAAGGAGAGGTATGTCTTCCTTGAGGAAGGCCTTGAAGAAGAGTGCTTTGAACAAAGAGGCAATGTTCTATGGGATGAGCAATTAATTTGTGATTCCATTTCAGACATCACCATAGTCACCCTTCTTCAAGAAGGCCAAGAGGAAGTAGAGGAGTCTGACAGAGTTTTTAGCGAGGCAAAAGGAAACAAATCAGACCATGATAAATTGCAGAGGAATTGTGTAGGTCAAGGGGCTTATGGCGATGAGTCAGCAGCCATTGATTTCTTGGTGAGGAGCACCTATATCAAGAACCAGCATTCAACAGGCTTCCAAGGACAAACAAATTACATATATGTTAGAGGCATGTTCGATTTTGATCCACTCAGATTCCAGCCAAACTAGGAGACATGTAGGAGGAGCAAGTCACCAAATCCCCTTTTCTTTTAGCTACTTCCCCACCGCCATAAGTCTTCTCGCCAGGAAGGGGACTTAAGAAGTTTTCCTTTTGATCCAGGAGGGAGGTGAACGTTCCTGGTTAGCTATATATAATAGTTTGTTTTTAGTTGTTTTCCCTATTTTTGTTAAGTGCAGTTACACAAGTAGCATTTTTAGCCTTGTGTGTTTCCCTTTGCATGTGGGGTAAAGCTTCATGTTTGATTCTCAAATCTTTCAGGCTATTGTTAATTCTTTCATAGCTACATCTGACTCCACACCCAATGGATTTTAAGGCAACTGGTTCTAAGCATAGTAGGCATGCTTCCCCTGTGAGTCACCAATTGTTGACCAATTTTGCTAACAGGCAAAATTTTGGTCACCTTCTTCACCTGTTGCTCAATGCCAGTAATTAACGGGCCAGTTCAATGCATGGTTCAAAGGGATGCCTTTGAACCAAAGGGCAGTCTTCAGTCAAAAGCCACTTTCAGAGGATAGGCACAACAAACAAAGGACTCACCCAATTTTTAGTTCAAGGCTTGTTTTTTAAAGTTCAAATGTTAAAGCCCCAAATTCCTTCTTACTTTTTGTTTGAAGGAATTCGGGCACGCTTGAAGCAAAGACATAAGGTAGGCATTTACAAATGCCAAGGGGGCGGGTAGCATGGCTTAATACAAAGGTAGTCCATGGAGCATACAAAGTTCGTAGGACTTTTAAAGCCTGACACAAAACATTTAGAGGCCCGATAATAGTCCACGAAGTAGCCAAGGTGCCCGCCAAAGTGTATACAAGGCAGAGGAGTGCCCGACTGGGTGCTAAGACTAAGCAGGCCGCGAAGAAGTTTAGAAAGAGAAACCAGCAGGCTCGATGACATCTCTGAAGATGTCAAGTTTACAAAAAGGAGATAGCTATTTATTTTTTAAAAGGAAAAGGGAAGCACTAACCAGAAGGAGCCAGAATGTAGCGACCCGCCAAGGAGTTTGTCTAAAGGGCCATGTGGCTAGAAAAGACAAGAAAGATAAAGGACAAAGCAAGAGGTGACAAGGCAAGAAGAATGATGAGGCATGGTGCAGTCAAGCAGTCCAAGTGGCATAGAGAGAAGGTAATTTATTGCATGTTAATCCCCAAATGGCACAACAGCAAGTAACATGGACCGTGCATTTAAAAAAGGGGACAAATTTCAATCTATTGGCAGAGAGGTGTGATCCACGCTTACACATTAAAGCTTGAATGCCAAATTCAAATTTGGTGATTATATAGCATGGTTCCAATAGGCTTCTTCTAGGAGGATGACAACACAACAGTGTTTCCTCTTTCAAATGGGACACGACAGGCCAACTTGTCAAAAAGTGCCAAGTTTCTTTCTCTTTTCTTCTATATATTGTAACTTCTCATTTTTGAGAAGGATCGGTTCTTACAATTTTGCACAGGCACAACCCTAGCAAAATTTCACCTAAATCAAATAAAATGCAGTTTTTTACCTCCATTCATTGAGTGTTTGTTTGTGTCCAGTCATTGTTTCTTGATGCTCTCACAGGTTTGACACCAGTAGACCTGTCATTTACAAGGTGCCATTTCTACAGCTGAAAGGAGAAAAGCTGACATTTAGAAGACCAGAATAGAAGAAGTTACTTACAGTGTGTATTTCACAGCACCTCAGTGATTTTCTATTTCTTGTGTTTTCATGAAAGCCTCCCTGTTAGTCTTTTATAGCCTGGTCCTTTCTGCCAAATGTGTACATTATGTTTGTATTTGTCTAGTTCTGAGAGTGGATGTGTGAAGGTTGACCCTTGTATTTTGGTGCATCACCTCTTTAGAGTAGGCTTGTTTTTCCTACATTCTCTTTCTCCCTTTTCATCCCCCTATATATATATATATATATATATATATGTATGTATGTATGTATGTATGTATGTATGTATGTATGTATGTATGTATGTATGTTAGCACTTGCTGGAAAAAACATGATGCATCAAAGGGAGTTAGACCTTATCTAGAGACCCTCTCCTCCAGCTTCGTCGGTCCCACAAGCGAGAGGAGAGTTTCCATGTTGCGAGGAGAAGGCAGGAGTTAGACCTCCTTGCCCCAAGTACAATCTCTAGCATCAATAGTTCTGGCATGCTGGATGGGACCCAGCTTGACAACGAAGTAAAGTTTTAGGATTGATGTTAGTGCTATTACAATAAATTGAGTATCTTCAACATCTAGCGACTCTGAGTTGAATCCACTGGTTAAGCAGCCTAGTGCCATTTAAAAATCTACTTCTTTATGTATAATCCCTTTACACATAATCATGGGCCTTGTATTCCTTCACATTACCATGATCAGGCTCAAAATATTTATGGTGTCCCCTCAAGCAACTCTCCTAGTTGCCCTACAACTATAAGGGAGGTGAGGCTGGAATTTGAGAAGCAGATAATGGAAATCGACAGGCTAGAAGAGCAGTACAGAGATCAATAGGAGCTGATGTATAAAGAGGAGTGTTTGTCTAGGCAAGCACAGGCCGTACAGTCCAAGGAAGAGGAGGTAACAAAATGGAGAAATCCATATTTTCAAGGTAGCCAGCCTTGTGCGCCCCCTCATATTCTAAAAAAAGCCCCCTCTTTTTCACCAAATCCTTTCTATCACATTGCACTTGCTCACTCCAACTTATCAAATATACTTTCCCCCAACCCAGTGCACCTAGCTTTCCAACATTAGATGATATCAAAACAATCTCCCATTGGGGAAAATACCATCAGCCAGCACGTCCCTCCTCTAAAGTCTCCTCCAACACACCAATAGTGTTCTCCTTGCATTCCCCAACCTCCCCAAGTCCTTCAGCATGATGTGCAAATTTCAAGTTAGAGGAGGGAATGCCAGGAACCAGCTCTGAGCTTTGGAGAGGATCATGTTGGTGACCTCTAAGAAAGACTCTTTCAGGAAAACCTAGCCAAGCAAATTGAAGATTTAGAGGCCAAGATGAAGTTACTTCTTGAAAGAGATAAAACTTACAGACCTTGCAGAGAAGCCTTGGTACCTTGTGGAAAAAAAGGTTGATGCCTATTCGCAAGAGCAGATTTCTAATTCAGAGATCCTAAACTAGGGAGAAATAGTAAAATCATGGGGCAGAAAAGAAGAAGAAGAGCAAGGATTTTCTCAAAGCCTTGAAGAAGTTAAAGCTGTGCCTGCTTATGATGATGTTGGCAGCCTCCAGGAAAAGCTTTTCCAAGAAGATCTGGCCAGGAGAATAGTAGAGTTGGAATCCAAAGAAAAATTCCTCAGTGAATGTGTGGATGGTTTAGACCAAATGGCACATTCCATGTCTGAACACACCTCATCTACACACTTCGAAGAGAAATATCAAGCCACAGCTGATATTGATGAAGTACTGACCATGTGGAAGGAGGAGAATCATTCGATTCTAGCTCAAGGACTGCCTCCTCTTCCACATGTTTTCTCCACTTCACCTCTTCTCAAGGAAGAACCTGTTCTGTAGGAGGCGAGTGAGGAGAAAAAGATCCAATCTGCAACTCTTCAAGAAGCTATCATGAGCGACAATGAAGAAGAAATCATCATTGATGCTCCTTCTGAAGACCTTATCAGCAGTGGAGAAGATGCAGGTCTTGCATATATGTAGATGTTCTAGCAATTCAAAGAGGAACAAATGCATGGTAAGCTCTCTTCTCCTCTGTTTGATGAACTTCCTTGCTATTTTGTTGATAAAGACGACTAGGCTGAGGAGCCTGAGTTGGAGGAAAGAAAGGAGAGGTATGTCTTCCTTAATGAAGGCCTTGAAGAAGAGCACTTTGAACAAAGAGGTGATGTTCTGTGGGATGAGCAATTAATTTTTGAGTCCATTTCAGACATCACCACAGTCACTCTTCTTCAAGAAGGCCAAGAAGAAGTAGAGGATGAGTCTGATAGAGTTTTCAGTGAGGTAGAAGGAAACAAATCAGACCATGATACATTGTAGAGGAATTGTGCAGGTCAAGGGGCTTATGGTGATGAGTCAGAAGCCATTGATTTCTTAGTGAGGAGCACCTATATCAAGAACCAGCATTCAACAGGCTTCCAAGGAAAAATAGATTACATATATGTCGGAGGCATGTTCGATTTTGATCCACTCAGATTCTAGCCAAACCAGGTGATAGGTAGGAGGAGCAAGTCACCAAATCCCCTTTTCTTTCAGCTACTTCCTCACCCCCATAAGTCTTCTCACCAGGAAGGGGACTTAAGAAGTTTTCCTTTTGATCTAAGAGGGAGGTGAACATTCTGGGTTAGCTATATATAATAGTTTGTTTTCAATTGTTTTCCTTGTTTTCCCTAAGTGTAGTTGCACAAGTAGCATTTTTAGCCTTGTGTGTTTCCCTTTGCATGTGGGGTAAAGCTTCATGTTTGATTCTTGAATCTTTTGGGCTGTTGTTAATTATTTCATAGCTACATTTGACTCTGTACCCAATGGATTTTAAGGCAACTGGTTCTAAGCATAGCAGGCATGCTTCCCCTATGAGAGTCGCCAATTGTTGACCAATTTTGCCAACAGGCAAAATTTTGGTCACCTTCTTCACCTGTTGCTCAATGCTAGTCATTAATAGGCTAGTTTAACTCATGGTTCAAAGGGATGCCTTTGAACCAAAGGGCAGTCTTCAGTCAAAAGCCCCTTTTGGAGGGCAGGCACAAAAAACAAAGGACTCGGGCAAATTTTCAGTTCAAGGCTTGTTTTTTAAAGTTCAAATGTTAAATCCTCAAATTCCTTCAGACTTTTTGTCCGAAGGAATTTAGGCACGCTCGAAGCAAAGACATAAGGCAAGCGTTTACAAATGTCAAGGGGGCAGGTGGCATGGCTTAATACAAAGGTAATCTGTGGAGCATACAAAGTTCGTAGGACTTTTAAAGCCTGACACAAAACATTTAGAGGCCCGACAATAGTCCATAGAGTAGCCAAGGTGCCCGTCGAAGTGTATACAAGGTAGAGGAGTGCCTGACTGGGTGCTAAGACTAATTAGGCCATGAAGAAGTTTAGAAAGAGAAACTAGCAGGCCTGATGACATCTCTGAGGACATCAAATTTACAAAAAGGAGATAGCCATTTTTTTAAAAAGAAAAAGGGAAGCGCTAACCAGAAGGAGCCAAAATGTAGCAACCCGCCAAGGAGTTCGCCTAAAGGGCCAAGTGGCTAGAAAAGACAAGAAAGACAAAGGACAAAGCAAGAGGTGATAAGGCAAGAAGAATGATGAGGCATGGAGTAGTCAAGCAGTCCAAGTGGCATAGAGAGAAGGCAATTTATTGCCTGTTAATCCCCAAATGGCACAATAACAAGTAGCATGGCCTGTGCATTTAAAAAAGGGGACAAATTTTAGTCTGTTGGTAGAAAAGAGGCACGATCCATGCTTCCACATTAAAGCTCGAATGCCAAAGTCAAATTTGGTGATTATACAGCATGGTTCCAGTAGGCTTCTTCTAGGACGATGACAACACAACAGTGTTTCCTCTTTCAAATGGGACGCGACAAGCCAACTTGTCAAAAAGCGCCAAGTTTCTTTCTCCTTTCTTCTATATATTGTAACTTCTAATTTTTTAGAAGGATCGGTTCTTACACTTTTGCAAAGGTGCAGCCCTAGCAAAATTTCACTTGAATCAAATAAAATGTAGTTTTTTACCTCCATTTGGATAGATATTTCAAAGTATGCCTTGAGTGTTTGTCTGTGTCCAGTCATTGTTTCTTGATGCTCTCACAGGTTTGACACTAGCAGACCTGTCATTTACAAGGCACCATTTTTGCAGCTGAAAGGAGAAGAGTTGACATTTAGAAGACTAGAATAGAGGAAGTTACTTACAGTTTGCATTTCACAGTGCCTTAGTGATTTTATGTTTCCTGTGTTTTCATGAAAGCCTCCTTGTCAGTCTTTTACAGCCTGGTCCTTTCTGCCAAATGTGTAGAGTATGTCTGTATTTGTTTGTTCTAAGAGTGGATGTGTGAAGGTCAACCCTTATTTTTTGGTGCATCACCTCTTTAGAGTAGGCTTGTTTTTCCTACATTCTCTTTCTCCCTTTTCATCCCCCCCTTATATGTGTGTGTGTGTGTGTGTGTGTGTGTGTGTGTGTGTGTGTGTATGTATGTTAGCACTTGCTAAAAAAACATGATGCATCAAAGGGAGCTAGCCCTTATCTAGAGACTCTCTCCTCCAGCTTCGTCGGTCCCACAAGTGAGAGGAGAGTTTCCATGTTGCGAGGAGGAGGCAAGAGTTAGGCCTCCTTGCCCTGGGTGCAATCTCCAGCGTCAATAGTAACATGTTCTAAGAGTGAGGGTGATTCTTCATTTTCATGATTCATAGATGTCAAGTTGATCATAAATGAAAGGCTAACCAAGGAGTACATCACAAACATCTAGATTGACCACATCACATACGACTTCATCTTGGAAATATTTTATTACATATGAAAGAAGATACTTATGGGTGACATAGAGGTCTCTCCTTGGGCTCAACCATCCAATATTGTATGGCTTTGGGTGAGGCTTCATGGATATATTTAGAATTTTCACAACTTTAGCAGAGATTAAATTCTTTTGACTCCCACTATCAAGAATGAAATGCAAAGGCTTACCTTTTACACATAATTTGGAATGAAACAATCTTTCCTTGTCATTTGGCCTTTCCTCACAGGTCTATGATGACGAGATGATGGTATTGGGCTCATCATCTACAATCTCTTCTTCATTCTCTTCGACTGTAGGTTGTGTATGAGATAGAGTAGTAGATCTCAATTATTATGACTCATGAATTAGTGACTTGATGGCTCAACATTCTTCTTTGGAGTGAGTTTCAATTTTGAGGTAATCACACCATTTTTTAGCTTTCCCCTTGTAGGGTTTCTTATCTTGAAACCCCTTTTGCTTCCAATTTTGGCCTCATGTTTGACCTTCCTTATCACTTTTCCATTTTGAAGGCTGACTCTTCATATTCTTTCTTCCATGCTTCTACTCAATATTTACTATGAACTTATATGCCTCACTGAGGGTTTTCAAATTGAAGAGTTCCATTTCCCCCTATATGTACCATTGTATTCCACCATGATATTTGAGAGTCTTATGTTTCTCACTTTCTTGTATGCCCAATCTTATAGATAGAGATTGAAAAATGTCTGCGTAATCTTAAACAGATTGGTCCTTGCCTTGGTGAAGTTATTGCCATTGTATGTACAGATCATCATATGCTCCAATGGGATAGTATTCTTCCTTTACCTCTTCCACGAAATCATCCTAGATAGGTTCCACCTCAAGGCCAATTTCATCTGTACTAAACCTCTTTTTATACACTTCCCACAAATTTTTCATGGGTAATGATCCTTTCAAAAGAGCAAAAGTGATCTTTTCTCCATCAGTGAATTTATTTATAGATAATTAGTAAGGCAATAGATCTAACCAATTTTATTCTACATAAAAATTGATTTTGCCTTCAAATGTAGGAATATCCAAATTCCCGTGAACCTTGAAGGGTGTTGGGGCACTAAAAGGATTTTCCATGGATAAGGAGCCAAGAAGTGCAGATGAGGAGCCAAAATTTCCCATCAAGAGTTATAGGAGAATTTGAGAAAATTGTTGTAGAATCTATGCTTGTTGTCATTGGAGGGCTTCATTCACCATTTCCTTGAAAGGATAATATTTCTAAGTGTCATTCACCATTTGAAGTCATTTGGAGTGAATAGGTGGATAGTTTGGAAGCTCTATTGTTTTCCACCCAAGCTTCTTGTAGCCTGACCTCATCCTTGGGATTATACACTCTCAAGACAAACTGCTCTAAAACCACTATTCCAAAACTTAGAAGTTTTGATTGACAGATATTTTTTAGAACACAAAAATAACATAGTAATAATGAATTCTCTGAGATGTTTTATTACTCAAGATCATAATACAACTATATGCTTATCTATGGGAAGAGATGTCCGATTTCCATTTCTAGTTACATATTCATTTATACACATTTTAAAAGTAGGAGGAGGATTTAGAAGGTCACCAATATTGAGGGATATTAAGTGGTTCAAATTCCATGATTTAAAACAATATAGAATTTGAGGAATTACTATTTTTAGAAACTTACTATTTTTAGACTGCACTACTAAAATTAAAATTGGGGGCACTTCTATTAGGTTTTCTAGGGTTAAAAACCATCAAGTAGAGATCCATGCTAGCTCACCATGTTTTTCTCATTCTTATATTTCCAATGGTTCAAATGGTGAGTAAATTGGAGCTATGATGCAAAAGTTATGGCTCCAAGAAGTTCCATAATCAATTAGGGTAGAACCGTCAACCAAATTGTCACCAAAATTATTTCATGAATCAGACTAAGATAAACATGGGAAGGATAGACTCGTATAAGGCATGAGGATGTCAGATAATGGTGAAGGAAAGTCATGTTTGTTCTCATAATTCATGCATGGTGAAGGTAAGCCAAAACTAACATTTACAAGTATCAATAAATAGATTTTAGTGTCTAAAAATACCCCCATTTTATTGTAGTATTGAAATATCCTAAAAATACTATAGTAAAAGGATAACAAAACATACCTCAATGTGTACAAAATAATTTACATTTGGAACATGATTCACACATTTAGCCTACCCATAGAAAACCTATATGTGAAAATATAGCAGCCAATGTCCTTGGAATAAAATCTAAAAATGCATAAATTGGAATTTGAAATCGAAGAACAAGGAAAGGGTACACCTATATGTGGTTGAACCATCTTTCCTTATAACTAGTTGGAGATAATGTTTCCCTATTGAAGTATTGTAAAATGGTTTATATATTTGACCTATTTTGAATAACAATGGGTGATCAATCTTAATTTATGTAACTAAGGCAAGTGTTATGGTTTTAAAATGAAAATACCCCCAACCCTTATTGTAAATAATAAATGGAATAGTGCCAGGACATTGAGCATCACAAGAACTCAACTAAATTAACCAGTGTATCTAATATTACACTAATCTTGTAACCCCAAGATGGAATGTGGGAGCCATATATTTGACTCACAAATTAATCTCGGGTCATTGAGCATCACAAAACCTTAATTGTGTTGTTGCTTTCACAATATGCCCTGATTGATTTCATAAAATCATGAAACCTCTTTTTTCTCTAGAATATGGTCTTATAGGTTTTGTTCAAGTTTGGGATTGTTTTATCTACTAATTTAAATGGGAAAGCCCTTGAAGGACTATAGTCTTAATGTTATACTTTTTTCACTCTTTAAGCCAATTTTGAACTTAAAGATGTCTATTAAATGTACTTGGTCAAGGAGATTGTATTTGGGGCTTATTTAATGTAATTGTCTAAATTTATCATAAATATGATAAGTCCTGGTCCATTTTGAATCATGTTTTGAACTACATCAAGGTTCCCATTTTAAGATTATTTCATCTCAAATTTGTGCAAATCATTTGACCATTGCAAGGTATTTTTTGTTGTTTTCCTTGAGAAATTTGGCTTAGTATTCTCTACTTTTAGTTTATTTGACTGTATTTGCATTTGATTAACTTTTAAAACTCAATATATTAAGGAACTATCAAATTGGCTCTAAGTGTTAATCAAATGAGACTATTTTATCAACTTTTTCATCTCTATTTAAGTCTTTTTTACCCCATTTGAATTAATCTATGTCTTTCCAATATTTTGACAATCTTTTCTTGGGTAATCTAGTTTATATTTTCTCCTCATCAAAATGGAACTAACATTATTATTTGTAATTTCACATTTTATGGCTTGGTCAATTAAAAATAATGAACTAGTTTTGGTTTTGAGTTAAGGTAAAAGACTATTTTTCATGCATAAAATTGTTTCCTTTTTTCTTTCTTTTACTTTTGCCTTAATATATTTTTGCTCAAGGTTTGAATTCAAATTAAAATAGATATATTATTCTCTGATGATCCAAAGATCATCTAATTTTTCCCACATTTCCCTGGGAAAGTGAGGAGTATCCAATTGTCATTCACTCACTTCCCTAGGTCTCTTTTTGCCTTAGTCTTTTGTTTGGATCTTCTAGGTAAGTGAGATCATTCCATGTGGCACAATCCCATGTCCCCTCTTTCCTAGGCCTATTTGGGCTTAACCATTCTTCCTCTTGATCCTATGGATAATAAAGATCATGTTAAATGACACGATCTTGTTTCTCCACTTCCTTGGGTCCCCTCAATTTCTTTAACATGTCATGGACCTCTTGGATGTGTTACATCACACCATGTGGCATGATCTTTCTTATATAGGGCTTTGGTATAATTTATATTCTTTCAACCCATAATAAATCCCATAAATTCTTAGGATCATGCCACATGGTACAATTTTTTTTCTTTGGGCCCTCAACGTGGTCTTTATAATTAAAAGTCTCTTATTATGTTTATAAGATCTTGTTTTGCCAAGATTATACAGGTCATTATCCCATGTGGACATTATGTTAGGCCATAAATGAATAAAAATATGTCACACAACATGAATTGCCAACTAGATGACATGTTTACATCCATACCAACATTTGAAGAGCTTAAATTTGATGGCCATCTAGCCCGTAAAAATTATCATAAGACTTGGATGCTTTCCCTTTTGGTCTAGCTATTTGAATTTGGTTTGAATTTTTGGATTTTTGGTCTATTACAAATAGTTTAAGGGTATTAAGATATCATATTTTCTAATCAAGATCCATAGTATAAAATTTAACATCAAGGAAGGAATGGAGGTTTCTACAATTTTAATCAAGTTGCCTTATGCCAAAAAGCTGGTATCATTATGAAATCACTTCATTACAACTTTGGATTCCATGGATTGTTTGATATAAATGATGTTATTAAATTATTTAATTTCATTTTATTTCCTCCTTTAAAGGCTTGAGATTTACTATGTTTTAATCTAAGGATTTAATCATTCATCAGTTGAATGGATTAATGACATCATTACTAAAATCCCCTTCTCAATTATTAATTTTAATGGATTTTTTTCCTTTTATTTCAAGTTTTGCCTTAGTCAATTTTTGGTTAAAACTTGAAATTTAAATTCTAATGGCTAATTTATATTTTAAAAATATAATGGATAATTTTTTTTCTACATGTTTAGATTCACTGAGTCACTACCACTATGTGAAGTTTTATGTCTTTACTTTTCTAGAATGCTTTGGAAATGAAGCAAAGCCTTTGAACCTCCAAGTGTCTAGGATCATGCCACATGGAATGATATCACTTCTTCAACCCCTTAAGATGATTTATATAGAGAAATTTAAAAAGTACCTTTTGAGTGAATGGGATGATGTCACATGGCATCACCTACTTTTATGCACCTCATGATTAATTATGGGTGGTATAATAAAGTGGAGATTAGGTAAGTCCATGAGATGATGTCACATGGCATGATCTTAGGGTTCAAGGATAATAAAAGCATGGAATAATGATCAAGGACCCATATATCTCTAAATAAGTATGACCTAGCCACTCACCTAAATCTTGTTGCATCATGTCTAAAGGAAAGTCAAGGCAAATAGGTCCCTCAGCATGTGACAAATTAGTGAAAGGTTGACATGTAGAAGGATCCCCATATATATAGTTGAATTTATAGCTTCTCTTTAGCAATGAAAAGTGGACATATAGAATGACCTTCCTAAGTAAGATATGTGGTCCTCTATGAACAGGGTCTGAGCTTAATATTGACACCTATCTTGATCATCTATGTCGTTAAGACCCAAAAATTAGATTGTGATTCTAATCAGGTCTATATAATTATGAATAATCATATTCTAGTAATTAAAGGCACCATGAGACAAATATTCCTAAGTAATTCATATAGTGGCATTAACTAAAAGATTTGGCATGTGCCTTAGGATTCAACTGGAGCGTAAATGACAAATGGTTATCTTAATTAGGCAAGGCCATCACCAAGCAAAGTGTAACTGATTGGATGGCTTAAGCAGACCTTCAATGACCCAACCACCTATAATTAAATTATAAGATTAGTTATTTTGGGCTTGGTCCTAATTTTATCAAGATTATGTATGGCCCGTTTTAAATTTGAGAAGAGGTGGGCATGTCTCATTAAGTTTCTATAACCACCTGTTAAGTTGTTCGCTTTATGAATCAATTGACTAAGTGGCCTATAAAATACTAATTATTTATTTTAATGAGGGATGGTCCATTTAGAATTATATCTAGATTAGAGGACTTAGCCCTTTTCATGTTGTTGTAAGTTCTTGATTTCTTAGTTTGGATTTCATTTTTAGTTTGGATTTCTTACTTTCTCTTTACCCTCTTTATCTTTTACTCTTATTTATATATGTGTTAGATTAAGTTTAGATTAGTCTATATTATAGTCAGTTTTTTAAGTTTTATCTAGATTACATGTTCATCCTTCCACTTGTCTTCTTGTATGTATTATTTAAATCAATAGACTAGAGAAATGTGCTAACCAATATTGAGTTCATTAAAAAATCTAAATGTGCTAGTTATTATAAACACAAGAGATACCAAAATTTATTGCATAAGTCTTAGATAATAACCAAAACATATCCCTTGTATGGAACAACTTGCATCAACCAACTGAGGTATTTGGTATGCCACGACATGGTAGATAGATATCTTAGGGAAGTTTATGTTTAGATTACTTTATTTCAAGAGAGGAGTAAGGGTAAAAGGGGAAATCTTCACCATTTGAGCCCTTCCTCTCATCTTTTCCCCCTAAATTTAGTGTGGTTATGCCAAATGGACCACTAACAAATTAGGCCCAATAAATTAGTCTTTGATATTTTTTCTTGATTGTGTCTAAAATCTTGAAAGTCTTGAGTAGACAGGAATGTTGTATGTTTCTAAAACTATAAAAGAGAATAATTGTCATAAGGTCAAATTCAATTGAGGGTGACTTTGAGCTATTGCAACTCTTAGGACATAGGAAAACTAAGTCTGACAAAGGGAATTCTAATCCCAAACAAAATTACTTAGGCTATAGCTCCCTCATTACTATAGTTCCTTTCATTACCCCTTTTACTCTCCCAAAAAAACCAATAATGGTTAACTTACCTAGTTAGAAGGAGATAGTTATCTTGTGAACATTCCAGGACTAGACTACCCTGAGAAGTTATGCCCAAGATATGTCCACAGTGGGGTAAAAATAACAAAGGAACAAATATAGAATTTCAAGGATGCCTTAATCAAAACTCAAGTTGAACATGAAGATGTTGCTTATATGATTTTCATTTACATTTTAAATGAGTTAGCATATGGTTGGTACTTGGGTATCCTATATGGATCTATTGCCTCTTAGGTTGACTTTGATATTTTGTTCATTAACCACTTTAAGATACTAATATACCTTTCCATACTCTATCAATAGTTTTTATCTTCCCATAGAGAGCCCAATGATCTCATGAGTGTCTTCAATACTAGGTTTCACAAGTTGTAAAAAATATTGAAAGACCCATACGCATAGATTGAGTTAGTTGTTATACAAACATACTTTAGGTCCTTACACCCTAAGACTTCCATGTTCCTTAGGAGAATCATAATAACTCCTACATCATTGTCCTTGGCTTATAATGAGGTAGTCAATATTGAACATCAGATGGTACCCCATGGATATGATACTAGTCCCTTTCCTTCATTATGACAACCATTTGCCTATAACCAAATTCATATGGTCAACTATGCCCTTATGTAGAACACTCATTTGATTAATCCAATTCTGTGAGCTATGTATTCAAGTCCAAATCTAGTATACAATATGATGCCTTTGAACCCCATGCCTAAAAATCAGCCCTATGCTCTCCCAAATCACATATTTATGTAGCTTATGATCAAAAAAATCATTTCAGTTTCCTATAAAAACATGGTTACCACTCTTAGTTCAAGTCTTTATGTTATCTCTAACAACCACCAATATTTTATACTCTCGTTATTAAACAATCAAACACCTACTAGTAATAACCATAATGTGGTACATCTTATTGTCCCTACATTTTTAAATGTTACTACACAAATGGCTAATGCACCACCTCAAACAGGTATTAACCAAAGCACCCCTGTGAGCCCTAAAGTAGTTAATTTATTGTTTATGATCTAGATATGGATAATGAAATGGTAAATTTATGTAGAAAAGTGCCTCAAAACACCAACCAAACTATGAATAACCCACCTCAACACCAAAATTCTAATTTTTAGAGGGATAATAGACAATGAAACACTAGGTCCAATAATGTAAATGTGCTTATTCCCCTTGATAACACCAATCAAAATAATAATAGTGATTTTAATTTAATAAACACGGCAGACCTAGCCTTGCCCACTTGGTTTAGATTGCACAATACAATAGACCATGTTGAAATAGATTATGCTCAATTTACATTAGCCTCAAACATCTTTTAAAAGGATATGGATAACCTTAAAATAGTGCCCATACTATACAATGGTAAACCAAGCCCAAGTGAGGACAAATCAAGCATTGCCATGATCATGGAGACCTATGAGGTTCCATTTGAAAGTGACAACGAGCCTAAAGACAACTTAGATGAGTTACATGTTTTTAAATAGTTTCAAAGTGGGAACAACTATTAGCTAAGAAGTAAATTATAGAGTCATTTGACTATCTATACTCCCATGAACAACATTTAGGTTTCCCCTAATTAAAACTCTAGTAATAACCCTCATTCCCCATAGGGCCTACTGTTTCATAGCAGCCTAAGAATGGCATTGCTCCTCCCCAAGCTGACAAACCACTAGAATGAAGTAAACATGGATATAACATCATATAAGACCTAAATAAAACCAAGGCCAACATAACAATGTTTAATTTACTCTATATGTCTAACTAAAATTACTTATTATTGAAAAAATTATTTGCCCCTAGGAGTAATGAAGCAAGTACCACTGTTGATGCTCATGTTGTTATCTATAAGGAAAATATGGAGACTCACCATTTTCTGTTAACAATCAATTTTTAAAAAATAAACATACACTATTGTTTTGTGGATTTAAGTGCTTAAAGGAACTTGATGTCTTATGCCATTTATCAATAGTTGGGACTGACACCCACCAAATCTAATAGAAAAGTTGTCCAATTAGATAAATCAGAAGTTAAATTCATTAATGAGTTGAATCATGTCCACATGCAATTGGTCACTAATCGTAGAGTGAAGAAATTCATTGACATCAAAGTGGTGGACATACCTGAAGCATATGGAATGCTCCTTAGCTTATATTGGTCCTTGACACTCAATGGGTATATGGTCACTAATTTCTCCCACATGTGGATTCTATAGTGAGATATGCCTAATCATATCAAGATTAATACATAGCCAAATATGGTTCACATGATTATAGAATACAATAAGACTAATGATATCTTGTATGAGGAATATAAACTAGAGGTATATGAACTTAAGAAGGAAGTAGAAGCTTATGGTAGGTTCTTTATCAACATGTTTATTGTGCAAGAAGAACCTAAATTTGGAGAGTTGGATCAATGAGATTATGAGGGTATCCTCTATTCACCATAATTATTTTCAATTTACAATCCTGCCCCAACACACACCAAAGGTCAAGCACACCCATTCATGTGAGAACAAGGAATGCAAAATCCAAGAAGTTGCCTAAGTGGCCATTCTGAATAATTATACACCAATATCTACTATTGAGGTTTAGAACAGAAGGTCATTAAAAGATGAAGACAAAGGTTTGTCAACTTTAAAATATGCGAAAGATAATAAATAAGTGAATATAGCATTATCACCCACCTTTTGGAATCTAATATACACAATTAAAGATCATAAATGGACCCTAAATTTTAATGGCTCCAAATCAAAGAGTGGGTGTGGTGTTAGGATTGAGCTCATCAACCCAAGAGCAAGGTCATATTTAGCAGCCTTTCAAATGTAGTTTTTTAATACTAACAACATGGTTGATTATGAAGCATTAGTGCATGTTTTCCAATTCACATTAAGGAAGAAGGCAAAGAACCTGAAAGTCTTTGGAGACTAAGAACTTGTGGTCAAACAAGTTAGAATCCACTATACTTGTAATGATAATTGTCTTTTTAGGTACCCTAGTAGAATGTGGAACCTAATTTAAGACTTTAATGTATTCAAATTCTAAATATTTCCCTAAAGAAATAATTATATGATAGATGCATTGTTAATGGTTGCAAGAACCTTGTAATCCATTGCTAAATCTAGATTGAGGAGATTCTCAGTAGATCTAGTCTCTACTCCTTCATTTATGGACAACATTAGAAACTTCCAAATATTTAGTGATTAATAGGATATTCACATCTCATATCATTGATGAAGATGGCAAGAAGGAGTTTGAACTAGATGAATAAGAGGTCATCAACCTGAATAATAAAAAAATATTGAAAGGTAAGGTGTCATTAGAGAGGTTATTCGACATGGAATCTAAACGTGAAAATGACAAAATCACCCTTCATTAATGGATTTACCATCAGTATTGTAATTTGGGAAATGTAAGGGAATCAAAAATTATGATTTTAGGCACAATTTGTACCCAAATTAAAAAAACAATGGATTATGCAAGCCTTGAAAGACTTTGGTGACACTATTTCATGCAGCTACAAAATTTGAAACTGTTTGACACCTCCATCCTCACACATACTATTCATTTGAAGTATGGTGTCAAAACATTCTTCTAGATCTAAAGGACAGTCAATCCATTGTTGGCCTTTAATTTTCAAAGAAGTGTAGAAGTTATTTTATACAAAGATCATCTATCCTATTAGACACTCCACCTGGGTGGCCAATGTGGGGCCCATTCAAAATAAGAAGGTGTAAATCATACATTGCATGGACTTTAAAAACCTAAAAAAGATTCAAAAAATATAATTACCCACTACCTTCACTAGATGAAGTCATACAAAGAGTGAATGGCTCTCAAATGATGTCATTTTTTTATGGATATTTAGTCTAAAATTAGGTAATGGTAAACTATGAAGATAGGATAAAGACAAAATTTACAACTAAATGGGGTATATTCACATATAAAAGGATGCCATTCATCCTAATCAAATGCAGGTGATACCTACTAGTGGGGCATGGATATTGCCTTCAAGGACCTCATTGGTAGATGAATAGCCATATACATAGATTATCTAGTTATCTTTCTAAGAACATATAAGACCATGTGAAAGACTTGAGGGTAATCTTGCGGAGGTGTAGGGACCATGAAATCTCCTTAAACTCAAATAAATGTATATTTGGGCTCACAAAGTGTGAATTTTTGGGTCACATCATATTAGAGTGAGGTATTTTAATAGACTTAGAAAGAGTAGAGACCATTATAAAAATCTCACTATATGGTAGTAAAAAAGAGATCAAGTCATTCTTTAGAAAAATCAATTTTATAAGCAATTTCATATCAAGTTTTGTAGAAATAGTTTGACCACTAAAAAAAAGGTTAAAAAAGTATGTTAATTTCAAAAGGATGATTGAAGTACAATCATCTATTTATCAAATCAAGACATCAATTGTAAACACACTGATGCTTATCAGGCTTAACTACATGTAGTCCTTATAAATATATTCATTTGTTTTGGAACACTCAACTAATACTATCCTAATGCAAATAAAATAATTTGGGGATGAAAGACCTTGTAAACACTACAAAACTTCACACAATGGTTCTAGATGTCAAAATGCTTCAGAAGGGACCACCTTATCCTTCTTGACCCACTAACCAACCCATCAAACCTTGGGTCTAGTTAACTAATAAGCTAACTAACTTAATAACTTACTAACTGACCCTTAACCCAACCTTAACCCAACCCTTTTTAACCCACTTTGACCCCTTGACCATTGATAGTCAGCATGACTACTGATGATTAGGTTGACCATCAACGATCGAGTATATTCATTTTAACACAAACACTAACTATGCAAGCCAACATAGCACAATTTAATATGTTAGCCTTACCCATTACTAATGAACTACAAAGCATCAAAATCAACAAGCCAACCTCCTAGGGAACCTTTTATCCTCTAGTTCTCTTTGCCTATAAAAGGAGGGGAGTATGAGGTGAGAAAGGATCCATCCATCATAACAAGTATTCAAGCACATAGGTATTCAAGCTTTCCAAACAATCCTCTTTCAATAATTTAACAAATGTAATAGATATTCAAACCTCTACCAAAATTTCTCTTGAGATAAAGTAGCATTACTCTACCAAAATTACTCTTAAGGTAAAGTACCATTACTCTGCCAAAATTGCTCTAGCCATCAACCATCAACCATTTAGAAAAAAATAGGTATATTTGTACTTTAGTTTTTTTATTTAGGTTTCTAACCTCTCTCCCCCATTAGACCTTTCTACACCTATCTTCTATCCCCCCATATCTAACTAAACCCTTAAATATACCCTTATATGAACATTGACCCACTCAGAACTCCTTTTTTGATTACTTCTAGAATCCATAGGAACCATCAATGGTCACCTAGACCACCGTCAGTCACCTCAACTACCGACAGTTACCCCACCATCGATGATCAGCCTAAATACCAATAGTCAACCTAACCAATAATGGTCACTATGGCATGAAATAATAGCAAGTTATTTCCAACACCTTACCCCTAACCAAATATGACTTTTTGTGTCCCTACTTGTTCACAGACCCTTGCCTAATTTTTTGAACCTGACCCAATCCATTTTAGTGCTAGTATTAACTCATTATTACTATATTTACTTTACTTTCCTTTTCAAGCATATATTTCTTCTTGTGTTTCATTTTAGAATTTTTTGTTATTTGATGCAAGTATCTTACTTTTATCTCTTTCAACTTAATTAATATCAAAGACTGGATTGACAGCCTCCTAGCAAGCTCACACTTCTTGGATCTAGCTCACGCTCAGTAGTCCACCTAACTATCTTGATAAAAACCCATTTTTAGTGCTTTCTTATCAACAGGTTATTCCTTCCAAAATAAAGAGGATCTCTCCACACTCATCAAGATTATGCATGTATCAACAACCAAGTTCTTCTACCACACTCCTATTACTAGTTTCTTACTTTTTTCCTTTCATAAGAAATATACAAAAATTAAGAGAAACATTTTTGCATACTCAGTGGGACCTAGTAGCATAGGTGCCCCCTTTTCTTCCTTTATTCTATGCTCATCCAATGAAATTGAAAATCTATTTTGCGTATAAAATAAACCTTGCATATATTGATTGCTTCAATATTTTTAGTTCATCTAGTTAATTTAAAATCAAAATCATAATTGCACTCTTGTTATCACACACTTTACCAAACCACATAATCAATCAACACATCAAAATAAACTTGAGACAAGGCTTGACTAGGATTTAATCATCTAACAGTAACCTTACCCTTTCTTGGTAATCCTAAATTTCTAAATGCACTCTAGTGTATGTTTTGATTGCCTTAAGATCTTTTTATTTTTCTTGCTTTGTCTTTGATTTTATGAGATTTTTTGTCATTTCCTTTTTATTCCTCACATGGTCTTTACTAGACAATAGTTAAGAAACCAAACCAACTAGGAACCACCTTCCTCTTCTTCCTCCTCTATGGAGTATACTTAGGATGTTGAGAGTTCTCCTCATATTTCTCCCCCTCCCACCATGCCTTGAATAATTATCGAGGGTGATGCATATTTTGTTACCTTCCTTGATAACAAACCCATGGCCCTCAAACACTACCTCAACACCTTATCTCATCGCACCCTTACTACTTCAGTTCCTCCTATGGATCCACCTTATGGGATGCCTTCTAATCTTATGGTTGGCACTACCTCTACGCAACCTATGATTACCCAAGAATATTCTTCTACCAATATCCCATCCACTACCTCCACCCAAACTCAATCCAACATCCAAACCAATAGCAAAGCACCCCCTACACTAACCAAAACTTCCAAGATATGGGTAACCTCACCTCTTAGTACCCATACTTCATCTAATGTAAGAATATCTTCTACTCATATTTATACCATTCCCCTTATCACTACCAACCCACCAATTTCTACCCCACTTCAAAATTTGGTGCTTTCCATACCCCCTACCCTTCCACCTATAAATACAAGAGTTACCACTCAACCTCAATATACCAACCCTTTCATGCCTCTAAATTATCCTATATCAATCCCTCAACAAATACCCATGACATCCTATGAATATGTTCCTAATCCAGAAGGATACATAACACCTTCTACCCAACCTTTTTTGCCCATTAAACCTTATGTGACATCATCCCAACCCTTCATGACCATATACCAATACATGGCATCTTCTCAACCTTCTACCACTTATCCATATATTATAGCCACCCAACCTCAACATAACTTACTGCATAATTATGGAACTTCCCAAACTCAAACCGATTTGGTCAAAATGTTGATGGATAAAATGTCCAACCTAGAGTCATATATCTCTAGGGCTCATAACCTTTTATCTAATGATCAAATTTGAAATGAACCTATTCACCCATCTATTCCTATCCAAGCTTATCCTCTTCAATGGGAACTACCCATGTTTTCCAAGTTCTAAAGCAAGGAGGACCCCCAACAACACTTAAGAGCATTTTTCCATTATTATTATTTGATTACATATGATGATGCTCTTCTCCTTCACACCTTCCCCATGTCTTTATCTAGATCAGCCTTGGATTGGTAGAGTGCTCTCACCTAAAACTCCATATTTTCCTTTTCCTAACTTTCCCAAACCTTTTTAGGTCACTTATCAGTCAATATATCTAAGAAGGTTTCCATTACCAATATCTAATCCATCAAGCAATTTGATGACAAATCAATTGATAGTTTTATAGCTAGATGGAGAGGTCTTATCAACCAAATTTCTTTCTATTTACCCCAACCCAAGTTGATTGAACTTTTATCTCAAGGTTTTGCCAAACATATTGCTCTAACTCTATAGATTATTCTCATTATACTAACCAGGTGTAGGGCAAGAAGCATCAAATTGTTGGGGAGGTTTGATAGGAAAAAGCTGTATGATGTTGGATTTGAGTAATTTATTCAAAACTAAAGAATATGACTCCCTTATGCAAAACCTAATTGATAATGGTGAATGTGAATTATACAATCCTAATGCACCTCCAAATCATTCATTAGACATCTTTTGAAAACATTTTCCTAATCATGCTCCTTCCACCAACCATGATAATAGCAAACCAGAATCATCTCACACTCGTGATGTCCATATGATCAATTTTATTATAAATGAACTGGTGGAATCCTCTACCATTCCTTTGGACACCCAAATAAAGGAAGAAATCTCCTCTCTTTCAATTGATGAGACCATTGACTTACCCACCTCTCCTTTGATATAAATACCAAAGGAGCCAACCATTTATTCAACTACCTATTCCTCCACTCCACTTATTAAAGTGGTGGAATCCTCCTCCATTCATTTGGACACCCAAACAAAGGAAGCAACCACCTCCTTTCTCTCACTTGATTCTATCACACCTTCCTTACCCACAATGGAACTAACCACTCCCTCTTTGGAAACCATTCCAAAGGAAGAGATTATCTTATCTACTCCTTCCATGGAGGCAACATATTCCCAAACCATGGAACCTTCCATCAAGTACAAAGGTGAATAAACCATCCCCTCACCTCAACCTATGGGCTTAATATTTAAAACCAATTACCAAGGAATCAAACCCATCTATAAACCTTTATCTATATTGGTCTAAAACCTTAAATTATCGTGTAAACCCAACCTTGATAGAGACACCTTTTGGAACCATCTTTTGCTCCTTTACCAAAATAAACATGAACCCTTAACCTAACTTTCATCCACCAAAAACCTATCATTACCTCAACCCCATCATCAAATTCTTGTTCCTCCAAAACCATGGAAGAACCACCCAAACCACCTCCATATAAAATCATCAAATCACCCTATACCTCTCTATCCAAACCCATAAAAAATCTAGGGGTACTTCCTACTCCTATCATTACTCACCCATATTTGAAGTTAGACTTAACCCCATCTATTCCACCAAATAAAACCTTGACTAAACCTACCAAAAAGGTTGAACTACCCAAACCACCTATAATTAGACCCATACCATCCCCTTCTATCTTACCTTTTATCTTAGGACCCCATCCTTATACCATCTTAAGAGCTCATACTTATACTAAGAATTTTAACCCTACAAAACCATCCAAACCAAACCTCCTCCTTTCATTCTAACTTTACCTACACCCTCCAAATCCTCAACATCTCCATCATTCTTGACTAACCTATCTACCTCTACCTTCCCACCTATCTCCAGACCTTCATCATCCCAATCTTACACCTCCAAACCAACCAAAATTAAATAATCACAACCAAGCCCACCTACCAAAACCATTCCACCACCAACAACTTCTATGGTGAAGCCTACTTCTAAGAAGACTCCCAGCCCTAAAACCAAAAACCCATCACCTTCAACACCTTTTCTCAAATCTTATTCAACCAATCTACTAAGGTTGTTACAAACCTATCACTTATCAAATCATTTGACCCTTCACATCCTAAACCATCATGGTTCAATGATAATTACATCTACTTATACCATAGGACACCTAGGCATGACACATAGAATTGAAAAGCTCCCTAAGCACTTGTCCATGACCTATGGGATGAGGATGATCTATTATCAAATGAACCTCCCTTGAGCACATTATCAAATAAACCACCAAAACAACCTATCCAAAACCTACTTACTCCCCCACTCTCACCCAAGAGTGAGGAGGAACTAAATTAGTGTTCTATCTTAACACTTCCCCTCATCCATACTATCTATATGGTTACCCAATCATGGGTTAAATAAAAGGATAAGGGAAAGGTTAAAGTGTTCATTCTATGGACATATCCTTCCACCCCTCAACCTTCCAATTGAACCCAAACACCTTCACCATCACCAAAACCTAAAGAATCCATATTGGGTTCTTCTCCTTCCAACCCTTCCAAATCTATTTAGTGTATAGTGTTGAAACAACTTCACCAGACACTGATGAAGATGATTGAAGTGTTGATCCTCAACCCCTTGTAGCCTTTATTAGTTCCTTTCAAATTTCCACCCTTGTCACTTTCAAGGATTTAAAAATACCTTTTGTTCATCCTGAGGATCTTGATCCTCCCCTCTTCATTACTACATATATCGATCAAACCTTAATCAAATAGGTGATGATTGATAGAGGTGTTAGTATTAACATTATCTCCTCCCATGATTATGACTAACTTGAGTTACCAAATAATATCATGTCCAAAACCATAGCAGTCCTCCACTTTTTTAATGATACTATAGCCACTACCTTGGGGATAGTTATTCTTCACATCCTCTTAAGACCTCACACAATTCTAGATCTCTTTTATGTTGTATAAGGCAAGTTCCAATAAAACATCTTACTTGGATGCCCTTGATCTATGCCCTAACTTGTGTCACATCCACTTTTCATTGATGTGTCAAATTTGAACATAAGGGTCACGTCATCACCATACTAGTTGACCCTATTACTTTTACTTCTTGAAATATGACATATCAACCCAATTATTTTCTTCTTCCTTATTCATCCACAAAACACCAAAAACTCTACCCCTACCATCTATGAAGTTGTAACTATCTCATCCATCCCTTCTTCACAAATCCCCACAAAAGTTCCCATGGAAATTACATTCTAACATCTATCACTGGGAAAGTATCATCTTTTCGCCTTAGATGCCTTCTTTACTCCTCAAGAGTATGGGAACCTTGACCATGATCATAGTTATGACCCCAACATTGGAGCCATCATTCCTTTTAAGCCTCCCAAACATCAAACCAACTTAATCTATGGGGGACTTGATCATCCACTTATTTCTTCCTCTACCACCTCTTCTACTTGACTATTTACCTATGACTTCTCCTATCTAGACAAACCCACATTTTTAAAAGTATACCTTCACAAGTGTGCTTGGAAAGGAATTGGCCTTAGTTTTTATGAACATGGACCTCATGATTTACCTTTGATCAAAACATAAAAACCTCATGAGTTATTTGGCCTTAGATTCGTACCACCAAAAGAAGCCACTAAGTTACCCAAACCCATCACCACCATTGATGAGGATATCCCATCCTCACCAACCCCATCTCCTTTTAAGTCTAAGGATTTTGATACCATCCCATCTAACTTTTTTTTAGATCACTACCATTAGTTTGGGTCCCCTGACCTATCAAAAGGGTGGCCAAATGAAAACATTTCCTCTCATCCATCCTAAAATGGTAGAAAATGACTCTCTTACCATTCACACTATCCAACATCAAGATGATGATTTCATTCTCACCTATCTTGGTGTGGGGGATTATTCTATCCATAAATCTCTTCCTCCTAAGAACCAAACCATTTTGAATGAATCCACTATTGATATCAACTTGGGTACTCAGGATAACCCTTGAATTTTTAAGATTCGTCAATCCTTGAATTCCATGGAGCAATAGGATTACCATTCCTTCATGACCAAATCAGAGCATTTGCCTAGTCCTATCAGGATATGCCCATAATCAACCCTTCTAGTACTTTCCACAACTTTATCATCTATCTTGATGTTAATCTTGTCAAGAAAAAGCTTCATAAGATGCACCTTCATATTTCCCTTCTAGTCAAAGAAGAGCTTCAGTGCCTTTTGTATATAAACTTTATCAAATCCATTGACTGTTCCTAATGGGTTTATAACATAATTCCCATTACCAAGCCCACAAGAGGAATTTACCTCTATATTGATTTTTTTGACTTCAACCTTGCTTGTCTAAAGGAGGACTTCCCTTTGCCTAGCATCAACCAACTTATTGATCTTACAGCTGGCCATGAGATGTTATCCCTCATGGATAGCTTCTCAAGATATAATTAGATCTTGATTTCTCCTAAAGATCAACATAAAACCTATTTCATCACCCCATGAGGAACCTTCTACTATAATGTCGTACCATTTGGTCTGAATAATGTTGGAGTAACGTACCAGCAAGTGATGACCTACATCTTCTATGACCTCATCCATAAAATTTTAGAGGACTATGTAGATGATCTCATTAAAAAATCTAAATATCTCAAGGACCATATAGAAGTTTTCATAATCATCTTTGAATGCTTTATCCACTTCCATGTTTGACTTAACCCTAAAAAATGTATTTTTTGGGTCTTTTATGGAAAGCTTCTTGGCTTTATTATCTCCCTTCGAGTAATCAAAGTAGACCTTGCCAAAGTTAGATTAATTCTCAAAATTCCACCTCCAACCCACCTTAAGCAACTCCACAGCTTGCAGGGAAAACTTCAATCAATTTCTTGCTTCATCTCCCATTTATTAGATAGAGGTCAACCCTTTCACCATTTTCTCAAGAAAGACACATCTTTTAAGTGGAATAAGGACTATTAATAAGCCTTTGATTCACTCAAAGAGTACCTTATTTCTTCACATATTTTGATCCCTCATAAAGAAGATCAACCCTTCTACCTTTATATCTCTGCCATTGACCATTCCCTAGGGGCAATACTCACTCACCATGATGAACAAAATAATGAGAAAGATGTCTACTATATATGTTAAACACTTAAAGAGTATGAAACTCAATACACCCATACTGAGAAACTTTCCCTCACCCTAGTTTTTGTATCCACCAAACTTCATCATTACCTTCTCAATCAATAAACTCTTATCATCAGTAACACTGACCGACTCAAGTATATGCACTCTAAACCATACCAAAACTAGTGTATGGCTAAGTGGCTCATGTTCCTAGCTAAGTTTGACATTGATTTCCTCCATCAGAAGTTGATTAAAAGGAAACTCATTTTTATGACCTAGGATAGAAAAACAAGATAATAACATGCCCCTATATAGGCAAAAAAAGTAACATGGTGACAACACAATGATTTGCCCAAAGGTGGTTATAATCATTGAGAAATGCAAGTGGGATGGTGTGTAATGATTTGCCCATAGGTGGTTATAATCATTAGACCTTGATTATGGCAAACATGATAAACTTGGTTGAGCATGATGATAACTTAACATAGAGGGTAATGATGAATTGGAACAACCTACTAGTAGGGAGATGCTCATCTAAACTAATAAAGATTGAAATTCTTTCATGGTTAATTACTCTATTTGGTATATGATTAGGACTGGAATTAGGATGTCAATGCCAAAGAGATGCTACCATTGTTGAATAGACTTTTTGAATCTAAGGTTTATTGTATCATGTGATGGTAGGATTTATGATAGAATACCATAAAGACTTGGCCAAAATATGCATGAGGATTGACTCCCATAATCCAATACTCAATAGAAAACAATACACCAATGATAGAAACCATGATGGAAATGTAAACATATGAATAGGGATGGATTCAAGTGTAAGTGTGGACAATGAATCACCCAATGAACACACATAAACTGAATCAAGGAAATAGTGTTGAAAGTAAAAAAATAGGCAGACAAACAAATAAAATAAGTAGAGATAAACAAAAAAACAAAGCAATAAAAACCCTATGAACATTGCCCCTAGAAAATAGGTGACAACTTAACAAATGAACTAAATGGGGGAATAGAAGAAAAGGAAGGGGATGGCTAAGTTGTCTCCATATTCACTAGGCAAATGGACACTACTTACATAGTTCCATGGATGTAATATCCAATAAAAAAATTTAAGCCAAATGCAGTTCTCCCAAGGAATGGGAAGAATGTTATAACTGATGAAAAAAATAGAATGGATGTGATAGAAGAATAGGAATGGTCTTGCAAAAGGGCAAGTGCGTGAGAGAAAAAGGCCAAAATAGATGGGGAAACTAAATGACAAGTGATTTTCTTGTAACTTAGTAAGGGTTCCCATAATCCTTAAGGCAAAGAAATGGTTAATGTTTTTTTTTCTTTTCTAATGATTTTTTGAAATGTTTTTGGAAGTGTTTTGGAGTGTCACAACTCAATCGAGAATGACAAGACACTAAATAGTTCAAGCTCACAAAATAGTGAGAGAATTCATACTTAGGTTACTCACAAAATAGTGAGAGTGTTCGTACTTAGGTTTCTCATAACATGGAGAGAGTGTTCAAACTTAGATTACTTGTAAAATATCAAGAGCGTTCAAACTTAGATTGCTCACAAAATAGTAAGAGCGTTCAAACATAGATTGCTCACAAAATGGCAAGAGCATTAGGAAAAGGGTAACTAAGCTAACCTTAATAATTATTGAGCACTACCTACATAATCTTAGAGTAGGACCTCAATTCAATAGATTTCTACCTTTATAGTGGAGGAATTTGACTAGTGTAGCAGCCAATTAAAACAAAACAAGCACAGTTGGTAAAAAGACATGGTATGGCATAGGAAGTGGCAAGTTGGTATGCCAAAGCTTAGTATTACCCCTAGTTTGCCCATAGGTGGTTATAACTAGGACACAATGGCATAGATCAATGGTACTAATTTTCTCAAATGTGGTTATAATTAGTAACAAGAGTGGTGGTAATAAAGGACTAACAAATGAAGGATGCAACTATTGAACCTTCTATCACACTATCCCAAAATATGATCTTTGTCTAAAGTTATTAAACCCATTGATGAACTAATTAGATACCTTGATGTTAAAATTATTTAATGAATAACACAACCAAGGTCAATTAGGCTAGGCTTCATAACATTTTGGGTCGATAGGGTGGAAATGGAAAGTGGATATGGCAAAGAGGATGGATAAGAATGGTGTGTGTACAAAGAGGAATAGTAACAAAAAGGCATAACTAAAATGGTCCTTACAGATAATACACCTTAGCATTCAAGCATAGTATCGCTTGAGATGAATAATATTCATTAGCTCTAGAAGTTCATAACCATCTAGTGTGGCAAGCCTGTATGCTCCTAATCCATAATCTATAGTGATGATGAAAGGCCCTATCCAATTTGGTTTGAATTTCCCTTTATGTTTCTTCTCAGCCATCATATTCTTTTCATTTTCTTTAAGAACAAGATCACCAAGTTCTAATTCTTGATACTTCACATGCTGATTGTAATGGCCTTTAAGTTGATTTTGATATGCTTGAAGATTGTTGAGGGAGACTATGCATTTCTCATCTAGCAGATATAGCTCTTTCAAGTGAGCTACTTGATAGTCATGACCATCTAGGACATAATTGAAAGACATGTGTAGTGAAGGAAATTTGACTTCAATGGGAAGCATGGCTTCAGTGCCATAAACAAGTGAATATGGGGTGGGTCCTATGGGGATATGATGATTGGTACGGTATGCCCAAAGGGTAAAGAATATCTAGAGGTGTCAATCATGATAGGCATCATTGATAATATTCTTTTAGATGTTGACAATGGTTTTGTTGGATGCCTCAGCCTGACCATTACCTTGAGGGTAATATTTTGTATAAAAATGTTGGGTGATGTTATATTTAGTACATAACCGGTCTACATATTTGTTCTTGAATAAACCTCCATTATCAGATATAATATCAGAGGGGATACCATAGTGGTAGATGAGGTGGTTGAAGATGAATTTGGAAATTTGCTTTCCAATCATGTAAGTGAGGGGTATAGCTTCAACCCACTTAGTGAAATATTTAGTGGTAGTAAGGATATGTTTATGGCCATTAGATGAAGTGGGGTTAATCTTCCTAATGAGGTTAAGTCCCCATGTAGAAAATGGCCATGGTGTCAACATCAATTTCAGAGTTTTTTTTGGGAAATGAATCAAATTAGCAAGTCATTGACATTTGTCACATTTCTTTACATATGCAGTGGCATTTGCATCCATTATGACCAATAATAACCAGTATGCAAGATATTTTTGGATAGGACTGCCCCACTAGAATGGGCTCCACATACTCCTTCATGAATTTATCTTAATGCTAATGTAGACTCTACCAAAGTTAAACAATGAAGTAGAGTTACATCAAAACTAAAATGATAAAGGGTGGATCTAAGTAAAGTATAATGAGTGGAATGATGAATGAAGGCTTTGGTTTATTTTTGAGATAGGTCAGGTGGCAGAATTTGGTCATGAAGGTAGTTGTGAAGGTTTGAGTACCAAATAGAATTAGGACTAATAATATCACAAATCATGGCAATAGTTGAAGGTTCATGAGCTGGTGTTAACAAATTCTTGACAAGGAACTAATACTCTCTAGATTTATCTATTTGTTGAATCAAAGAACCAATAATAGCCATGGCATCTATAGTTCTGTTACTAGCCCTCAGTATATGTTCAAACTGAATGTTGGCAATTTGTTTTTTAAGAGTGTCAACCATGGATTTATATGAAACTAGCTTGTCATATTTAGTTTAAAATTGATCTGTGACCTGATTGATGATTAACTGAGAATCACCATAAACTTAAAGATGAGATATATTCCAATGCACTACTTGTCAAAGTCCTAAAAAAAGAGATTCATACATGGCCATATTGTTTGTACAAGGAAGGTTGATTCTAAATGATTTAGGAATTAGATCCCCCTATGGTGTAATAAATAATATGCATACCCCCAATCCATGTGCAATGAATGATCTATCAAAATATATCTTCCAGGGCTACTCTTTAAGGGGTGTATCAATAACAGTCATGATGGATTCATCAGGAAATGGAAACTTGAGTGGTTGTGTGTCCATGAGAGGTGCTTCAACAAGTTGATATGCAATAACTTGTCCTTTGATTGATATACTCTATGTCAAACTCACTAAGAAGCATGATATATTTAGTCATTCTACCTTATAAATCTATTTTAGATAGTACATACTTACATGGATGTACTTTTTAAATGACCATGGTTTTATTATTCAACATGTAATGATGCAGTTTTTGAGCTATAAAAACCATGGCTAGATAAGCTTTTTCAACAAGTGCATAGTTATGTTCATTTGTAACTAAGGTATGGCTTAGGTAATAAACAACATGTTGCTTTTCATTATTATCATGTTTAGCCAAGAGTTCCCCTAGAGCATAATCGGTAGCTAATATGTATAACAAGAATGGCTTTCCTTGCATAGGAGGTAATAAAATAAGTGGATTAATAAGATAGTCTTTGAGTTGTTGAAAAGTTGTTTGGCAGTGATTATCCTAGTGAAATGCAACTCCTTTCTTCAAAAAAATGTGTAAATGGATGGCACCTATTTTCTAACTGAGAGATGAAGCATTGGATGGATAGGATCTTACCCTATAAATTGTGAAGTTGTTTCAAATTGGTTGGTGGTGGCATCTTAGTTATAACATGGACTTTAGATAGATCAACTTCAATATCTCTACAAGACATGATGAACCTCAGTAATTTGCTTGAAGTTATACCAAACACACATTTCTTTAGATTTAGTCTAAATTTTTACTCTCATAGTCATTCAAATATCTTACACAACACTACTCGATGGTCAACTCTAGTCTTGGATTTTCTTAATATGGCATCGACATAGTCTTCTACAATATCATGCATCATATCATGGAATATGATAGTCATGGCTCTTTGATATGTAGCTCCCACATTTTTAAGACCAAATGGCATCACTTGATAACAAAATGTTCCCCATGGAGTGGTGAATGTTGTTTTATACTAATTTTTTGGTGCTATTCTGATATGATTGTATCCTAAGAAGCCATCCATGAGTGAAAGCATTTCATAACCTATCATGGAGTAGATAATAATATCAATATTAGGTAAGGGAAAATCATCTTTAGGATAAGATTTATTGATGTCCCAAAAATTAGTATAAATTCTAATTCCTTCAGGGTATTTTCTAATAGGTACTACATTAGAGATCCATTTTGAGTAGTCAATGGATCAGATACATCCTTCTTCTAAGAGTTTTTCCAACTCTTTCTTTACCAATACAGCAATGCAAGGATGCATCTTACATAGCTTTTGTTTTACCATTTTTACATCAAGATTAACCACAAGGTGGTGAAAAACTAAGGTGGTGTCTAATCCTAACATGTTAGAATAGGCCCATGCAAATATATCCAAAAACACTCTCAACAAAGCTATAAAAATGTTGTGTTCCTCCTCAGTGAGGGCCACACTCAATTTTATCCATTTTAGGTCTGATAGAGTCTCAATGTTTACCTCTATTGTAGCTCTGACTAGGAGGGTCAAACCATCTTTTAGGATAGTAGGTAGTGACTTAAACTATTACACTATGTCAAGGTCCTCTATTAGGACTTGCTCTTCAACTTCTCCTAGGCATGATGAATCTGACTCTCCTAATGGGATATTTGGCCATGTAAAAAAAATGGTAAAAAATTCTTGGAGAATTTGATCAATACTTGTTTCTCAAAACTAAACTCAAATTTTTAGACAAGTTCATCATTGGTGGTCTCCTTGTCTAATTTCAAAGAAGAATGAACACCCCCGTATAATGGCACTTGAAACAGGTTTTCACCACTAGACTAGCCTTTATCTTCAATGTTTCCCTATTCAAAAAGTGCCTTAAAGAGGTTTTCACTTTGGGACCTCAATGTTTTACTTTTTTTTTTTGGCTAAAGGTGTTCACTCGCTCTCCAAAATAGGTTACAAGATCTAATGTAATTGAGAATCCTGATTTGTGATCTCCCAATAAAACATTGTCTCTAAGGCCTAAGAAATCACAAAATGCCTAATCATTCTAGAATCATCAATCGACGAGCTAGATTTTTGTTGGTCCCAATCTATCATTTGGGGATAATATAATGGCAATAGATTGAGATGAATGGCTTGGGTAAGGGTACAAATGGAATTTTTATGAAATAGGTTGGTTTTAGCTAGGTTATCAAAGGTAAGGCTATGATCAGACTCTGCTTCATTATCGACATCATCATCACTAGTTTCTATTGATGGAGTTTGAATAAAATAAGTGGGGTCATCCCTAGGAAGTTCAAATCCAAGTCCATAAGGTCTTTCATACTTAGTCATGGAAATCAATTCGATAGTTCCTTGTTGATTCATTCTAAGACCTCTTCCTTCATAATTGTGATGCTCCATGATCCTATTGTGAATAGGATACTTTGTATTTTTATAACAATCAGCTCGGCCTTCCTTGTATAACCATGATTTGTTCCCTTCAAGAGGGTCAGGTCCTAGGCCATAAGTTGGTACAAAGGTGATAGGTCCCTTATCTTTATTCTTTTGTTGCCAATGTATATGTGGAATGACTTTAGGTTGCCCAAAGGTTTTTGGATTCTAAGGAAGATTGGTGATATGAAATGTGTCATGGGTCACATACTCTCATGGTCCATTATCTGAAATGGTGAAATTATTGGAAGCTTTAGGAGGTGATATGTGGGAAAGGGAATCCAAGGTATTAAGATCTATGCAATTATCTGATGAAGGATCAATAAGTATAGCTTTTCCTTTATCCTACTTGGAATTGGGATTTATACCATACTAATAATTATAGATTTTATATTTAGCCTCAAGATGCTTTCAGTGTTCATATAGGTGTAAATCTCCTAAAATATTAACCTTCATCCCCGAGTGGG
This sequence comes from Torreya grandis, assembly GCA_037957365.1. NCBI lineage: Eukaryota > Viridiplantae > Streptophyta > Pinopsida > Cupressales > Taxaceae > Torreya > Torreya grandis. The sequence goes on along the minus strand of JARHVA010002531.1, from coordinate 2,026,995 downwards.
AAAACTTGATACATTGGTGCAGTGCTAATGGGACTACATGAATCTCATGTACACAAGGCCTACCTAAAAGCATGTTATATGATAACTCAAGATCCAACACATGGCAAAGTGTATCATTAGTCAAAGGCCCAATGATAAATTGTAAATTAATGGTGCCCTATGATTCTCTTTCCTGATTATCATAGGCTTTGATAGTTATTTTTTTTGGCTGTAGATTTGTCATCATGTACCCAAGAAGTTTGATGAGCTTGAGGGATATTACGTTGAGGTTAGATCTATTGTCGATAATGACACATTTCACTTTATGGTATCTAATATAAACTTGTATGTACAATGGGTTATTATGGATTAGGCCAAGGGAAGACATACTGCTTTGGTTGAATGTGACTTGTTGGGCTGGAACTAGGTGTCTAACCAAAGCTTGAAAGTTATCAGGGGATATGTCATTAGCAATAGTGGATTGGGTCAAAAACTCATTCAATATGTTCTTGTGGATTATTGATGTCTGTAGTAAATCTAAAATAGAAATTTATGTTGGTGTCTTCTACAATTGTTCCACAATATCAAACTTCTTATCTTAGTTAGGAGTAAATGGTTTATTCTGAGGCTGAATGGTTGGCTGGATGATAGGCAAAGTGGTAGATGGTTGTGGGCTTGGGATAGTAACCTTCAACCTCTAAGTTGTGATTACACAATCAGGTTTAAATACTAGACCATTATTACCAACCAATGTTGGAAATGGTGTGGGATCAGATAGGACAAGTCTTGATTGCTAGTGCACTTGCATGTGGTCATGTGGCAAGAACAAGTTGTCACTATAAGATCCAAAAGGGGAAGACCTAGTTTGTTGGTTTGCCTATATACACTCCTAGGTTAAAGAAGGATTATCCATGTGATTTGATTGAATATTGTTGTTTATCAATGGTCTAAGTTGATTATTGCTTGGTCTAGGATTAATGGAGATGGTATAAATGCTACCCCCTATAATATGACCTAAAAACCTATTGTAGTCATGTGAAACTACATGGTAGGTTTATTGGTTGTTACCATTCTAACCTTGGTTTTGTCCATTGTTTTATCATTATGGATTCTACTACTAATTTTGTTGGTTCTATTGGTTTGGCCTTTGATTTTGATATTGTTGATTTTATTGCTACACTAGCCATTATTGTTATTGATTATTCTACTATTTTTGATTATTATATTAGAGAAATGGGTTTTGATAGATCCCAAGAGTTTGATTGGCATTAGAAGCACCATTATCCAATTTTATCTCCCCATTCTCTAGCATATTTCCAATTAAATGCTTGATTTGGACACATCTTCATAGATTATGCCTGTTAACCTGATGATAATCACAAAATTTATTTTCATGGTACCAATTAGGGTGAGGAATGCCTTGCAGATAATGCTTTGGTATAGGCCAACTAATCAGATTAATAGTGGCAAGCTTGTGAAATATAGATTCAATAGGTTCTCCTAAGTCACTAAAGACATGATGTGTAGGCATGGTTCTCTTAAGAGGAGGGGTTTGTAATGGTAAAGACTATTTTATTTGTTGTGTAGGTTTTGGTTGTTGCACTTGCATCATTGGTTGGAGAGGTTTTTGGGTAGGAGTAAGCTGAAAAGGTGGTGTAGATATTGTCTACATAGTTTGGACATGATGAGATTTAGTCACTCCATTTCCCAAAACATTCCTATTTTGATTAAATTGCTTCAGTCTTTCATGATTATTGGCTTGTGATGGTTATGATGCTTACACTTGGATGGGATGTTGTTATTAGTTGTTTCTCTGATTGGTAGAATTAAGTTTGATGACTCCTATATTAATGAGTACCCTCTCGATCAACAAACCTTTATTTATGATCTCTTTGAAAGTATGTGCACATTGAAGTTTCAGATGATGGGCTATCTCATTGTGCAAATTTTTAGTAAACACAGTAGCTAATTATTTATCTAGTAAACTATGAGTGAAATGACTTGCAAGGGCTCTCCATAATTATAAATAACTTGCAAAACTCTCCCCAACTTTTTGATTTTCTTATGTCAGGTCTACTAATGAAATCTCATGCTCAAGATTATAAGAAAAGTGCTACACAAATTTATCAAAAAGATCATCAAATTTTGTTACTAAATTCTTGGGCAACTTTTAAAACAACTCCAAGGCTTGTCCAGCCAAGCTCCTTGGAAACAATAGCAAGAGGTATATGTAACTATATGCCACTCGTTGACATGCAACAAAGAATTCAATCAAATGGACCTTAGGGTCATCTTTCCATTTGTACTTATCAAATTTGGGTGGTTTATATCTTGGAGGAAAAAGTATCTATAAATACTCCATGTTGAATGGATAAGAACACACATCATCCAATTTGAACTTCTTAGTATGCTTCCCCACCTGAATGGTAGCAATTACATCCTTCATCTGTTGCAATTCTTGGGATAGGAAACTGGAAGGGATATTGGTTTGAGAGAGACTATTGGTTTGGATAGATGGATGGGAGGTCACAAGTGGGACACTTTGACTAGGGTATGATGGAGACCCCTGTTGGGCTACATTGGCTTGGTTGGGGAATGGACCAAGAATATGCATACATGGATTGGGATGTACTTAAAATTACACATTTATCTACATGATATTCTATTTTAGGTTGATGATAAAGGTTTGAATTAGAGGATTTTTTTGTTGGGATGAAGGGGTATAACTATATTGTGCCAATTGTGGTTGAAGAAGGACATGCTACCAACTAATCAAACTTTGTTTTTGAGTGGGAACTTGTAAACCAAGACCCTATCTCTAGATTTGTGGCACATTTTAAACCAATGGTTATTTAGTAGGTACTTGAGAAACATGGGGACTCCCTTGTTGCATAAATCCCTGTGTAGAAGTGAAAGCATGTTATAGATTTGACATCTATCACTGACCAATATTTGCACGTTGTTGGCTAGTCATTGCTTGGTCTTGGATTGACATATTATTTTATGGCTAAAGAGGTATGTTTATCATTACTTGGTGAGGTAGAATATTAGTTTCCCCTAGTTGAGGAGGTAATGTACTCATCCTCTATTGCATTGATACACTAGACTGTGTCTGTTGTTGTGGAATACCACTCGCTACTTGTTGAGGAGGAGTAGGATTCATCATATTTTGTCATTGAGGCATAACATTATCCATTGTTTGATTAACTAATCTTATAGGTTGTACACTTGATTAAATGGTTGGTTGAGGCTAGGGTACAAAAACTACTATTCCTTGGTACGATGATCTACTCATGGGATTAACTATAGGCACACATTATTGGCTAGTTGTTTGTGTGTCAGCACCACTTTGATTAAGATTAGATGTTATTTTCACATTGTCTAAAACATTTGGCTTACTATTTAATGTATAAGTTGAAGACACTTCTTCAATAATTGGCATATGTATCAAGTTATCTATCGAAGTGATTTATACAAATAGGTCAGAACTCAGAATTTCTTGTCTAGTTCATTCCATAAACACTCTTGTTGAAGGTACTAGGTTAATGAGAGGCTTACTTACAATGTTCATCAGATTGAAATCACACACTAAATCTAGGTAAGTTTGGTATGCTATTTTCATTTGGTTAAAGTGATCTTCCATGATGTTTTTTCCTCGATTAGATATATTAGGGTCTTGGTACATTATTTAGACTAGAGCCATAAGATTTCTAGAAGAATCTTGTTGATCATAAATTATATTTTGGGGCACTCTTACTAGACTTGGTATATTTTCATGGGGGAATTTGTTGCAAACTTAGCCCCTACCTCTAGGGCCCTAACGAAAATCTTGTCTTTATTCTCTGACAAATGTCATTCAAACAAAAATGAATCATATGTGGAAGCCATATCAGTACAGTATGACTATTGGATTACTAGCTAGTCCACCATGGGTATTTTAGCTAAGTATTGCATGGTTTATTCTTGGTCATGTTCTGTGTAAGGTGTTGTGTTAACCAAATAGTTAGAAAATGGATCTTGGTTATGTGCCCCTGATTGAGTATTATAAGAGGGATAAGAATCCATCTCAAAAGCAATGTTATATGCATAGGTGTCTTTCACCATTTATTCTTACACAACTACATTACTAATCCTTGTATTGTGCATGAGTCCACTATGAGTGTAGAAATACATGTTGGGATCCATATTCCATGCTTGGTGATAGAAGGTCAAAGAGTTCTACAAACTCTAAAAATAATAGAATCTAAAACAAATGATGCCTTCAATTTGGTCTAGATTTGTCAAAAGGATCAAAATGTTTATGAAAATATTTATGAGGAAACAAAATAGCATAAAATATCTGACATTTCACTATTCACACAAAGATGAGCAAGTAAATAGATCAAAAAATCAAAATGCCAAACTCTAAGGTCAAAGTGTTTCAAATCACTCTAATCTAGGAAATTAAAAGTTGCTAGGTCTTTTGGCTAAACATGGCATTAAAAGCTAGGCTCAAACAAGGCATGTGCTAGGACTCTTGGCCAAATGATTTCAAAATCTAGACTTTGAAAAAACATGAAAGTTTTAAATTAACAGATTTGAAACATTTCTAACAAACACTAGGCATTAGATTCTTGGACATGAACTTGGTCAACCAGGTATAAGGTATGAAACAAAAGGAACTTTATCAATAGTTTATTTTCTCATAAATAATGGTATAAAACTTGGTTGTTTTTTACAAACAAGATAGACAAAGGTGAATGGTATAAATGTGCTTTAGACAAAGGATTAAAAGTACACTTGGATCAGTCTGAATATGTAGAAATAGATTTGGAATTTTATGTAAGAATTTCCATGAAACAACGTTTGAAATAATTTGGGTAGCGTAATGATGTTATACTACCCAAAAGTTGTGATAAAAAAGTTTGTTTCAAAGACTCTCTAAGACAAAGATATTTTTCCACAATTTTGACAGCATAACACTACTTTTCTTGGCTCAAAATGTTGTGGTACATATACTTAAAGTGCAAGTAACTAGAAAAAAATGGCTTAAGTCTATCAAGTGATGATAATGATTATGAGTCTAAAATGGCCTTCAACCTAAATTGGAAATTAAACCTAAGTTACCTCAAGTTTAGTAAAAATGGTGAACCTACTTAACATATCAACCCTATGAACTTATATAGGAGTAATTTTGAATTTAAATTATAAGTGAAAGACTTAAACAACTTTGTTAAAGGTATAGACTTAATTGGGCAGCATAACTGCACCAAAGTAGATGATATGACTCAAGATTATGATAAACTTTGAACAAGGCAAATGTTTGATCTCACGCGGGCAGCATAATGCTTCTTTGTTTACAGGAAAATTTGGACTATGTGTTGGGTTTGCTTTATTTATTTACACCAAGTTTTGACTCCAAATAAGACTTTAAACTAGGACAAGATCAACTAATTAATCACCCTTAGATCTTAAACTGACAAGGTTGCTTGGTACTATTGGAATCCATCAATATACATCATTTGAGAGGATTTTAAGTGTTCATCCAAAAGTAAATATGAATTATATAGTAGAGTTTTTACACCCCCCTCTCTCAAATGAAAATATTGTAATATAGACCTTAAGGTGCACCTTGCACCAATAATACTTCCACGACAAGAGGGAATTTATCTAAATTCTAATAAGTTTTTGAATGAGCTAGGGGAATCAATTTCATAATGACTTTAGTGCCAAATAATATAAAGGAAAAGCATAGATTTATGGATCTGTATCACTCAGCGTGTTGCAAAAAGGTCTAGTCCTTTTTGTAACCACTACATCCTATTGTTTGCTCAGTATAATGTGATGTCCAAAGTGCCACTATGTCCCATGTGCAACTCCAAAAGATTCAATAAAAGTCAATGCCAAGAGATGATACCCCAGGTCAAAGCATCATCACCATCACCAAAATTTCACCAAGTGTGTGGAGGATATTCCTCTTATTTCAACCAAAGTTGATAATATTATCGACTTCATCAACCATCATATCATCTATCATTTTGGTGTTCCTCATAAGATGATTACTGATAATGGCAAATATTACAAGAATAAGAAAGTCCAAGGTATTTGTGATGCATTTGGAATCAAGTTAAGCTTCTTTTTGCCTTACTGTCCACAAGAAAATGGATAGGTAGAATCTTCTAACAAAATGTTAACCAAAGTGGTTAATGATTTTGACCAAGATTGTCACTTGTACATCCCCTTCACTTTATGGGCCTACTACTGTAGCATTCAAACCTCTATGGGTGCTACCCTTTTCTCTCTAGTCCTCAAATTAGAGGCAATTTTTCCTCTCGAAGTCTATATTCCTTGTCTTTGCATATCCTTACAATACATCATTTTTGAGAGTGACTTTTGTCAAGAACATCTATCACAACTTGAGCTACTTGATGAGCTTTACTTAGCAGCACTTATACCATATTCATGTCTACCAAGAGAAAATCAAGCACGCTTATAACAAGCACCTAAAAGAATGAGAATTTAATATCAAAAACCTCATCTTAAAGGAAAATCAACATGTGACCAACATGGATAAAATCGAAAGAGGCAAGTTTTATTTCAATTGGCTTGGACCTTACATCATAACCCACAAGTATGGATCAGGAGCTTATCATTTATCCTCTCTTGAAGGCAAACCATAACTTGAGCCTCTTAATGTTTTGCATCTACGTCATTTATTTTGTTAAACAAATATCAAACTCACCTTTTTATCTAACTTAAGCTCATTCCTTGATTTATGAGATATTTACCCTCCTCACACCTTTATTTTTTCCATTCTAAGGACAACCAATTACAACATAGAACCATGTGATTAGCCATCACAGTTATAGCCTAATATTAAATATGGGTACCATGGCTCTACCCATGGCATGGTTCTTATGGATACTTTTCATCCTTAAATCAAATGGAATCCCATGGTCATTATCCCTCAAAATTACCCCTTTCACTTATCATTAACCTTTTCTAAAAGTTTTGCCCTTATAAAGGTAAAACCTCTAAGACTATATAGACTTGTCTATGTCTAAACCTAACATATAAACAATTTTGGATACCAAAATATCATTTGGGTCACATATAGCATGCAGACTACTCCCTTGAAGGAAAGCTGCACAAATCTGAATTGCTTAAAAGATAGACTGCTCCCTTGAAGAATACCTACCAATATAAACAAAGCCACACTTAGGCCACTCCCTTGGAGGATGGATAAGTCAAATTTGTCAAAGCAATCATTTGAAGCTTCTCATATTAATTAGATTCACAAACTTATCAAAAATAATATCAATAACAAAAGACCCTATATCAAAATCAAAATAATATATCCCAAGAAAGTTGCAATCAGCTTTTGTATCTAGCATTAGTAGACTTCCCACATCAATCAGTATACACCTAGCATAAGACATGGACTTGTCTGTTATGGTTCTTAGGTCCCTTATAGAAGGGTAAAACTAACCCATAGGGGGTTACCCTACCTATTACCTACCTCCACTTTATACCACCTGCAAATCAAGGGTTTATGAGCTTACTTGACACAATGTGATCAAGACACCTTTTTATCAACCAAAACATGTTCATGTGAAGCATTCAAAAGGATTATGTTCCTTAAGCTAATATAATTTCAGTTTTTTTTTGTCTTTACCAATGAAAAAGCATCACGCTTTTTTCTTATCCTCTCATCATTGGTTCATATAGACATATGTCTCCTGATTCTTATCTATTTTCCCACATCTAGTTTGTTATCTAACTTGCTTTATGTGTTTTTAAAATATCATAACCATATTTAATACATCACATAATCCATGATCATAAACCATAAACAAAATCACTATACATTAAAACATCATATCATAAACCACATCAATAACCATAAACATCAAACCATTCATAATCATAAACATCATATCCATGAACAAAATAAAACATTATCATCGCATGCCTAAGCTACTAAGTCTACCTCTCATAAAGCATAAAGCATAAACATCAAAACCAAAACCATGAAACATATATCACATCTATATATAAATAACCTTCCCATCATTATATACATCATGTCATCAAAATAAATAATACCTATAATAATGTATATCATTTCTCTCTCAAAACATGTACATCTCGTTGCATCAACACATAAGGTAGTATCAAAATCATGTACATCTATATCTATATATCATAACATAACATATCATGCCCCTAGGGCACCACTATAATTATTTATACCTGCACAACCACTACAGTTCAGTGCCTATCCTCTTGGGATGCCTAATTATCCACCCATCAAAGCAACCTACTGACCTAGAGTCACCACAACTACCACACCTACTAAATTGGCTCTATACTCAGCCCACTAGGGCTGATCAGGGAACTATGTCATAACTATGGCCTTTTAATACCTCAAATCCTCCATTGTGGCCAAATATCATGCCATAGGGATGGTACCTAGTGGTCCTACTAATGTTACCTTTCTCCTCCCCTTTGTCTCAAGGTGTCCCTCTTTTGGGTCACCAAGCCTAGTGAGGTCCTAGCCTAATCCCTCTCACCTATCTAGTGGCAACCTAACCCTATAATGTCACAATATGGCCATATAATGTGGCCACCTACCCTTGTAATGTTCTAATCTATGCCTATGTAGTAATAAGTGCTACCCTTACCTATCCATCAGGGCCACCTCCTTATACTTATACCTATGCCCCCTTACCATTTGGATCTATATCCATGGGTTGTTGACCCCCATCATCCCACCTAAAATTAGTCATTGCATAAAGTATCAACCTCTAGTCTAATAGGTAGCTCCTCATGATCTAAGACCACCTCCTCTGATTATGGATTAAGAAGCAAAAACTTAACATCTTCCCTCCTATACCTCAAGAATGGACCTAGAATCCCCTACACTAGGCCAAACTGCCTCTAAAATCTATCAAATGAGATGAACTTATTCTTACCCTCTCTCCACCTCTAGAGCCATCTCTAGATCTATAATTATAATGTATGTTGAGTATAATGAGCCCACCTAAGATAGTTAAAATATGCCTCCAGACCATATCCCCTATAACCAAGCCATCCAATGCATCCCTAAACTAGTCAATATCCCTTGCACCTCCTCCATCTCTTATGAGTGCATAGTCGCCCCTCCACCACATGAAACCTACTTTGAAGTCCATCTAGGCATGGCCCTCCCATGGTAACCCCATTGGCCTTAGAACCTTAATATGCTCATAAGCCTAACAATGGAGCACAAACCCATGTTAATCCCATATCACTAATGATCTAAAACTCCCCATATCTCCCTATATATTTGAACTAATAAAATTGGTGCCCACCCAAACATTGTCCTACCAAATAACATCTCCACCAACACACCTATCAGAAATAAAGAAACTACCCACTACTCAAATATGATAATGTAAAATAGGATACTACCATCATCATCATCATCATCAAATGTCTATCATCTCAAGCCATCTAGTACAATGCCTTATAACTAAATCTATCAGCATGCCAACTGGCCAAGGAACAATCCTCACCATACAAGAGCTTCATATGCTCACCACTCTCCTCACTCTCAATATGGTATATCATCTCCCCCTGAATGGGTAGCTATGTGATCTTATGAACATCTTCTAGTAGGATGGTCATCTCTCTTATTAGTAAGAGGAAGGTGTTCATGGTCAGATCCCATCTCTTGATGAGGGCCATAATCATCATCACATCTCATAGCATGTGTTGATAATGTATAATAGATCTAAGTTCAACCTCCTCTATATGTGTCCAATCTTCATCAATCATCCCTCCATAGATCTCCACAAAGATTCTAGGAACTTGATCCCTCATTTGGACCTAATCTTGTGCCTACAAAATTCAAGTTAGCACACACAATTAGTTTTCCATCAACATTACTCATACCTAAATCAACATCTTTCTCAACCTAAACCCACTTAAATCAACCTATTCCAATGTTATCCTTATAATGCTACAGCATTTTCAACTTACCTCTAGCCTTAACTCTTTTATTAAAAAAAATCTACCTTACACACAAACATTTCAACACACCACTCCTACTTGAAAGCCACCTTATCCCAACCAACCCTTAGTATTTTCAACACTAAAAATATTTTACACCCCACCCATTATCCTATATCTATCATTTTACATCTTCAACATTCACCTGACCACTAACGGTCAAGAGACATTTTGGCTTTGGTAGTCGACCATCAACAATCAAGTCTGATCTTTGATGATCGGGTATGACCACTGTCAGTTATTGTGTGTGATCATTAGTTTCAAAACACCTAAACCTACCTTCCTAAACCCACCCAAAACATTAAAATTCAATAAATAAACTACCTACCCCTACCCTCAACCCAATAACTCCTTCAATTTTTATTTTCACCTATTAATTTTACTAATCACACCTAAAACCTAAATTTAGGGAAAACCACCAACACCCTACAAAAAAAATAGAAAATAACCAAATTCAACTATCAAATAACCAAAATCAACTACTCTAACAATTTAAGGCAATAGCTACCTCATTCCTCGATCATTATTGAGGATGAATCCTGCATCCTTCTACCCAACCACATCCTACATCTTTGGTTACATTTTGATCACCTTAACACATGCCTCCCACCAATCAACAACCACCCAATCAATAGTCAACCCCACCTCATTATTATTGACATCCAAAAATGCCAAATCACTAGAGCATGGAAGTCATGAGAGTTAAAATCATAAAGTAACAATGAATTATCATTTTCACTTTTTGTATTTTGTTGTTTTAAGGTTTTCCCCTAACAGTCAATGATTGAGTTTGGGACCCCTAACCATTGAGGGTCATAAAACCCAAATTTTAAATTTTCAAGTGCCACACACCTTGGATACCACCTTTCTCCCACCTACCTAAAAGAATAGAGATTACCCTTCTCTAACCAACTATTAGACCACATCCACCTTGATGTTGGCCATTTTTGACCTAACCTATCACATATTTTATGATGACCTTGCCTTGGTCCTTTTGACCAAATTGACCAACCTTTTCATGTTGAACATTTGAATTTACACCACCTACTACATAACCAGACCATTTATGTTTTTCAAGGGAGCACTTCCTACCTTGGATACCTACAAAAACACCAACCCTATCTAGGAGACTTATAAAGTAACCCGGTCATCTATGACTAATGTTGTGGACCGGTTACCCTATCACTTGTCTTTCTAGAACTAAAATTATTTTTACCAACATTGGTAACCTTAGTCTTTGTGTGATCTTGACTATCAAACTTAGTCATATTTTATGCACATGTTTTTGCTTCAAATGCCTAACCCCCTTATCACCAACCTCATGACTCACCATAACCACTTATCAAACTTGTACCTAATTCTATTTTCCTCATCAATTCTTATTTTGAGGGGGAACACCTCCTCCCATACTCAGGGCAACCAAACCTTTCACTAGTAATCCATTTTTGTTTTATATCTTGCTAACACAAATTACATAATAAAAAGGGGAAAATATAGACACTAAAAAACTGCACATAGTGATTCTAGATGTTGAAACACTTTAGGACCCCCTAGGGACCACCTTACCCTTCTTGACCCACTAACCAACCTATCAAACCTTGGGTCTAGTTAGCTACTAAGATAACTAACTCACTAACTTACTAACTAAGCCTTAACCCAACCCTTTTTAACCCACCTTGAACCCTTTACTTTCAGACCCTTAACCACTGACAATCAGCATAACTGCCAATGGTTAGGTTGACCATTGATGGTCAAGTGTTCCTTGTTCTAACACAAACACTAGCTATTTAAGCTAGTAGAGCACAATTTAATATGTCCACCTTGCCCATTACTAATGAACTACAAAGCATCAAAATTAGTAAGCTAACCTCCTAGGGAACCTTTTATCCTTGATCTCTATTTTCCTATAAAATGAGGGCAGTAAGAGGTGAGAAAGGATCCATCCATCATCACAAACATTAAATCACATAGGTATTCAAGCTTTCCAACCTATAATCGTCCATCAATTCAATAATTACAATAGAGATCTAAACCTCTGCCAAAATTTCTCTTGAGGCAAAATACCGTTACTCTACCAAAAATGCACTAGCCATCAACCATCAATCATTTAGCAAGCAACAGGTATATTTTTACTTTAGTTTTTTATTTAGGTTTTTGACCTCTCTCTCCCATCAGACCTTTCTACACCTATATTCTAACCCCTTATTTCTGACCAAACCCTTAAATAGACCCTTATCTGATCATTGACCCCTTCTACAACTCCTTTTTTGATTACTTTCATAATCTATAGGAGTTGTTAATGATCACCTAGACTATCATTGTCACCCTTAATTGCTAATGGTTGCCCAACTATCGATGGTCAACCTAACCACCAATGGTCATCCCAACCACTGATGGTCACTATGGAATGAAATAACATTAAGTTATTTCTAACCCCTTACCCCTATCCAATCTAACTTTCTATGTCCCTACCTGTTCATCGACCCTTGCTTGATTTTTTGAACCTGGCCCAATCCATTTTAGCACTAGTATTGACATGTTGTTGCTATATTTACTTTACTTTCCTTTCTAAGCATCTATTTCTTATTTTATTTTATTTTAGTATTTTCTATTATTTGGTGCAAGTATCTTAATTTTATCTCTTTCAACGTAATTGTTATCAAAGAGTGGATTGATAGCCTCCTAGCAAGCTCACACTTCTTAGATCTAGCTCACGCTAGGTTTTCCACCTAACTATCTTGCTAACAACCCCTTTTGTTAGTGTTTTTTTATCAATAATTTATTCCTTCCAATACAAAGAGGATCTCTCCACACTCATCTGGATTACATGTGCATCAATAACCATGTTCTTCTACCACACCCTTATTACTAGTTTCTTACTTGCTTCCTTTCCTAAGAAATATACAAAGATTAAGATAAATAGACTTGTCTCATTTATGAGTGCCCCACTCAAAAATTATAAGCTTAGATACTTGAACATTGATAGGAAAACTTTTGCCTTGATCAAAGTGTTCAAAAAAATCAAACACTACATCTTATGTAATAAAGTATTTTTGTTTTGCCTGACCCAAATATTAAGGTAATGTTAATGCAGAATAAGCTAGGTGAATGATGTGGGAAGTGGATGACCATCCTATAATAATTTGATCTAGATGTTTAGTTGATGAATAATTTAATAGTTCAAGGGATCATTAAAGCCATGGCCTAGGAGGATCCATAGATCACAGGCTATGACTATACATTATAAAACATTACCAATGATGAATGGTATCAAGACATGGTTTATTATTTGATAAATAATGAGTGTCTAGGCTACATGAACTCCACTCAAAGGATAGAATTACACCTAAATATTAGTAGTTTCATGATCAAATTGAACATATTGTATAGAAAAAATCATGAAGGCATTTACCTGAGATATTTGAGTAAAGATGAAGTTGTTGAAGTACTCATGGGTTTCTATGGGAAGTATGGGACTGGTCACATTTCAATGAGTGACATAACTCACCAAATACTTAGATCAAGCTATTACTAGCCTCACATTTTCAAGGATGCACATGTTCATGTAATGAGTTTCCACATTTTTCAAGTATCTATACATAAGGAACACACTCCAACCATGTCACTACAGTCAGTTATTGAGTCTTGTCTATTTGCAAAGTAGGGACTTGACTTTATGGGGGCCATCAAAGCCAACTCCTCCATGGGACACAAATTTATCCTCACTATAGTTTATTATTACATGTTTTTTACTAAATCTAAGTCATTCACAAATTACATAGCTAAAGTGGTAATCAGCTTCCTTAAGGACCACATTATCACTAGGTTTAGCGTGTCATTTTTTTTGGTATGTGACAATGACCCTACTTTCTCCTCATTGAAATTTACTGAGTGGGATTATGAAAATTAGGTAATCCTTAAATTATCATCTAATTACTACCCACAAGGTAATGGACAAGTTTAATTAACTAATAAAAAAATATTGATGTGATCAATAAAGTCTTAGAGAGGAATCCTAGAGACTGACATGTTATCCTAAAGTTTGCATTATGGTCTGATAGGACTAGGATCAAGTCTTCTCTAGGTACTTGCCCATACTATCTAGTATATGTCCAAGACCCATTCCTCCCTATAAAATTTAGAATCTTAATCATATTATTCATTAAATATTACTTATGGTATGATAAAAAGATAAAGGCTCACCTAATAAACCTAATTTTGTTGGAAGAAAAATATGATGCAACCTTGCTAAAATTTAGCCAAAGTCAAGGAGTTGTCAGATGCTAGTTTGATGAACAATCTTAAAAAAACCTTCTATAACTTTGATTTATTCCTTCTTTGAGACATGGCTCATTAAAATTAAATGTCAACACAAAAAATTCAATGCCTTTTAGCTGGGACCCTTCCAAATCTCTATAATTTTGGTGGATAATTATTTTTGCCTAATGTGTCTAACTGATGAGTAAATTCCATTGCCTATCAATGGATAATTCCTCAAACATTACTTCCAAGATTAAACTAGCTTAGGGTGATCTTGTAAATAATTTCCCATTTGCTTCCTTACTTTCCCTTCCTCGTTGGTTTTGATTTTTTGTTTTTGTTGATTTGCTCTTATCTATTTTCTTATTTGTTTTTATGTTTTCCTTGTTGGGCATGTTCCCAAATATTTTATCATATGGTTCTATTTTAATCAATGACATGAAGAATGATAGTCCTATAAGTAGAGGGTACAAGTGACATTTTAGCGCATAGGTACTCAGAGTTATATGGCATTAAAGTCAATATTCAATTCAGTTATAAAAGTGTTAGTTGTACACTTGTGTTCTGAATGAGGTTGTGTTTGATAAGTTGGGGATGGGAAATCTAACTCATGAAGGTCTTCTATTGAAACTTTTCATATAGGACACTTTGATGATTTTTGAATTTGTCTAGGGAAACCTATTGTAGCCAAAGTTTGAAAGTGAAAAATATATAATTCTACTTTTTATTTACCATGGTGGTCCCTAAATCAAGATTGAAAATTTCATTAAAATATGGAAAAATAAGAAAATAAAATACATTACCAAAAAAACTCAATGTTTGGGTGATTTTAAAAATCTCTACCAAGGCTATGGATACTTGACTAGAAATAAAACAAGACCTTGTGTGGGACTAGAGACTCTATCAAGGTTATAGACACCTAGTCGATAGTGGAGCAATGTCAAATTATTCATTCCAAGGTATAATTCACTAGCTAGATGATCCTAATTACAACATCTATTCCTTGAAAATTTTAGAAACAAAATGAATACATAAGCACACACTAGTCAATGATATTGTCTAATTTACATTTTACAATATTTACCCTCTTATCTTTGCATCAATTGTTTCATACTCTAGGCATTGGATAAGCCAAATATTTTGGGTTGTATGTAGGGTTTCAGTGTCCCAAAATACTTAGTATTAATTTCTATTAGAATCATCATTTATTGGTGCTTGTACAACACACCCTAATTTTTTCATAAAATCAAGGAACCTCTTTTTGCTTTGGAGTCTAGTCTTATGGGTTTTGGATGGGTTTGGGCTTGTTTTATCTACTAATCTAAATGGGAAAGTCCTTGAAGGGTTACAATCTTAATTTATACTTGATTCACTATTTAGGCCAAGTATTAACTTAAATATGTCTATTACATGCATTTGGTCTAGGAGATTGTATATGGGGTTGCTTTGATGTAACTATCTAAATTCTTAAAAATATAATAAGTCCTAGTATATTCTAAATCATGTTTTAAACTACATTAAGGTTCCCATTTTTAACCATTTCACCTCAAATTTGTGCAAATTTTTTGACCATTATAGGGTTTTTTTGTTATTTTCCTTGAGCAGTTTGACCTAGTATCCTTTGCTTTTGGTTTATTTGATTGAGCATTTACATCTGATTACTTTTAAAACTCAATCTCTTAGGTAGCTATCAAATTGAATTGGCTCTAAGTTTATATCAAATGATACCATTTCATCTTCTTTTTCATCTTTGTTTAATTCTCTTTTTCCACTTTTGAAAAAATCTAACAGTGTGTTTTTAAGATTTTTGTGATCTTTTCTTGGGAAATTTGGTTTATATCTACTCCTAGTGAAAATTAAATGGCTAATATCCTTTGTAATTTCATTTTTTATGGCTTGGTCACATTTAAGTAATAAACTAGTATTGGATTTAAGTTAAGGCAAAATAATGTTTTTTATACATGTGTTTGTTTTTGTTTGTCTTTCCTTTAATTTTTATTTAGTCTCTTTTTGCTCAAGGTTTAAATTTGAAATCAAACAGATATATTATTCTCTTTGATCCAATGGTCATCTAAGATTTCTCATCTTTCACTAGGCAAGTGAGGAGTGACTACTTATCATTTTCTCATTTATGTGGGTCTCTTTTTTCCTTAGTATTTTTTTTAGATCTTTTAGGTAAGCAGGATCATCTTGCATGGAATAATCTCACATCCTAACTTTTGTGAGCCTCTTTGGGCTTAACCATTTTTCCTTTTGGCCCCTAGGATAATTGATATCATTCCATGTAGCATAATCTTATTTCCTCACTTCCCTAGGCCCCTTTAATTTCTTCAATAGGATTTAGACCTCCCAGATGTGTGAGATCATTCCACTTAGGGTGATCTCACTTATCTAGGGGCCCAAGAGAATTTTTATTATTATCAACCTATATTTAAGCCCCAAGATTCTTGAGATCATGCCACATGGCACAATCCTATTTCTCTAGGGCCCTAGAGTGGTTTGTATGTTTACAAGTCTCCCATTAGGCCCTAAGTAAATGAGATATGGACAAGTGTCAAGATATTATTTCAAAAAGAGTATACATTTCATTAGCCTAGGTGAATATTAAGTTAGGCCCTAATTGAGTGAATAGATGTCATGTAGCATGAAGTGCCAAATAGATGACACACTGGCATCCATTTTGGCATTTCAAGAGCTTAAAGTTCATAGTTGTCTAACCCATCAAGACTGTCATAAGACTTGGTTGATTTCCCTTTTAGTCTAGTTATTTGAATTTGGTTTGAGTCCTTAGATTTTAGATCCATTCTATATAGCTTAAGGGTATTAAGTCAGCAAATTATTTGATCAAGATCCATAGTATAAAACTTGGTGTCAAGAAAAGACTAGAGGTTTCTATAATTTTAGTCAAGTTTACTTATGCCAAAAAGCATATATTATTATGAAATGAATTCATTATATATTTTGATTCCATGGATTTTTTACTCTAAAGGATGTTATTAAAGTCTTTCATTTCATTTCATTTTATTTCCTCCTTTAGAGGCTTGAAATTTACTATGTTTTAATTTAAGGATTTAATCATTCACCTATTGAATGCATCAATTATGTCATTGGAAAAATCCCATTCTCAATTATTATTTTTAAGATATTTTTATTATTTATCTTTTATTTCAAGTGTTTCCTTTTCATTTTATAGTTAAAATTAGAAATTTAAAGCCTAACAACTACTTTATATGTTTAAAAGCTAATAGATGATTTTTTATTTACAGGTATAGATTCACTGAGTCACTACCACTTGGTGATATTTTGGGTCTTCACTTCTTCAAAACACTTTAGACATAGAGATAGGCCTTTGACCCTTTAAGTTCCTATGATCATGGCATGTTGAATGATCTCACATTTTTGGGGCCCTAAGATGATCGAGATAGATCAAGCAAGTAAGGGACCTTCTAGGTGGATGAGATAATACATGTCATCAACCCACTTATCTACACCTTCAAATTAAGTATGGCTAGTATGATGAAGTGGATATCATATGAGTCCTCAAGATGATTCCACATAGCATGATCTTAAGGCTCTAAGACAATCAAAGCATGGAATAATGATCGATGACCTACAGAGCTCTGAGTAACAGGGATATAGATACTTGTCAATATCCCACAACATCATGTCTAAACTAAATTCAAGGAAATCAAGGCCCTCATCATGCAACAAATTAATGAGAGGTTGACACCTAGTAGGATCTCCATATATTATTAACATGTTGCCTTTTCTTGAGCAAGAAAAAGTGGACACATGAAATTACCTACCCAAATAAGATATGTGGGCCTCTACGAATAGGATCTACGCATAATATTAACACATGTCTTTCATGTCTAAGACACCAAGACCCAAAAATTGGACTATGAATCCAATTAGGTTTGTACAATCATGAATAACCTTATCTTCTAGCGACTAAAGGGACTATGGGGCATAGATTCCTAAGCAATTCAGATAGTGGCATTAAATATAAGATTTGGCATGTATCTTGGGATTGAGACAAAATATAGATGGTTAATGGTTATCTTAATTAGGCAAGGCCATCACCAAGTTGTCAGGAACCTAGAACAATAAATATGCTCTGATACCACTTGTCAGGATCTTGCTCCACCAATAGAGCACATATGATTACTTCTTGTATTAGCAACTAAACACAAAATTTAACTAGAATCAACAAGTAACTAGAAATATGAAACAACACAGAAATATGAGAGACAATACACAATTGTATTAATAATCACTCAGAAGAATATACAATAAGGAAGATGCCACTTCTTCCTCCACCTCAAAGGCTTGCCACACCTCAAGACCTTCTTCCCTCTCTCTCTCGGTCACAACAATCAACTCTAATACAGAATTGATGTTCACCTCTCCAACCAGTTAGTAACACCCTGCCAGTACACCAAGTACACAACCATACTCCAAGTAGATCTCCTGCTCTCTGCTGCTACCTGCAAATCACTAGACGTTACTCACCATTGTAGATCTCCAAAAAGAAGCCATGCTTACCTGCTGACTAAGATCATACAAATATGAAGAACCCTACTGATTCTCCAATCCAATACCCACACTTGGTACTGTGGCACTAAGAGGAACACACCATTGCTCTCCTCTCTCAGAAGGAGCTTACTGCTCTCTTACTCTCTAGCTACAAGTTTACAATATAGCCCATGAGTCCATATATAGATCTCATGCTTACAATAATTAGACTATCATAATTACAATAATTAGACGCGTAACTCAAGACTACAATTAGCCCTTGACATGCAAACAAACAGTCCAAAAATAGACTCTCTGGGATCAACATGCAAACTGCCTGTTCACGCACAGGCTACCGACGCCGACATCTCCATGACCGATGTCGGCCGACTTGTAACCAACACTGGTTGGTTCTTCACTGCTATCTAACCTACTTCGATTGATCAGACTGATGTTGGTTGCCCTGCAACTGACTCTGCAACTCTCTGCAACTTTGCATCCTCCGTAACTTCTCTTGTTTGCATCTTAGTGAAGCTTTTAGCTCCATAACCTAACAATCTCCCACTTGGAGATAAACAGCTGCACCTGTACCTATCCCTGTACACTGTCTAAATTATTCCCTGGCTTGTATCCCTCTTCAAGATCAATCTTGAAGACCAACCACCACATGACCTGTGATGCTACCCCTGTCATCAAAGTAACCTACCACATCTGAACCTACATATCCATGTAGTGAAGACCTTGACCCTGCATAACAAGAATCCCTGCTGCTGATCCCTCTCAGATACCTGAGAGTCCATTGAACTGCCCTCCAGTACTCCTTCCCTAAATTGGCTCCATACTTTCTAACAACCCCCATTGCTTGGGAAAACTCAGGTCTACACTAGACCTAATGTGATTTCGAACCCTGTTTCAAGCTAAGCTTGAACTATCCAGCCCTTGGTCTGCTTTCTGATTCTACATCCTGCATCATGAACCCCGCCAACACCGTCTTCACATCAGCTCCCACTAGAGATAAAATCTCCATGTCTCTTATGCCAAAGAATTTTGCTGCTCCAAATTCTTCATGACACACGTCTGAACTAACCTTACCCTTAGCTCAACAAATCCCTGTATGTACAAAACTTGCTAGCAAATTACCCACATACAGTAACTGGATAATGTCGTGACTCATCATCCACCTGGTAAGACAAAACCACAATAGTTACACTGACATATACTGAAGCCATGCTTATTCATCTACCTGGTACCACCTCTCAGCTCTATACTTGCAGCTTCCTCAAGACCATATACCTTGGCCTTCCGTCTCACGTGTCCATCCACTCTCTTATTTAACTTAGGAATCCATTTCATCTCTCAATGCTTACTTCCAGCTGACAACTCCACCAACAAACCCCTGTTTGGTTCTTCTCCAAGGACTCACACTCCTCATCCATGCCAAACTCCCACTGTATCTGGATTCTACCTGCATTGCTTCTTCACGTCTTCCTAGTTCTTGACCATCAATAAGCAATATAAAGAAGGTGAATAATGAATATGAGGTTCACTTACCCTTTCTGACCTTGATATGAGCATTTGAGACCTATTGATAGCTTGATGTCTGCCCACCATCCGTTCCAATGACCGATCTCGGCCATCTCCCAGTCTGCTCTTGACCGATGTCAGTTCCCTGCACTGACCCTAACTGTCGACATCATTTTCATGGCCGATGCCGGTATCCTTTCTGCCAACATCGGTTCCTTCATGACCGACATCGGTCTTCTTGATGCTGACGTCGGTTATTGTATGATCGATGCTGGTACCTATGTTCACCTATGAGTGATGACTTCTTCTCGCGAGCTCCTTTTGGGTCAAAACCCTTGTCCATATCAACACAGCCCTGCTCAGAATAATTCAATTTCCTCACCTGATCTCTATCCGTCATCTCCTCCATGAACACCAAGGCTTTCCAATTCTTTAGCTTGTCAAAAACATCTATCTTCCGCTTAAGAACCTGCATTCCCCTCCTACATATGTGACCAAGCCTACAAAGCCACATCTCTATAACAAAAGGTGAATCAGTAATATAAGTAGATAGATAAAGGATACCTACTTTCTTACCACCATCTAATTCAAGTGTATCCACTGTGAGAGTTACAGTGCATCTCTCATCACCCAATTTCTTGAAGAAATTAGACTCATCTCCAAGACTGGTACCTGCATGACTTCCTTCAACCACTGTGTGTTATCTGTCTACAATTTTAGCTTCACTTCCCCTTCGTCAATAATCTGACAAGGCTCTCCAACCCCTAAATAAATCTCTCCAAAGACATACCCATGAAAAGATGCTCTATTTCAGGCTACATGGAAAGAGGCAAAAGAATCTGTAAACAAAGATTCTACTTTATCCAGAACATCCTGTGCAACATTGCCTGCAACGTATGCTTCTACACGCTAATCTTCTACCGACAAACAATCTCTTTTTATCTGCTCTTTCTTTCCATCAATCAGACCATTTGTGCTATTTAGTTTCTCCATTTGTAGCTTACTTTCTTCTGCCATTGCTATACTCCCACTCAATCTAAAACCTCTGTGAGTGACCTGTAATCAAAAACACTACCAGATCTAAAACCACCTGTTAGTCAACCCAACCAAAAGCTCTGATACCAATTGATGGTATCAGCTCTTGAACCTACAACCAAGGCTCTGATACCACTTGTCAGGAACCTAGAACAATAAATATGCTCTGATACCACTTGTCAGGATCTTGCTCCACCAATAGAGCACATATGATTACTTCTTGTATTAGCAACTAAACATGAAATTTAACCAAAATCAACAAGTAACTAGAAATATGAAACAACATAGGAATATGAGAGACAATACACAATTATATTAATAATCACTCAAAAGAATATACAATAAGGAAGATGCCACTTCTTCCTCCACCTCAAAGGCTCGCCACACCTCAAGACCTTTTTCCCTCTCTCTCTCGGTCACAACAATCAACTCTAATACAGAATTGATGTTCACCTCTCTAACCAGTCAGTAACACGCTGCCAATACACCAAGTACACAACCGTACTCCAAGTAGATCTCTTACTCTCTGCTGCTACCTGCAAATCACTAGACCTTACTCACCATTGTAGATCTCCAAAAGAAGCCATGCTTACCTGCTGACTAAGATCATACAAATATGAAGAACCCTACTGATTCTCTAATCCAGTACCCACACTTGGTACTGTGGCACTAGGAGGAACACACCATTGCTCTCCTCTCTCAAAAGGAGCTTATTGCTCTCTTACTCTCTAGCTACAAGTTTACAATACAGCCCATGAGTCCATATATAGATCTCATGCTTACAATAATTAGACTATCATAATTACAATAATTAGATGCACAACTCAAGACTACAACTAGCCCTTAACATGCAAACAAACAGTCCAAAAATAGACTCTCTGAGATCAACATGCAAACTGCTTGTTCACGCACAGGCTGCCAACGCTGGCATCTCCATGACCGATGTCGGTCGACTAGTAACCAACACCGGTTGGTTCTTCACTGCTATCTGATTGATGTCGGTTGATCAGACCGACGCTGGTTGCCCTGCAATTGACTCTGCAACTCTCTGCAACTATGCATCCTTAGTAACTTCTCTTGTTTACATCCTGGTGAAGCTTTTAGCTCCACAACCTAACACAAGTAGACTAACTAGTTATCTCAAGGGAAACTTTACCACCTCCAATAGGATATAACTCAATTGGAAGCTTAGTTACCATGGACTTGATCTTGATTTCATTGGGATTGTGCATGGCCCATTTTAAATTTTAGTAGAGGTGGGCATGTCTCCTTAAGTTTATACAACCACCCAATATGTGGTTAGCTTTATAACTTAATAGACTATATAAAAAACTAGTTCTCTATTGTAATGAGGGCTGGTCTATTTAGATTAGAACAAGAGTAGAGGACTTGGCCCTTTTCATGTTCTTATAATTTCTTGATTTCTTAGTTTGGCTTTCATTTTTAGCATGAGTTGAGGCTATATAAATTCTTTTTCTATAACTTATCTGAACATTGATGAATCTTAAATTTGTTTACCATGAGTTATATTCTATATGAAAATTTTGTGAATGATATTCATTGTTTATGCATGTCTATGATGACTTTGTTTCCCTCTTATATATAGTTACTTAGTCCTCAAACCCCTACACCATATCTACCTTATGGTTGTGCTATGTTGGCCAAATAGAGACTAGTTTCTCAAGAGAATTGTCTATTTAACAGAGCACAATTGTCTTCATTATAAAGTGAGCTCTTTTTTCCTTTCTCTCTACCCTCTCTATATTTTACTCTTTTTTATATATGTGTTAGATTAGATTTATATTTGTTTGAATTGCAGTTAGTTATTCAAGCTTCATCTGCACTGTGTGTTCATCCTTTCACTTGTCTTATTTTATGTATTGTTAAAATTAGTAGACTAGAAATAAGTGTCAACTATCAGTGAGTTCATTGATAAATATAAACAAGTTACTTCTTCTAGACATAAAAGAGACAAAATTTATTACGTAAGTGTTATATAATACTCTAAACATGGCCCTTTTATGGAACAACTTTCATAAACCAACTAAAGTATCTAGTACACCATGGCCTAGTAAATAGAGACCTTAGGGGAGTTGGCTTTTAGCATGCTTCATTTTAGGAGAGGGGAAGGGAAGAATAGGAAATCCTCACTAGCTGAGCCTTTCCTCTCCTCTTTCCCCCTAAATTTTGTGTGGTTGTACCAAACAGACCACCAACAAATCACACTACTAATTTAAACATGAATCAACCATTGTAGACATACATATAGATTCAAGGTTGCCTACTCCTCATTACCATGGAATATGCTTGGAAAATATAAGTTTGAATAGTGTAAATGTACATGAATAGATTCATGCCCCATAATCTGAATTGATCAGTGTTAATATTGATAATCTTTGATATATGCATGTATGAATCAACTCACAGTCCCATAATTTGATATGCTCAGTGCTCCTATGATATAGAATTCCATGCATCAATATGTTATGTATGTTACATATCTAAAATATCTATAAATTTGTGCCAATATATGTAATTTGTGCTCATTGAGGCTTAGGTATATATGAAAAGACCACTAGTATGCCCCATTTTTGAGGTGAGGGGCATAGCATGAAAATCACTCATTTCAATAAAATGAGTTTACTATAGTGTGTTATGTATAAATATGTAATCATGTCTAATTATGTCAATATGTGGATAACATGTCATCATATTATAAAATATGTCATCAAAACATATATGAAACATATGTAATTCAAGGACCTATAAGTGTCATGTAAAGACATATATAGAAATTAAGTAATTATTATAAATCATGATTGATAAATGTACTCAATATGAATATATGAGAAAGGTGCATGATATGGATCATGGCAATGAACACAAGGGGAAGGTATGTAATATGAATCATGACACTCAAAAAATCATAAATTATGCCATATTCAACAAGTAATTCCATAGAGTAAGAAGTATATTCTATAGCATACAATGTCACACACAATTCCAAGGGGTTGCATACAAGGGATGAAAAATGCCACACAGTAAAGGCCAAGGGGCCACAAACAAGGGGAAATATATTCCACACACACAAGGTTAACAAGCCACAAATAATTATAAGGGGAGTCATACAATAGATAAGCATTGAATATCCTATTCTAAAATTAAAAATTAATGAAGAATCATAGGACATGTAAAGTATTGTACACCATCCAAGTGTGTAAATGTCATAGCACAGTAAAGTAGCATATTCATGTAACACTATATAAAGCATGAATAATATCAAGTCATGTGCAAGCAGTAAAATTAGCTCAACATGGTGAATGGAGAGGTCATAAAATGATATAATTTATAATATTATAACCTATGTAATAATATGCCCCCAACATGAGTATGTCCCCCAGGTATTGGAAAGGTCCAACATCTATGCATCCATGTATTATGTGTATCTATATGCCCTACATATCACTAATGTACCATGTTGAAAACATGTGTATATAGAAAGGATATATAATCTAGAAAACATGTGATGAATAACATATGTAAATGGTGTAAATTAATAATCATGTCATGCTCAGGTCCTAATTTTATTTTATTTTTGAATTTTTTATTTTTTTTTGTATTTTTGAAAAAAAATTGTAATTTTTTGTTTGTGTTTTTAATATTTATGTTTATGTGTAATATTGACACAAGTGCATTATGTTCAAATTCATATTTGTTAAATTTTATTCAAGTGTATCCAAATGGTAGGCTCTTGTTCCCATATTTTCATTTATTACAAATGGTTCCAACCAATTGGGAGTAAATTTTCCTTTGTGTTCCTTATCTACATTAATATTCTTCAAGTTATCCTTTAATACTAAATCACCCATTTAAAATTAATGATTTATAAATTTATTTCCAAATTTATAGAATCTTGATAAAACATGAGGTGTTTGATAGTTTGTATGCATTTTTCATATAGCATTTCTAGCTCATGCAATCACTTTTTGTGATATCTGTTATCCTTAATAATGTATTTTTAGGAAACACACAAAGATTGTATCTCTAATTCTAAAGGTAAGACTGCCTCTATACCATTAAATATAGAGTCAAATGTATCCTTTTTATGTGTGTTAACGCTATTAATATATGCCCATAACACAAATAATTTGAGTATGTTAATATTTAACATGTTTGACAATTGTTTTGCTTAATATTTAGAAACTTTTTTGGTTGCCTTTGCTTGCCCATTTTCTTGTGGATAATAAGGAGTGGACAAAGTATGATTAATATTTTATTTAAAATATATTCTCTTAATTATATTATTTTATTAAAATGGTCCATTATTTGTCACAATGGCTGAGGGTAATCCAAACTATGAAATGATGTTCATAATAAATAATTTACATGTCTTCTCTTATAGTTGATTGTAGTGGTGTGGCCTCTACCCATTTTCTAAAATTTTATATATATGTAAAAATGAATTTATGGCCATATAATGATTATATATTTATTTTGAAAATTAAATCGAACCCCCAAATAGAAAATGACCATGGAAAATAATAACTTACAATTCTTGTGATGATGATTTAAATTATTGTGTTTCAAAAATTATGAACATATTTTTGTGTATTTATAGCATTTTTATTCTATTATGGGCCAAAAGTAACCTTATCTCAAAATCTTATAATATTTGGTTTTGCCTCTGAAATGACATCCACACTCGTTATCATGTACCTAAAGTAAATATCTCTTAGCCTCATCATAAATAAGGCATCAAAGTTACTATTTATCGAATGACCATTTGAACAAAGCCCCCCTAATTAGAAAAAAACCATTGATTCACTATAAACTTTACATTTATCCTTTCATGTAACATTCTAGATATATAAGCTTTATATATGAATTTATAAATATCATTGTACCATTTTAAACTAATTGCACTGGGAATGATAGCTAAAAATTCTAAAGCATCGACATCTACTATAGTAATTGAGGAGTGGAGGAGTTGTATAGTAAAATTTTCATGATCATCATTGATGTCAATAAGATTCATATAAGTTTCACTATTCATGAAATTTTCATGTCCATTGTATTTTTTAGGTATGTTTTTATTAAGTGAAGATTTAAATGTGTCATTAAACTTTGTATCATTTCCTTGTCTGGGAATAACTTTTCTTCTTTTGTTTGATAAATATATAATACTTGATTGATCACCAATTGAAAATACCCATACATACATATAATTTGTAATATGTGTGTTTTACATAATCCCAGGATCAATGCCTCATATTTTTATATTTTATTTGTACGTGAAAATCCCAAGCAATAAGAAAACATAATAGGCTAGCCCTTTGGAGTGATGAAAACTATATGAGCCCTAGTTCCTCTAGCATACTTGGATCCATAAAAGTGCATGGTCCAAGAATCATCATCAATATGGAAAGAATTAAAATCATCTCAAAATTCATCAATGATTGGTAATGTGTCTATTAATGGAGTTGTGACTAATTGATTTGCAATGACTTGTCCTTTTATTGATTTATGGGATATGAATTTTAAATAAAAATACATGAGTAATATTACCCTTTTATCTATATGTCTTGATAATGAGGTTTTTCCATGATAAAATTAAGTAGGTCTACCTTTGTAATGACTTGTGTCTCATTATTAACCATATAATATTGAAGTTTTTTTGCTAAAAAACAAATTCTAAACATAAATTTTCCATAACATTGTAGCTCTTCTCATTGTCCACAAATGTATGAATTATATATTAAATGGCATGTTATCTATGATAATCATCTTATTGCACAAAAAAAATCCCTAAGGCATGATCTATATCTGAAATGTACAATAAAAAAGGCCTATCTAGTGTTAGGGGCATGCAAATAGGTGTATTACAGAGATAGTCTTTTATTACATCAAAGCATTTTTAACTTATTTTTCATCTCATTAAAACTTTATTTCCTTCATTATTAAACTTATAAAATGTTGCATCTTATTTCCTAATTGAGCCACATAATGTATTATATCTTGAATCCTCCATTGTAAACACCTAAACTACTTCAATAATTTTGGTGGTTGCTTGTCAATAATACCTTTAACCTTATTAGAATCTACTTTTATAACCACTAAGATATGACATAACTCAAGAGTTTTATAAAAGGATACCCCAAATACACATTATTTGGGGTTTAACCACACATTTTAATTTCATAAGCATTCTAATATATGTCACAAATTTATAGTGTGATCATGTTTTAGATTAAGGTAAAAACAGGTTTTGAAGGGGCCCCGAAACCCTTTAACAGATTCAAGAGAGATAAAACATTAACATCCAACAGGAAAGACATTCCTGCAACATACTAACAAATAGTATCTAAACCAGGTTTTACAAGGACCTGAAACCACCAAAATAAACCAATAAAAGCAACCAAGTTTTAAAAGGACCTAAAAGCTAAACAAACCAAGCTCTTCGACCTGAATCCTAAACAAACCAGGCTCTACGACCTGAAACAAGTACCCAAGTTTTACAAGGACCTATAACCTTAAAAAACTTTACCACGCAATGAAAGATTTCACTATACAGTACCGCATAAAAATGAGGAAGGGTTTAAAGAAGCCACTCAAATGTGTTCTCCCAGTCCCAACCCCAACCTACCAATCAAAGAAACAAACCCCAGAACCAACACCGCCATCACCTAATCCATCCACCCGATCATCTACCCATTCTCTCCCTCTACTAAGCATAGAGGATTTGCCACCATGGTAATCAAGATTTCGTCAAAGACATCTAGAAACACTTCAACATGAGCAACGATCCCAGTCGATAGAAAGCACTGGTGAAGAATCAGATCTGGTCACCAACCCTAAAATGTAGCATCTTCAACCTTGGACCTAGGGTTTCAGAAGAAGTAGATCCCTTCTCGATCTACAAACATCTCATCCAAAACCACCATGGGGACCTTACAGGATACTCCCCATAGCCATACCCACACCGTACACGCTGGTCGAATATCCCATCATCCAAATCCTCTCTGCGCACAGGTTTTTTACTATCCTTACAAAGGAAACAATGTTTCCCCCAACAGATCACCATTTTCTTTGCATATCAAAATTGGATGGCTGTCCAACGCAGGCTAGATGTCCAGCCTAGGTTCCATCCAAAATATGGACATTCGAAGCAAAATAAGGTTCCACGCAATAATGGATTTTTCTTTTCCTTGTCGCGCTCAAGCACCAAGGATCCCATTACAGCTGGGATCTGGTCTCCAAAGTCTGTGGCCGCGAAGGTTAGGGTTTCAACATGGCCACATCTATGGCCGTGCTCCCTCTTCCCTTTTCCTCTGTGACCATGAGTAGAAGTAAACAATATAGTGTGATCATGTTAGTGTCTAGATTCTACAAGTAAATCATCCACATAATCTTCTAATATCTTATGTATATAATAATGAAAATTATGTGTCATAGCTCTCATATAAGTGAATCCTATATTTTTTAATCTGAATGGCATGACATCATAATAAATTATTCCCCATGCTATGGTAAATAATCTTTTTTTTGGTCTTCTATATTTATCCTTGTTTAATTATATCCATAAAATTCATCCATGAATGATAGCATCTCATAATTAGGTGTAGAATCCATAGTAATATCAATATTCAGTAATGAGAAGTCATCTTTAGGATAATATTTGTTTAAATAATGATAGTTTATATAACATCAAAAAAATTGTTAGGATTTGCAATGAGTATAATATTATAAACCCACAGGATAATCAATGGATTGAATTAATCCTGCATCTAATAGTCTTTGTCTTGTCTTTAACTAATAAAACTACTTTTGGATCCATTTTTATAATTTTTTGTTTAATTAGATTTACATCTGAATATTATAATATTATATATAGTGTAATTATGGGATCAATTATTGTCATATTTGAGTAGGCACATGCCTATAACTTTGGCTAATCATGTAAAAAAATATAAAATATTTCCCTTTGTCATCTTTTAACATGGTTACTAAGAGTAATAGTCTTGGATCCTTGTCTATCCTGAAACTAAATTTATTTATTTTTTCATCAATCAAATTTGATTTATCTTCCACATATGGTGCATTATGGATGGTATTAGGCCATCTATTTGGACAAGATCATTATGATCTTCACTCTCTTTAAATTATGAATGGGCACTTGTTTTATTAGGAAAAATATTATGATAGAATGGAGGGAGATCCTTATATGCTCCTATATATTATAAGAAAGACACTTCATTAGATAACTAATCTAATGTCCATATTTATGATGAAATTGTATCAGTAGTTAGTTTACCATAGACTAGCTATAATATTGATACATGAACAACTTAGTGTGTAAGCTTTAGTTTTGATTTGAGGAATTATGTATAAATATTAACTTTTTGAGCATTATTAGTCACTTAACCTTCTGTATATCTAAGGCCTTGTCATCATTTATGTGTAGATGTAAAAATAGACTTAATGATTCTTTATGCATGTTTTATCAAACCATGACCATTGTATCCCATATTTTGTATATATCTTAATCTAAAACCATACTGGTTGAAATTGGTTGGTAGTGATAACGTATCTACAATAGATATTATTTTTAATACCTCATTATGTTGAATATAAAATTTATCCTCTTGTGAAAGAGTTTCATATGAGGTTTTCTTATCACTTGAAATTTTCATATACAAACAATATAACATAATATGAGTTTTTGATACTAGGATTATGTACAACATGCATATTATAGATAAAATCTTTCTGAGTATATGGGGATTCTCAATTGGTGATCGATCAAGTATTATATATTTATCAAACAAAAGAATAAAAGTTAATCCCATATAATGAAATGGTATCAAAACTTAAATCAAAGTTATATACATAAATTTGAAACCATAAAATGGAAAAAGAAATGCTAAGGGAAATCTAGGGTTTGGTAATGCTCGACATAATATTTAGTTTAAGCAATAGATTTGACCCATATTAGGATTATTGCAATTAATTAACCTTAAATAAATGAAATTATTGTAAATGAATTCAAATTATAATATATACAACTATATACAAATCTAAATTTGAATGTTTAGAACTAATTTAGTATTATAGCTTACTATATACATAAAGTACAATGAATGGATAAGATACTTAGTGTTCAACTACTATGTGGAATATTGAGACTGTAAGCATGTAACATGAAGGATAAAAAAATTATAAATAAGTCACTCAAATTGAGATCTAGACCTCTATGCACAGCCAAGTGTATCATCAACCTTAGGTTAGTACCATCATATGCTATGTCTTGAGTTTGATAGTTCTATCCTTGTAAATTTATCATTTTTGTTTTGATATATAAAAGTGTGTCTACTTGTCTTTTATCTCTATGTGTGATCTTGAACTCTAATTAGAGATTCATAGAAACATCTCTCATTTACTCAAAACCCTAGGTCCACCTATAGTGTTAAAATTAGGCCTTCAAAAGGGGAATAAATGTGGGTTGATTCAACCCTAACCACTCTTAATTGAATTTTTATGCATTGAAAACATATCTAATACTCTAAAGTGGGAAGTTAAACCACATGTAATTCTCATTGTTAAGTGACTATGCATAATCATGCTTGTTTAATGTATGAAACATGTGATTGACCTAATAATACTTTATAATTGTCAGGTTTGGCTTGGCTCTTGAGTGCTTTTGAATTGATAAAGCCCTACTCTTGGTGACTAAATGTAAAATTGGAAATGATAGGGAAATTTTATTGAATGTGTAAGTGTCTTAATATGCCTATTAAATGCTTGATAGACATGTAATATGATTACTCCTATTTTTTATTTATAGGATACTCTTTGGGTAATTTTGTTATGACCCTTCATCCTAACCATCTTTTTGTAATTTTCTTATTTAATAAAAGGATATAAATGCATATGATTTGTAATACATCCCTTAAACCCATTATAATAGTAGAATGTAATATTTTATTGGTGTAATAATCCCACATTCATTGGGAGTAGTAGTTATTTAGTGATAAATTACTATAAATTGGAGCCTAGACTAGTATGAAGGCACCCACAAATTGTATTGAATTGAGCTTCCTCAATTGAGGTTTCCCCCTTAAACATGCAATTGATTTTATAATTATACTATTGTAATATAATTTTGATCCTTTTGGATCAATCTAATTATGTTACTTTTATTTAATTTCATATATTTCTAGTCTAGTTATAATCTCTTTCAAGAAGGATCCTATCATCTGGTATGAAAGAAATTTTTAGGGCTAATTATTTTTATTATTGTCTACCATATGATCTCACCTTGCCTTAACATGATATTAGTGATAAAAAAGTGGTAATAGAGTGGTGGCCCTCAGATTTCACCATTGCTATGAGTCACATTTTAAAATTAATCATTGTTACAAACCACTTTTTTAAAGTAGTACCTATGTCAAGATCTACAGTTACTTTTTTGAAAGAGGTCATCATTATTATGAGCCACATTTTAAACACTACTCATATGCATTGACATATTTCTGCATTGGCTACCCAAACCATCATGTCTGCATCACTTATTCCCAATGCAATGTCTACAACAAGAATATGTGTTATCAATGGTGTCATGTGTCATCAACATCAAATTCCATTAGGGAATTTCATTGTAATTTGAGAGATCTAAGTTTTATTTTTATAAAATTTAAATTTTTGATCAATTTTATCTATACTACCACTGATCGCATTGTAATTTTATTTGTTATATTTTGATCCAATTTTGGCCATATTGCCAAATGATTGAATTATAATTGATTATTCTATTTCAATCTAGTTCTATCCATATTGCCAACAAATTACATTGTAATTATTATTAGATTCTGATTTAATTTTGGCCATACTTCTAATTGATTGCATTGTAATCCAAATTTAGATCTAGTATTGGCCTAAGACAAATAAAACATTGTGATTTTCTCATCAAACTGGTCATTTTAAGGGGTATTTTCAAAAAAATCATAATTCCCATATAAAAATATTCCTGCTTGTAACCCAAACACACTTTTTTAAAAATAATTTTTTCACTTATGTGAAAATTACACCATTGTAATTGTCTTTAAAAATTGATCAATTTAACATATAAATTCACTTAGTAATTTCTAGCACCCTCTACCCCCCAGTAAATGGTTGTTACTCATGTAGGCATCATGTCCCATGAGCTCAATGACCACATGACAAAAATTGAATCCCAACCATCTGAAATGCATCATCTCATCCTCAACCTTAGTGTTGAAAATTTATAAGTCTAAACTCATGGGGATCATCAATCCTATGGTAATTCTTCTTATAGAGCACCATTTCATGTCTCTGAATTATATTTTCCCAAATTTCATTGTACTGAACCCACTAATTGAATTTACTATGTAGAATAGTATTTCAGCTTGTATCCCACTATTGAAAGAGTCATATTACTTCATTTCACTTAGATAAGGATGTTTTTCAATGGTATCAATGGTAATACAAGTCACATCTCAAACTAGATTAGACTAAATTTTCCAAACTCTTGTTAGTTTGTTTTGGTCATATTGCCTATGATGACTTCATAAGCACATTGACCAAACTAGGTCAAACTGGCACCATGCAAGAATATCAGTCAGAGTTTAAGAAAATAGCCAATTAAATTGAAGGCCTCTCTGATGATTTTTTTACAAGCTACTTTATTAGTGGACTCAAGGATGTGCTTTGATCTAAGGTTAAAATGTTCCACCCTCACACGATGATGGAAGCCTTGGGTTTAGCCAAGCTCTCTGAAGACAAACTCACCTCACAACATTGTAATTATAATTGGGTGTCCTCCAATCCATATTCATTCCAATTCCCTAACATAAACCCCCCCTCTCAAGATAACCCCCATCAAACTCTCACAGATGCCAAAATGTGGGCACATCATGAAAATGGGTTATGTTATAATTGTGATGATATATTAGATAGGGAACACAAATGAATCAAAAAAATGTACTTGTTTGATGTTTATTTTGTACTTGATATAGAATAATGTGAAGATACAATAGAAGAGTTGAAGTAGGAAAATTATGGTTCTAGGCCCACAGATTCACATCCTAAAATGGTTATGCATACTTTGGTAGGGTCACCACTCTCCAAACAATGTATGTCAAATGGTTTTTTGAGAAACAAGCCCTCACCATTCTTATTAATTTTGGCAACACTCATAACTTCATCAACCCTCAAGTAGCTAAGCTAGCAGATTATTTTATGCACCCTTATTTAAGTTTTAAAGTGATGATCTCCAATGGGGGATCATTGCCATGTAAGGGAAACTATCACAATGTTCACATCTCAATGGGTTACTATAACCTCTAGACTATCATATTTACTTTATCCTTAGGTAGATGTGATGATTTTCTAGGAACCTAATGGTAACTTACTCTTGGACCCATTCTTTGGGATTTTTTTTAGCTATGGATATAATTCTATGATAATGGACATTATTACACACTAAAAGGCCTTCTTGGATCCACTAGTGTTATCATCTCTCACTACATGGACAAACTTTTCAAAATGGTATCCCATGGAATAATTTCCCAACTATTTTCTCTTCACAATGCTTATCCAATAGATTCTAGCCAACCATCAAACTTACACAATATTTTGGTCAAACATGCATTAGTTCTTAGGAACCAACATGATTTATACCTCTCTGCCCTAAATACCATCACATCCAACTTCTTCCAAGAAATGCACCCCCTAACAATTATTGATATTGTTACCCATTTCATTAAAATTTTGATATTGAAAAGATGGTTCATGATCTAATATAAGTAGGATTCATTTGACCTAGCATTATCCCATATTCTTCACCAATATTTCTCATTCATGAAAAACATGGCTCATAGTGAATCTACATAGATTATTGATACTTGAATAAGCTCACAATTAAGGATAAACTTCCCATTCTAGTACTATATTACCTCCTCAATGAAATCCATGTTTTAAAATGTTTCTCCAAGTTAGACCTACACTTTGGCTATCACCAAATCCATCTTCATGAAGCAAACATTCTAAAAACAACTATTCACACATATGATGGTCACTATGAATTTTTGGCCATGCCATTCAGACTTGCCAATGCTCCCTCTACATTCCAAGGCTTAATCAGCTAATTATTCCACCTCTTCTTTTAAAATTTTATCTTGGTCTTCTTTGATGACATCATCATCTACAGTTGACCATGGCAGGATCACCACAGCCACATCCACATATTCTTTTGGGAATTATTGCTATAAAACATTTATGTGCCAAACATTCTAAATATTCTTTTGGATAATTAGAGGTGGAGTACCTAGGACATAATGTTGCATATGATGGTTTTTATGCCAATGCCACCAAAATTGATGTTATGACAAAATAGACACCACTAAACAAAGTCAAAAGTTTACGATAATTTCTTGTCCAAATAAGGTACTAATAGATTATCAAAGATTAGAGAAAAATCATAGTTATATTGATAACAATGCTCAAGAAAGACTCTTTTATATGGTCAACAACATCTACCCAAGCATCTAATATCCTTACACAAGTAATATACACCACACTAGTCTTGGCCATGCTTAATTTCACCAAGACATTTGTTATTGAGTGTGATGCATATGGCATGGGTCTTGGTGATGTGTTCTTGTAGGAAAGACATCCCATTTCATTCACTAGTAAGGTCTTTGATGGGCATAATTTGGCATGCTCCACGTATGAAAAATAAATGATGGATATCATCCATGTAGTCAAAAAATGGCATCCATAGTTGGTTGGGTGATACTTTTGCATCAATACTAACCAACAAAGCCTCAAATATATTTTATAATAATAGGTATCTTCCCCAAATCATCAAAAATGGGTTTCTAAACTCATTGGGTATGACTATGATATCACATACAGATAAGGAAAGGAGAACTTAGTATCTTATGCTTTTTCTCACCAATTTTAAGAAAAAGTGTGAACATGTGATATCTCAATTCCCATTTCTACATGGATCCATGATCTTTAACAAGAATGGCATCATGACAAACCCACCCAAGAGCTCATTCTTTTATCTATTGATTCATTTTTTAAAACTCACTATACTTAGGATTGCCACACATTTTGATATAAAGGTTGCCTTATTTTAATCACCAACTCCTAATCACCAACTCCAAGTTAAAATAGACCATTTTATAAGAGTTGCATGCCTCCCCTTCAACAGGTCATTAAGGTTTTACGTAAAGATATGAGTGAGTCTGATGCAATTTATTTTAGACCAAAAGCAAGTAGGATATTAAGAGGTTTGTTTTGAAATGTGATACTTGCCAATAAAAGAAATGGGAAATAGTCATACCACATTGGTTACTCTAGACACTAAAAATTTCATAATGTCTTTAGACAGACATTTCAATGGATTTTATTGAAGACCTCCTAAAATCTGGTAGAAAATTAGTCATTCTTGTAGTGATGGATCACCTTTCCAAATATTTCATTTTTGTGTTATAGCTCATCCTTACACTACTACCACCATCACCTAGACATTTATTGATTAAATATTTTGGCTCCCTGGTGTTCCCACCTCTATTGTATCAAATTATGACTCCGCCTTCACAAGTCATTTTTGGTAAGAACTCTTCAATCGCCTTAGTACAACTCTAAAAATGAGTTCAGGATATCATCCCTAGACTAATTGAGAAATAAAAATTGTTAATAAATTTTGAGAGACCTATCTTCATTATTTTGTTTTAGAGTAGCAATATTAGTGGGTAAAATGGTTACTACCTCTTGCAGAATGGTTGTATAACACCTCCTACCATATAGCCATCAAACTAACCCCATATGAAGTTGTCTATGGCCAAAATATTCCCTCTTTATTTAATATATATTTGGAATCTCTCTAGTATAGTAAGTTGATATTACCATCAGTGCATGAAATAATATCTTTCACCTCCTCAAGGATAATTTCCACATGGCACAAAATTGCATGAAGCAGCAAGTAGACCAAGACCACTCTAAATCATCCTATCACCCTAGAGACATGGTTTTCTTTCACTTGTAACCTTATAAACAATCCTATTTAAATTTTAAAGGTCACTAAAAATTAGTTCCAAAATTTTATGAGCTTTATAAAATTCGCCAATGGGTTGGAATTGTTTCTTATTAGTTATAACTCCCACCTTCATCACATGTGCACCCTATTTTTCATGTCTCATGTATAAAGAAGGTCCTTGGTCAGAATTTCAACACCCGAGTAATGTTTTAATAAATTGATCTAGAAGTATATCTCCTTTCATAACCTAAAACTATCCTTGACAATCACTCTCATCTACTATGTGATTGGGTCATCATGAAAGTTCTAGTATATTGGCATGGGATGCAACCAAGAGATGCTACTTGGTAATTTCTTCTTTCAATCCAACAATAATTTCCTCACCTAAATCTTTGAGTGAAAATATCTTAATGGAGAGGACATGTTAGGACCCTTCATCCTAACCATCCTTTTTTAATTTGATTCTTTAATAAAATTATATAGAAGTATATGATTTATAAGACATCCCTCAAGCTCATTGTAATATTAGAATGTAATAATGTATTAGTGGAATAATCCCATTTTCATTGGGAGTAGTAATTATCTAGTGATAGATTACTATAAATAGGAGCCTAGACTAGTATAAAGGCACCAACAAACTATATTAAATTGAGCTTTCTCAAAGGAGGTTGCCCCCTCAAAGAGGCCAATGATTTTACAATTTTACTATTGTGATAAAATTTTGCTCCTTTTGAATCGATATAATTTTGTTATTTCTATTTAATTTCATATATTTGCAGTCTAGTTATAATATATTTCAAAAAGGATTGTATCAACTTTATCATGTCACCAATAATTAAAATGTACAGGCTGACCTATAGTAAGGATTTAAATTTGATAATTTTTGTTACTTGGTTTAGGAGGAAACTGTTAGACTCAGGTTGTACTATTAGATAATATATTCTGATTGTAAAGTTTATATATAGGAGAAAAGAACACTAATTTGATGATCTAGAGATGCCTATATAGGATAAATAATTATTTTGACATAGACTACAAGATTTCTTGTCTGTGATTTAGAGTAACTTGGGAAGGATATACCCATAAAAGGTATGAGGATTTGAAATAATGGTGAATGAGATTAATGTTTGTACACATAAGACATGTAGGGTGAAGGTAAGTCAAAACAAACATTGTCAAGTATCAATTACCATATTTTAGTGTCTACACATGGCTCAATCAAAATGAGCAATTCAATAAGAGTCAAATATATATAAATCATCCCTAAAGTTATTATTTACTTGGCCATCATTTGAGCATCACATGGAAAAAATAGCACTCTCTTGGAATAGTATTTAAAATGCATACACACAACTCAAATATTCAAGAATCTCCCCTAGAGAAAGTCATATAGACAAATATAAATACATAATTCAAATTTATATGGTGCTAAGTAGAAAAGATCAAAATATTGTAATACATTCTAAATTATTCATGATTTTGTATACATACACCTAAGTGGGAGAGCTATGTTTGGTTTGAACCCTCTTTATAATATTAAAATGTAGGTATCACTCATCCATTTAGTGTAGTAGTTTGAATTTTCCAACCCAAAATACTAACCCAATTTTAAGGGCATCTTATGACTAATTAAGTACAATTAGGGTTTAGACTAAAGACACATAAAATAGGTATCAACACTTATGATTGAATAACTATGTACATATAGAACTAGATTATAGACATAGGCATAGGGATCCTATAATTATTAAACCTCTAATTTACATAGAGACACTAATGGTAAACCCAAACAATGTTAAATTATGTAGGCATATGACTTTATTGGATGCATCCAGGTAGGTTTTCAACTTTTATTTTAGGTCTAATTTTCTAATGAAGCATATATAGAGAATTTTCAGATCATATGATTATAATATTATTGTAATATAATATTAATAATCATAGATTCATTATATTATCCATCTTATACATATTATCAATAGGGTAAATATCTCAAAATACTTAGCCTTATATATTATAAGTGCATCACTAAGGGTCATCGTCATCATGCAGTGCAAATCCTTCATCAAACTAATAGCAAAATATATATGAGCCATGATCATCTAAAAATTTGAATGCTCATCAGATTCAATGTCAAAATAAGAGGAAGTAGGCAAAATATTTGTATCTAAGAAACCATAAAACAATAGAGGTAATGTCTATTAAATCAAAAATAACTTGGTTAGAAATAGAATCCTCAATAATAGGATTAGTCAAGCAAGTAACAATAGTAAATATAAAAAAGGTCTTACTAGTAGGAGGAAAGTAATATTTTATAGTAACATGATGAGTGACTTTCCTATAATATCTATATAAAATTTTACTCTCAGATCTCCATCATCAATTCACCCAAAATAAAATATTCAAAGGGAGTTTGACTAGAGTTACTAGTTTTATATAGCAAAGTGTGTTTTGTTGAACACGTGATGTGTAGGTACGGATTTCAAAATAAACATTTCACTCATTTCCTTTTTTACCATAATGAGAACAATTTTATTTTGGTTGAATTGATATCTTGGAGGTTTTGACTTCATTAGATTGACTGATAGTGCAGACTCACCCTAAAATTTATTTTAAAGACCTCCTATATCATATGGAACCCCACAAATCTTATAAAATCTACACCAAAATGAGTTTTATTAGCTTTGTTTGTTTCTCACAATCACACAAGTGGTTTGGATTGGTTTTTAACAACCTCAACCTTAAAGATAACATATTCAAAAACATTTTTATTGTCAATGTTTAGAACATGATTTAAAGCTCTAATAGATGGTATGATAAGGTTGACCACATCCTTGACAATAAAATTAAAAACTACTTTAACAATAGGTGAAGTTTTAACTTGTTTGTTAAGAATATTTTCTTCTCTTTTTGGTTGATTAATATTGACAAAATTGTATGAATGTAGGCTAAAATTTCCTCCAACATTTATTTATCATGTTTTCCTTACCTTATGATTATTACCAAAAATCAATGAAAAATAATCTCATTTGGATAATAAATAATAATAGAAGTCATTTTAGGATAATAAATAATGTTATTTGGTTTGGATTGCTTTTGAACAACCTCAACAACATTTTTATTGTCATTATTCAGGAACACAATTTAGAGCTCTTGTAGATGGTATAACAATGTTGAACACATCCTTGACAATAAATTTGAAAAATATTTTGACAATAGGTGAAGTTTTAACTTGTTTGTTATGAATATTTTCTTCACTTTGTGGTCGATTAATATTGACAAAATTGTATGAATGTAGGCTAAAATTGCCTCCAACAACTATTTACCATATTTTCCTTGCCTTATGATTATTACCAAAAATACATGAAAAATAATGAAATGAAAAGAATGAGGCATGTGTACACCAGACTAAAGTAGACATCCAACAATTAGATACGGTGCAAGTAATTTCCTAGGTATAACCACTTATAGGTTTATTATAGAAAAAATGGCCAAAGGCTTCCTAAAGCTAGGCTGCAAAAATGAACTAGGGGGTATTTTTTTATACCCAAAGGTATGTGGAAGCACAATTCTATATAAAACAATATTTAATGTATTGTATATTAGAGAATAACCCCTCACTCCATGGAATTAAAAAAAAATGATAACCACTTAGCCTAAAATGACAAGGTTTCATTACTTTCAAAACTAACAAAACATAATTTATAGCCTAAGAAAAGAAGAGAGAAGACAAAAAATGGGAAAGAAGGTTAGTGTTGTCACCTTATTACCACTTTTTTGTTAAAAAACATTGTCTCTCAAGTGTATAAAGTGCAACACACCCCTTACATAATCTCACTTATATAGTAGGGAGCATAATAAATGGAGTTCTTTTGAAAGACAAATCGATGTAGGTATATGATAAAACTATCTCAACCAAACTTCTTTTTAAACAAGATTAGTCTTCTGTACTTTTTTATTAGTTGTGTTGAAAACCAAAACCTTTATTTTCTTCAAGTTTACTTGTAAACCATGATTATGACAAAATGATAAGAGAATGTCAATATGTCTTTGTAGACCTACAACATTATATGACATGATAATAATATCATGTGTAAATAATAAAATGGTGATTATCAAAAAAAGAATTCAAAGATTAATATATCTTTGTATGCCTACAATAATATGTGACATGATAACAATGTCATACACATATAATAATAGTGGACATTAATATCTAAATTAAAAAATAAATAAATAGCATCATTAATCAAAACTTTTTTGAAAAATGATATGATATGGAAGCTCACCAAAACTTTCATGAATAATGACACCACGTTGAAGTTTATCAAAACACTTTTATCACATTAAATTAGCGATCTCAAATGGGATTCCTTCAATAATGAAATAAACATAATGAGGAAGCATGTGCACACAAGACTAAATTAGATATCCAACAATGAGGTATGATGCAAGTAATTTCCTAGGGTTAACTACTTACATGTGTATCATAGAAACAAATGGCCAAAGGCTTCCTTCAGCTAGGTTACTAAAATTAACTAGGGGGTATTATTATATACATGAAGGTACATTGAATAAAAAGTCTATATAAAACATTATTTAATGTATTGTGTATTAGGGCATAACCCCTCACTCCATGGAATCCAATAAAATTGATAATCGCATAGCCCAAAAAGATGACTTTTTTGTTACTTTTAAAACTACTAGAACATGGTTTATGTCACCTTCTTACCACTTTCTAATTGCCAATATCTTAATTGGGTGAGGTGAGATCATATGGTGGATAGAAATAAAGAACCCTAAACTATTGAAACTACTACATAACCAAATGTTATGATCTTTCCTACAATAGATTAGAATAATATTACAAATATCTAAAATAACACTGTAAATGAATAGAAAAAAACTAAATTTCATAATAATATAAGAACATAATTACATTATAATATCATTAGCCTCTTCAAGGGTAAAACCCCATTTGAGAAAGCTCAATATAATATAATATGTGGATACCTTTCTACTAGCATAGACTCTTATTTATACTATTTGTATCTTAGCTAACTACTACTTCTAATGCATGTGGTATTATTGTAATTAGATCAAGGGATGACTTACAAAGCATATACAGTTATATAATTTATAAAAGATAATAATTATAAAGAAATATTTATGAAAAATGGGTCTTAGCAATCCCCAATTCTCATAGTAATCCAATATCATTAGTGACATTAAAGTTTGGAAGATACACAATTTTTATTTAGCATCCTAAAAAATGTAGCTAGAAACATTGTCTCTCAAGTATACAAAGTGAAACACACCCCTTGTATAATCTATTTTTTACATTAGGGATCATATAGAAGGGATGTCCTCTGAAATTCACACCAAAATAAATATAGGAGAAAACCATTTCAACAAACTTTCTTTGTAGTGTAATAATTTCACCACACCCCTTGTATAATATCTCTTTTGTAGCATGGAGTATATTGAATGGAGATCCTTTGAAATGCATACCAATGTAAGTATAGGAGAAAACCATTTCAACCAAACTCATTGTGTAGTGTATAAAGTGAAAATACCCCTTACATAATATATTTTCTATAATGGGGAGCATATTGAAGAGAGATCCTTATAAATGCATACCAACCTAAGTATAGTAGAACACCACTTCAGCCAAATTTCCTTTGTAAATGAGATACGTCTCCTATATTTTTTTCAAAAATTATAACATTTATATTGATTGAAATTATATTACTTCACCAAATAAGCATAAATACATCAATATGTCATAATGATATGTAAATATAGCCAAAAATATGAATAATAGATAAGCCACTTCGAGCGGGCAACCTCCTAAATACTTGCAATAAGAAATGAATACTCTGATATGATGATTAACAACTAACCCTACCTCTTATATATATTTTACTAAGGCCATGGACAACCCATAGGCTGACTTACTAAGCATATAAATGCATAGATAAATGTAAAATAATATGCAAAATGGTTATGCAAGCCATAAGTTGGCTACACATATCCCTAGACATGCCAATCATTAAGGGTTTAGCATGACCCTCCCCTTAAAAACAATATTATCCTCAACATTGAAGCAATCTTAGATTTTATTGCATGACAGACTCATCCTCCCAAGTAGCATCTTTAGAAGGAAGATTCTTCCATTTGATAAGATACTCTATAATTAGTCTAGACCATCACTGCTTAGTACACATTTAAAGGACCGCTTTAGTATCAATAATAACCCTCCCTTCCTCATCTATTTTTGGTAACTCATTTTGATTGGTGACTCTATGTATAATGACCTTCTTAAGATAAGATACATGAAATATTGGATGAATGTGAGTGGATAGAGGAAATTCCAACTTATAGGCCAACCTACCAATTTTTTTCAATATATGATAAGGGCTATAATACTTGGGAGATAGCTTGTTATCCTTTTTATGTTTTTTCAATGACATTTATTATAGACACTAGAAAACCATACATGATGGTTCTAGATGTTGAAACACTCCTAATTTATACCATTACCCAACGTCAGACCATGACCCTAAATCAAGTTAGATAACTAGCTAAACCAACTCACTAACCTACCCTTTTTACCCCACTTGACCATCAATCATCATAATGACTATCAACAAGCACCTTGACCACCAAGGATTAGGTACCTACCACCTGAACACTCAAACTCAATTTGTGTGTGAACACAAACACATCACAATTTAATTCATGTAGTGAGCTAATGCATCAAGAATTAAATTTATGTAACGTGTTTCACCCCTCTTAGAACCTACACCTCCATCTCTTTTGCCTATAAAAGAGAGGAGCAAGAGGTGAAAAAGGATCCAAGCATCCATCTATTTTATCAAACAAGCTATCAACCAGTAGTCATCATGAGCTTCTAGCATTAAGAACTTATTTTTTAGGCCTCCTTTCAACAAGTTAGCAACTATGACAGAGACTTAAACCTCCGCCAAAATTATTCTTCAAGTAAAATAACATTACTTTACCAAAATTACTTTGGATCAACTACCAACCATTAAGTAACTACTTAAGTATATTTTTGGTTTTCAAGCTCTGATTACTTGGTTTCTGACTCAGACCCTCTTGCATCATACCTTTTGACTTTTCATCTCTTACTAGACGTTTCAAAATCCACTACTTGATCATTGACATCATTATCCAAAGCTTTATGAACACCCT
Source organism: Torreya grandis (assembly GCA_037957365.1). Classification (NCBI taxonomy): domain Eukaryota; kingdom Viridiplantae; phylum Streptophyta; class Pinopsida; order Cupressales; family Taxaceae; genus Torreya; species Torreya grandis. The sequence continues at coordinate 1,983,371 of JARHVA010002531.1, read as the reverse complement.
TAGAACCCATAATAACCATCGATAGTCACCTTGAGTGCCAACAATCACCTTCAACCACTGATGGTCACCAAACCACCTACAATCACCTTAATTATGAATGATCACCCTAACCATTGACGATCACTATGATAGGAAATAATAGAAATATATTTCCACCTACTTACCCCCAACCAAATTCCACTTTATATCTCCCTACCTGTTCACAACGACCTCACCTATTTTATGAATTTAACCTTACCTATTTAGCATTAGTAATGACCCGATAATTGCTATAATCAGTCTATTTCCTCTATCAAGCATTTATTTCTTCTTGCATTTCCTTCAGTATTTTCTATCATTTGATATAAGTATTTCATATTTATTTCTTTCAATTTAACTATTCTAAGAGAGTGGATTGATAGCGTCTTAGTAATCTCACGCTTCTTGGATCTAACTCACATTAGGTAATCCACCTTGTTATCCATCTTATTTTATTATCTACAAATCATTCTTCCCAAGATAAAGATGAGGTATTCACAATCATCTGGATCACACGTGCACAAACAAATAGGTTCTTATACAATACCTACATTTAGTTTCTTACTTTTTCTTTAACTAGAAAATAAATTGAAATTGAGAGAAACATTCTGGCACCCCCAATGAGACCTAGTAACATCTAATTGCCCTTTTATTCCTTATTATATGCTCATATAAATAAATCAAAATTTATTTTGGGTATAAAATAAACCTTGAATACATTGATTGCTTGCATGTTTAACTCACTTAGTTAAATTAAAAGTAAAGTAATCAATCGTAGTTTCACTTCTTTATCACACACTATACCAAACCACTTAAATCAATCAAAATATCAAAAAAATTAACATAAATCCAAACTTGGGTTTCATATCCTTACTTGGAGGTCATTACCAAGAATAAAACCCAAAACTTAGCTCTTTGGTTGAGTTGAAACTCTGGAATCAGTATATACTGGCTAAGCACTTGTCATCCTTATCACTATGGTGTGTAAAGTGAGGGGGTAATCCCCCATACCAAACCACATAGTTATTTCCAAAATAGATATTTTTGAGAGCCTTAAACACCTAGAACCAACCATAGACTTCTTTTCTAATACCTATTCTACAAACCAAAGTTCTTCTTCACACTTTCTAACTAAGGCATAAGCCAAAGTCAAGATAAAATGTACCCTAAGATTTTAAACACACTCTAATGTATGTCTTGATTTCCTTGATATATTTTTATTTTGTTTGCTTTATGTTTGAGTTGTGAGCTTTCCTTTACTCCTTTATATTTCTCATATGGTTTTTACTAGACAATAGTTGATAAATCAAACCAACCAGGAGCCACCTTCCTCTTCTTCTTCCTCCATAGAGTATACCTCATATGTTTATGTTCTCCCCATCCTTCTACCTACCCACCATGCCTTGAATAGTTTCCCAAGGTGGTGCATATTTCTCCACCTTCCTTGATAACAACCTCATGGCCCTCCAGCATCACCTCAACATTCTGTCTTACCATACCCCTACTTTGGTTCCTCCTACGGATCCACCTTATGGGATGCCTCCCCATATTATGGGATACACCTTTGTTGCCACTAACTATACAATACCTATGATCACTCAAACATAATCCTTCACCAATAACCCATCCACTACCTCCAACAAAACACAATCAAACAACCCAACCAATAACCAAACACTCCCTACACCAACTAACAACACTTCCAACATAGGGACAACCTCACCTTTTGTTACCCATACTCCACCCACCATGGAGATACCTTATACCTATATTACCACTATTTCCCTTATCACTACTAACCCAAAAATCTCCACCCCACTTCAAAATGTGTTTTTTCTATACCCTCTACCCTTCCACCTATCAGTACCAAAGTTACCACTCACCCCTAACCAACTAACCCATACATACCTCCAACCCAATCCATATCAATTCCCCAATCTACCAATCCAATCATACCTCCAAACCAACCCACATCAACTCCTCAACAAATACCTATGACACCCTATCCATGTTATATTCCTAATCCACAAGGATACATAGCTCCATATTCTACCCAACCTCTTGCACCCATTAACCCATATGTGGCATATTCTCAACATTCTACCAATTATCCATATATTACATCTACCCAACCTTAGTAAAACTTACAATACAATTATGGAACTCCCCAACCCCAAATAGATTTGGTTAAAATATTGAAGGATAAAATGACCAACCTAGAGTCATCTATCTCTAGGGCTCATAACCTCTTATCTTAAGATGAAATTTTAATGAACCTATTCACCCATCTATCCCCATCCAACCTTACCTTTCTCAATGGGAACTACCCAATTTTACTAAGTTTGAAAGCAAGGAGGGCCCCCAACAACACCTAAGAGCATTTCTTCATTCTTGTTACTTGATTACCTATGATGATGATGTTAGGTCGTGGAGATAAAAGCTTCACCAGGATGCAAATAGGAGGAGTTACGGAGGCTACGGAGGTTGTGGAGAGTTGTAGAATGAGTTGCAGGGTAACCGATGTCAGTCTGATCAATAGACGTTGGTCAGATAGTAGTGCAAAAGCAACCGACGCCGGTTACAAGTTGGCGGACATCGGTCAGGAGGAGCCGACATCAGCAACCTGTGTGTGAGCATGCAGTTTGCATGCGGATTCCAGAGAGTCTATTTTTAGACTATCATTTTGCATGTTAAAGGCTAATTATAGTCTTGGAGTTGTGTGTCTAATTATTGTAAGCATGAGATCTATATAATAGACTCATGGGTTGTATAGTAAACTAGTGATAGAGAGTAAGAGAGCAAAATAAGCTCTTTCAGAGAGAAGAGAGCAAAGGTGTGTTCCTCCTAGTGCCCTAGTACCAAGTGTGGGTGTTGGTTTAGAGAATCAAAAGGGTTCTTTGTGTATGTATGATCTTGGTTAGCAGGTGTGCAGGACCACATTTGGAGATCTACAATGGTGAGTAAGGTCTAGTGATTTGCAAGTGGCAGCAGAGAGCAGGAGATCTACTTGGAGTATGAATGTGTACTTGGTGTACTGGCAGCGTTGTTACTAACTGGTGGAGGTGAACATCAATTCTATATTTGAGTTGATTGTTGGGACCGTAAGAGAGAGAGGGAAGAAGTCCTTGAGGTGTGGCAAGCCTTTGAGGTGGAAGAAGAAGTGGCATCTTCTTTATTATATTTTCTTCTGAGTGATTATTAATACAATTGTGTATTGTCTCTCATATCCTGTGTTGTTTCATATTTCTGGTTACTTATTCATTCTGGTTAAATTTCGTGTTTAGTTGCTAATACAAGAGGTAATCATATGTGCTCTAATTGAGGAGCAAGATCCTGACAGTTGGTATCAGAGCTTTTGGTTGGGTTACTAACATGTGGTTTTAGATCTGGTTAGTGTTTGTTGATTATAGGTCACTCACAGGGGTTTCAGATTGAGTCGGAGTATAGTAATGGCAAAAGAAAGTAAGCTACGAATGGAGAAACTGAATAGCACGAATGGTCTAATTGATGGAAAGAAAGAGCAGGTAAAAGAAGATTGTTGGTCAGTAGAAGATCAGCGTGTAGAAGCAAATGTTGCAGGTGTTGTTGCATAGGTTGCTCTGGATAAAATAGAATCTTTGTTTACAAATTATTTTGCCTCTTTCAATGCAGCCTGAAATAGAGCATCTTTTCATGGGTATGTCTTGGGAGACTTTGGAGAGATTTATTTAGGGGTTGGTGAGCCTTGTCAAATTATTGGCAAAGGGGAAGTGAAGCTGAAATTGCAGACGGGTAACACACAGGTGTTGAAGAAGGTCATGCAGGTTCTAGTCTTGGAGATGAGTCTAATTTCTTCAAAAAATTTGGGTGATGAGAGATGCACAGTAACTCTCACAGCGGATGCACTTGAATTAGATGGAGGTAAGAAAGTAGGTATCCTTTATCTATCTACTTATATTATTGATTCACCTTCTGTTGTAGAGATGTGGCTTCGTAGGCTTAGTCACATATGTAGGAGGGGAATACAAGTTTTTAAGTGGAGGTCAGATGTCTTTGACAAACTTAAGAACTAGAAAGCCTTGGTTTTCATGGAGAAGATGGCAGACAGAGATCAGTTGAGGGGACTAAATTATTTTGAGCAGGGCTATGTTAATTAGAACAGGGTTTTGACCTAAAAGGACCTCGTGGGTAAAAGTTATCACTCACAAAGAGAACACAGAGACCGATGTCGGTTAGAAAACTGACATCGATGTCCATGCAGGGACCGACATTGGCTATGTGTAGACCGATGTCAGTAACTCAGGGGCAGATAAACACCGGCATCGGTCATGGAGAATCGATGTCGGTGATGAGGCAGTTGCAGGGAACTGATGACGGTCAGGTGCAGACTGAGATGTGACCAGCATCGGTTACTGAGACAGATTTTGGGCAAACAACAAGCTATCAAGGGGTCTCAAACGCCCATATGGAGGACTGAAAGGGTAAGTAAGCCTCAAATTCATCATTTCCCTTCTTTACACTACTTGTTGCTCACTGATGGTCAAGAATCAGGAATTCATTAAAGAAGCAGAGCAGGTAAATCTAGGAAACAGTGGGAGCTTGGCATGGATGAGGATTGTGATTCTTTGGAGAAGAATCAAACAGGAGTTTTGGTAGAGTTGCCAGCAGGAAGAAAGCACTGAGAGACGAATGGATGTTCAAGATGAAGAAGAGCAGGAATGGACATGTGAGATGGAAGGCCAAGGTATATGGTCTTGAGCAAGCTATAGGATAGTGGTACAGGTTTTGACAGGGGTATGACAAAGCATGGCTTTGGTCAAGGTCATTGTAATCGTTGTGTTTTCTTTACTAGGTGGATAATGATTACAACATTATTCTATTACTGTATGTGGTGTGGTTGCTTGTTGCAGGGTTACACATGCAGGGAGTTTCTGAGCTAAAGGTAAAGTTAGTTCAGAGGTATGTCACGAAGAATTTGGAGCAGCAAAATTCTTTGGCATAAGAGACATGGAAGATCACAGGTTGATTTTGTCTCCCATAGGACCTGATGTGAATATGTTGTTGGCAGGGTTCATGATGCAGGATGCAGAATCAGTAAGCACACCAAGGGCTAGATAGTTCAAGCAGAGCTTAGAACAGTGTTCAAAATCACATGAGGTCTGGTGTAGACCTGAGTTTTCCCAAGCAATGGGAGTTGTCAGAGAGTTTGGAGCCAATTCGAGGAAGGTGGATTCTCAGGTATCTGAGAGGGACCAGCAGTAGGGATTCATGTTATGTAGGGTCAAGGTCTTCACTACATGGAGTTGTAGGTTCGAATGTGGCAGGTTACTTGGATGATAGGTATAGCATCATAGGATATGTGGTGGTTGGTCTTCAAGATTGAGCTTGAAGAGGGATACAAGCCAGGGAATAAATTAGATGGTGTACAGGTACAGGTACAGGTGTAGATGTATATCTCCAAGTGGGAGATTGTTAGGTTGTAGAGCTAAAAGCTTCACCAGGATGCAAACAAGAGGAGTTACAGAGGTTGCAGAGGTTGCAGAGAGTTGCAGAATGAGTTGCAGGGCAATCGATGTCTATCTAATTAATCAACATCAGTTAGATAGCAGTGCAAAAGCAATTGACATTGGTTACAAGTTAGCCGACATCAGTCAGGAGGAGGCGACATCGGCAACCTGTGTGTGAGCATGCAGTTTGCATGCGGATTCTGGAGTGTCTATTTTTGGACTGTTAGTTTGCATGTTAAAGGCTAATTATAGTCTTGGAGTTTCATGTCTAATTATTGTAATTAAGATAGTCTAATTATTGTAAGCATGAGATCTATATAATAGACTCATGGGTTGTATTGTAAACTAGTGCTAGAGAGTAAGATAGCAAAATAAGCTCTTTTAGAGAGAAGAGAGCAATGGTGTGTTCCTCCTAGTGCCACAGTACCAAGTGTGGATGCTAGTTTGGAGAATTAGAAGGGTTCTTCGTGTATGTATGATCTTGGTCAGCAGGTGTGCGGGACCACGTTTGGAGATCTACAATGGTGAGTAAGGTCTAGTGATTTGCAGGTGGCAACAAAGAGCAGGAGATCTACTTGGAGTACGGATGTGTACTTGGTGTACTGGTAGTATTGTTACTGACTAGTGGAGGTGAACATCAATTCTATATTTGAGTTGATTTTTGGGACCGTAAGAGAGAGAGGGAAGAAGTCCTTGAGGTGTGGCAAGCCTTTGAGGTGGAAGAAGAAGTGGCATCTTCTTTATTGTATTTTCTTCTAAGTGATTATTAATACAATTGTGTATTGTCTCTCATATCCTGTGTTGTTTCATATTTCTAGTTACTTATTCATTCTGGTTAAATTTTGTGTTTAGTTGCTAATATAAGAGGTAATCATATGTGCTCTAATTGAGGAGCAAGATCCTGACAGATGCTCTCCTCTTTCACACATTTCCTATGTTTTTATCTGGACTAGCATTAGATTGGTACAGTACTCTCACTAAACACTACATATTTTCCTTTTCCCAACTTACCCAAACTTTTTTAGACCACTTTTTGATCAATATATCTAAGGTCTCTATCACTGACCTCTACTCCATTGGGTAATTTGATGATGAATCAATTGCCGATTTCATAGCTCGATGGAGAGGTCTTATAAACCAGCTCTCCTTCTCTTTGCCCCAACTTGAGTTGATTTAACTTATCTCTTGTACTTTTACCAAACACATCACCCTTACTCTATAGGTTTAGACCTTTATAACCTTTGATGAGGCTTTCACCATGGCACACAAACTAGAAATCAAAGCCATCGATAAGGGGAAGTTGAAACTAAGAAACAAAAACTCTAGATTCAAATCCAACAACCCTTTTCCATCCAAAACCACCAACAAATATAATTACCCTAACACCAAACCAAAGGCAGCCATAAACATAGTTGTCTTTAAAACATCCCCACCATCGATTGCCAACCAACCCAAAAAAACTAACTCCTCTAACTTCTCTAATCAACAAACCCAAAATTAAAACTGGGCTACCCCAAAATAATACACTCTATTAAGGGAGTTATATGCTTTATTTTTGGACAAATTTCTCAAAGACAACATCATACAACTCCCCCCTATCAAACCTCCCCAACAATTTAATGCTTCTCTCCTTGTGCCTGATTGGTATAATGATAATGATCTATGTGCTTTCCACCATGTCATTGGACATGACATTAGTAGGTGTAACACCTTCAAGACCATTGTCCAAAACTTGATTTATAAAAGAGTACTTGCATTGGACATCCCAATGCACCCCCAAATCAGTCACTCAACATCTTTTGACAACATTTTCCTAATCATGCCCCTTTTACCAACCATGATGACAACAAACCAAAACCATCTCATACTCATGATATCCATACAATCAATTTAATTATTAGTGAACCTATCATTGATGGAACCACCACCTTAACCACCTTTTCCTCCACCCCACCTATTGAAGTGGTAGAATCACCCTCTATTCCTTTGGATACCCAAACAAAGGAATCAACCGCCTCATTCCCTTTACTTGATGAGATAACAGACTTACTTACCTCTCCTTTGATAGAAATACTAAATGAGGCAACCATTATCATCACACCTTCCTCCCACATCACGGAACCTCTTACTCTCTCTTTGGAAACCATTTCAAAAGAAGAGATCACCTTATATACTCCTTCCATGTAGGAAATATCCTCCCAAATCTTTGACTCTTTCATCAAATACAAAGGTGAAGAAACCATTCCCTTACCTCAACCTATGGGCCTAATATTTAAATCCAATTCCCAAATAACTAAACCAATTTACAAACCCTTCTCTATATTAGTTCAAAACCTCGAATTCACTTCTCAACCCAATATGGATCGAGCCACCTTTTGGCACTGTCTATGGCTCCCCTATCAAAACAAGTATGAACCTTCAACCTCACTTTCATCCACCATTAAATCTATCATCACTTCAATCCCTTTATCAAACACCTCTCCCTCCAAAACCATGGAAAAACCATCCAAACCATCTCCATCGCAAATTATCAAATTACCTTAAACCTCTTTAACCAAACCCATCAAGAACCTAGGGATACTTCCTACTCCTAGCCTTATCCACCCATCTTTGAAGTTGGATTTAAACCCATCTAGTCTACCAAAGAGAACCTTAACCAAACCAACCAAGAAAGTGGAGCCACCCAAACTCCTACCTAAAACTAGGACCATACCCCCTCCTTCCCTCTTACTTTCTATCTTAGGACCCCATCCTTATTCCATCCTAGGAACTCATCCTTCTATCAAGAAGGTTAACTCTCCCAAAACTACCCAAACTAAAGTACCTCCTTTTATTATACCTTTACCTAAACCCTCCAAAACATCAACCTCCCCATCATTTTTATCCAAACTATCTACCTCTACCTACCCACCTATCTCCAAACCTTCATCATCTCAATCATCAACCTCAAAATCTTTTACCTTTAAAGCTTCCACCTCAAATCCATCCAACACCAAATAACCCCAATCAAACTCACCTACCAAAACCATTCTACCACCCATAACTTTCATGGTAAAGCCTACTTTTAAGAAGGCTTCCACCCTGAAAACCAAAAGCCCATTACCCTTAACACCTTTAATTGAATCTTATTCAACCATTTTACAAAGGTTGTTACAAACTTCCTCTTTAATCTTACCACCTATAAAACCCTTTTACCCTTCAATTCCTAAACCATCTTGGTTCAATGATAGTTTAATCTACTCATACCATAGGACACCTAGACATAAAATAGAGAATTGCAAAGCTCTCTAAGCACTTGTCCATAACTTATGGGATGAGGATGATCTATTATTATATGAACCTATATTGAACCCATAATCAACCCAACCACCAAATGAACCTATCCAATAATTACCAACTCCCACACTCTCATTTGAGAGTGAAGAATAACTAAAGCAACCTTCTATCCCATTACCTCTCCTTATCCACATTATCCATATGGTCACCCAATATCAAACCCAACAAAAAGATAAAGGAAAGGCCAAAGTGTCCATTACATGGACATATCCTTCCACCCCTCCACCTTCCAACTAAACCCAAGCATCTTCACCTTCAGCTTCACCAAAACACAAAATATGCATTCTAGGTACCTCTCCCTCCAACCCTTCTGAATCTATCCAGCGAGTAGTTCTCAAATAGCTTCACTAGACACTAATGAAGATGAGCCTATACAAAATGATCAACACCTTTCCCCATCATTTCAAAGCATTGATAGAGGCCCTATAATATATAAAGGTCCAACTCGAAGACCTTTAACCTCTTGCAACCTTTATCTAATCCCTTTGACTTTTTACCTTTATCACATTCAAGGATTTAGAAATACCTTTTATTCATCCTAAAGATCCTGATCCTCCCCTCTTCATCACTACATACATCAATAAAACCCACATAAAAAGGGTGATGATTGATGGGGGAGTTATTATTAACATTATCTCCTCTCATGCTTATGACCAACTCTAGCTGCCAAAAAATATCATGTCAAAAACCTTAGCAGTCCTCAGTTTCTTTAATGATATTATGACAAAAACCTTAGGAATAGTCATCCTTCACATCTTTTTGGGACCTCACACACTTCCATAACTCTTTTATGTTTGTATAAGGTGAGTTCTAATATAACTTATTACTTGGACACCCTTAGATCTAAGCCATGAGTCGTGTCCCATCCACCGTACATTGATGAGTCAAGTTCGAACATGAGGGTCAAGTCATCACTATAAAAATTGACCCTAGTCATTTCACATCTTGAAACATGACATATCAACCCAATGGTGTTCTTATTCCATGCTCATCTACCTCACCACAAACCAAAAACTCCACACCTACCATCGATGAAGCTTCAACTAGCTCATCTATCCCTTCTTCCCATATCCCCATAGAGGACCCCTTGGAACCTATGTTCTAATGTCTCTTACTAAGAAAGTATCATATTTTGGCCTTGGATGCATTCCTTACTCCTTAAGAGTATGGTAACCTTGACCATGATCTTGCTTATGATCCCAATATCAAAACCATCATTCATTTTGGGCTCCCCAACCACCAAACTAATTTCATCTATGGGGTACTTAATCATCCATTTCTCGCTTCCTCCACCACCTCTTTTACCTGACCATTTACTTCTAATTTCTCCTATTTGGACAAACTAAAATTTTCCAAATTATACTTTCAAAGGTGTGCCTATAAGGGATTCAGCCTTGGCCATTATGAATATGGACTCCATGAGTTAGCTTTGATTAAAACCCAAAAACCTTAGGAGCTATTTGTCCTGGGGTTTATCCCACCTGAAGAACCTACTGATTCACCCAAACTAATCACCACGATTGATGAGGACATCCCATCCTCACCAACCCCATCTCTTTTAAAGTCTTAGGATTTAGAAATCATTCTTCCTAAAAAAAAATTTAAATCAATACTATTAGTTTGGGCCCCCTAACCTATCAAAAAGGTAGCCAAACTAAAACCTTTCCTCTAATTCATCTTGAAATGGTAGAAAATGATTCTCCTACCATTTACACCATCCAATGTCAAGATGATGATTCAATTCTCACCTATCTTGGTGTAGAGGATTCTTCTATCCATAAATCCATTCCTCATAAAAACCAAACCATGTTGAATGAATCCACTATCGATGTCACTTAGGTACTTAGGATAACCCTTGTATTGTAAAGATCGATCAATCCTTAGATCCCTTCAAGCAACAAAATTACCCTTCATTCATGACCAAAGCATAGAATTTTCTTGGTCTTATCAATATATGCTTAGAATTGACCTTCTATAGCTCTCCCTAACATCATCATCCATCCCAATGATGTGCCTGTTAGGCATAAGCTTCGTAGGATGCAGCTTCATATCACCCTTTTATTTAAGGAAGAGCTTCAACACCTCTTATTAGTCAACTTTATCCAACCCATTGACTATCTATAATGGGTTTCCAATATCAATCCCATTACCAAACCCATAGGGGGACTTCACCTTTGTATATACTTTCATGACCTCAACCTTGCTTGTCCAAAGGATAGCTTCCCTTTTCCTATCATCAACCAACTTGTTGATCTTAAATTGGCCATGAGATGTTATCCCTTATAGATGGTTTCTCAGGATATAATAAGATCTTAATTTCCCTTGAAGATCATCATAAGACTTCCTTCATCACCCCATGGGCAACCTTCTATTATAAGGTCATGTCATTTGGTCTGAAGAACATTGGAGCAACCTACAAGTGCATGATGACCTACATCTTCCATGATCTCATGCACAAAATCATAGAGGACTATGTATATGATCTCCCTAGAAAACATAAATATCACAAGGATCATCTAGAAGTACTCAAAATTATCTTTGAATGCCTAATTCATTTCTATATTCAAATGTGTTTATGGGGTCATATTTGGAAAGCTTCTCAGATTTATCATCTCTCTTCAAGGAATCAAAGTAGACCCTACCAAATTAGAGTCATCCCTGACATGCCACCTCCAACCCACCTTAAGCAACTCCATATCCTATAGGGAAAGATCTAATCTATCTGTCACTTCATCTCTCAGTTATCAGATAAATGTTAACCCTTTCACCATCTTCTCAATAAAGATACATCTTTTAAGTGGACTAAGAAATGTCAACAAGCCTTTGATTCACTCAAAGAACACCTTCTTTATCCACCCATTCTTACTCCTCCAAAATAAGACCAACCCTTCTATCCTTTCATATCCACCACTAACCATTCCTTAAGGGCAATGCTCACTCACCGTGATGAATAAAATAAATAGCAAGTTGTCTACTATATAAGTCAAACACTTATAGAGTATGAGACTTGGTACACCCATACTGAGAAGTTTTACCTTGACTTAGTCTTTGTGGCTTCCAAACCTCATCATTACCTCCTCAATCATAATGCCTTTTTTATCACCCACACCGACCCACTCAAGTACATGCACTCTAAACCATAACAAATCCAATGTATGGATAAGTGGCTCATGCTCCTAGTTGAGTTTGACCTTGAGTTCCTCTAGAAAAAGTTGATTAAAGGGTAATTTATTTCTGACCAATTATCCAAATCTCCTTTTCCAGACAACCAACCACTTCCTCTTTCATTTCTAAATGAGTCTGTCATGACTCTTTCTCAAGAGGACATCACCTACCAAATGACCATGTTTTTCGACAGCTCAAAGTGCCAGTGTGGTGGGGGTGCTAGAGTTATTCTCATTTCCCTTAATAGATAACATCTTCCCCTCTCTTTAAAACTTGATTTTAAGTGTACCAATAATATGGTTGAGTATGAAGCCTTAGTAATAGGTCTCGAAACCACTCTAGACTTGGGAGTTAAGATGATTAGTATATTTGGTGATTCTCAATTTATAGTCAACTAGATCAATGGATCTTACCAATGTAAGAATGATGTCCTTCAATAGTACAAACACCTAGTATATATACTCTTAACATCATTTTATCATTACCTTATCCAATATATTCTACAATCTACCAACAAATTCATGGATACAATGGTTTCCCTTGCTTCCTAGATCCCATCTCAGCCTTCCAATTCTAATCTTTTTGTCATCATTCATCATTTTATCAAACTATCTTATATCCAATCTAACCTCCCTATCAATTTTAGTGTGGAGGAATCTCCATTATACATTTGGTATTAGTAAACCATTAACTACATCAACCTTAGCATCATTCCTCCCAACCTCTCTAGGAATGCCTAAAGAGCCTTTGTTCAGGGTACCTCCCATTATACCATACTAGGGGGAATCCTTTAAAAACATGGTTCTGATGGCCTCCTTCTCCATTACCTTCATATCCATGAATCTTCCCATGCTATCAAGGAAACACATGATAGAATCTATGGAGGACATTTTAGTGGTCTAATTATTGCTAAACATATACTTTGCCTTGGATACTATTGGCCCACCCTAACCAAGACTATTGTGATTATGTAAAAAAGTGTGTTAAATGTCAATAGCACACAACTTTACATCATGCATCATCCCATGGCCTTCAATTATCCAAGGGATTTTATCCCTTCTCAAAATGGGGGCTAGATCTCCTTGGGAACATCAATCCTCATTCTTCACAATGACACCTCTCCATCATCACTGCCATTGAGTATTTTACCAAGTGGGTAGAGTCTATTTCTCTCATCTCAACCAAAGCAAAAAATATAGTCAACTTCATTAATCATCATATCCTTTGTCATTTCAGTGTTCCCCATAAGATCATCATTTATAATGGTAAATCTTTTAAAAACAAAAAATTCCAAAGTCTTTGTGACACATATGGCATCATGTTAAGGTTTTCCTTGCCTTATCGTACACAAGCAAATGGATAGGCGAAATCCTCTAACAAAATTCTCAAAAAAATGTTAACAAAAATAGTCAGTGCTTCTAGTTGAGATTGGTACTTGCATATCCCCTTCACTTTATGGGCCTATCGCACTAGCATTCAAACTTATACATGTGTTACCCCTTTCTCTCTAGTCTTCGGAGTAGAGGCGGTCTTACCTCTTGAATTCCAAATTCCCTCTCTTCACATATCCTTGAAAGACATCATTTTTGAAGGTGACTATCATCATAAGTGTCTAGCATGACTAGAGATATTTGATGAGTGTTACTTAGTTGTGCTTAACCATATTCATGTCTATCAATAAAGAATTAAGCACACTTATAACAAGCACCTGAAAGAGTGAGAATTCAACATCAAAGACTTTATCCTGAAGGAAAATCAATATGTGACCAATATGGATAAAATTAAGCAAGGCAAGTTTGATTTCAATTGGCTTAGACCTTACATCATAACTCATAAGTATGGATCAGGAGCTTATCATTTATCCTATCTTGAAGGTAAACCAGAACCTGAGCCTCTCAATGCTTTGTATCTACATCCTTTCTTTTGTTAAATAAGGATCAAACTCACCTTTTGTCTAACTTAAGCTCATCCCTTGATTTATGATATTTTTAACCTCCTCACACCTTCATCCCATCCCTTTGAGGATAACCAATTATAACATAGAACTATGTGATTAACCATCACAATCATAGCTTAATACTAAATATGGGTACCATGGATCTACCAATGGCATGGTTATCATGGATACTTTCCATCCCTAAATCAGATGGAATCCCGTGCTCAATATCTCTCAAACCACCCCTTCCACTGATCATTAACCTTCTTGTGCTTTAGATTTTTTCCCTCATAAAGGTAAACCTTCCAGCCTACATAGACTTGTCCATGTCTAACCTAACATTAAAATAATTTGGGATACCAAAATATCACTTGGGTCAAATATCTCTATCATGTAGACTATTCCCTTGAATGTAGCTACCTAAACTCTAAATTGCTTAAAAGATAAACTGCTCCCTTGAAGGATAATTACCAAAATAAATAAATCCACACTTAGACCACTCCATTGAAGGATGGCTAAGTAAAACTTGTCAAAAGCAATAATTTAAAGCTTCTCACATTGATCAGCTTCACAAACCTATCAAAACCAAGAAATAAATGACCCTAGATCAAAATCAAGAACAAGTTATCCCAATAAAAGTTGTAATCAGCTTTCATATATAACATTATTATACTTCTCACATCGATCAGTCTACACCTTACATTAAAACATAGACTTGTCTATTATGGATTCTTAGGTCACCTATAGAAGGGAAAAACCAACCTAAAGGAAGGTTACACTACCCTTCACCCCACCTATCACCTATTTTCCCTTCACACCATCTACAAAGCAAGGGATTTAGAGCTTACTTGACATGATGTGGTCAAGGTACCATTTTATAAACCAATGCATGCTAATGTGAAGCATTCAAATGGCTTATGTTCCTTAAGACAATCTAACTTTGGGTTGTGTTTTGTCTTTACCAATAAAGAAGCATCATGTCTTCTTCTTTACCCTCTCATAACTATTTCACGTATTCATTTAGATGTATGTCTCATGATTTGCATCTCTTTTCCCACATCTAGTTGGGCTATCTAACTTACTCTATGTGTTATCATCAATAAAATAATCATACTCAAAACATCATAACCATAACCATAAAATCATAACAACACCTGTAGACACCAAAATAGTGTCAACCCCCCCCTTTGGTCCCTTTCTAACTTTAACATGCCTAACCTATACTTTATTAATTTAAAATACTTATTTTAAATTAATAATCCCCCTTAGACACCTCACCTTGGATTCCTAGCTCTTAGGCCATTTATCACCCTATGACTAATCATAATTACCTAAGACCTAATTTTAACTCTCCCACTAATTCTCATGCCTATTAAACCCGCCTTTGGACCATTTAACAATGACAACCGAACTTGGCAGATGGAAGAATGGGCAAAAGGCTAAAAATAGCCTTTTTCCCATTCTCTAGATGCCGACGTCAGTTAATAGTCGACCGATGCCGGCGATATCGCCAACGTCGATTGCTTAAAACTAAATTCCAACCTCGACTGCAAACCCGAATGTGAATTCTCTTGCTCCCAGGATCCGAATTCTCTTGCTCCTTAACTCTTTATAGGCATCAGCATTTTATCATCACTCTCCAGGCTAAGACACTCTAAAAAATTCACTCCACATTGGATTAGAAGACTGCATGAAGTCTCCTACATCAGCCATAATGGAAACAAGTCTTCTACACTTATGGTTCTCCACCAAGAGCTAAGTATTCTTCTATTTATATTTCAATATTTTTAGAATGCATTGATGATTAGTCCATTAAATATTCTTGAGTACTATTGATAGACAACCTGACTTTCTTCTCGGGGCCTTCCTCTCATTCTTATTCTCCTTCCAACCCTGTCCTCTACCTTAGCCCTTTCCCAGACCATATTCACTATCTTACAATCCTCCACAAACCATTAAAAAGACCCAGACTCCTTCCAGACCCCTCTGTCAACCATAAACCCATCCAAAACCCATCCAAGGCCCATTGCCCCTATCATCATCGGCATCAAGGCCCATTGCCCCTACCGACGTCGACAGCCTAACCGACGTCGGCAACCTTGACCAATCGATGACGGCAGACTAACCGGTGTCGACAACTGTGGGAGACTTACATCAGAATATAGGTACGCATTATCTTTATTTCTCTTTCTTTAAGTCTTTCATTATTTCTTTCCATTATGACATTCTTTTTATCAACTAGTGGACTGTCATCCCTCCAGGAAGTCTTTGCACTTTTGAGACCAAGCTTTGCTTGGCAATCCACCATATATCTATCTAACATCCTCTTTGTTTTAGTTTTCTTCTTATCTATAGGTGTCATCCTCCACAGCCAAAGAGGAGCTCCTTTAATTGTCTGGATACGGTGCGTAGCTTCATCCGGGTATCATCTAACCCCTAACCATTTAACTTTAGTTTCTTATTTCTTCTGAATGTGAAAAGTAAAAAATGAGTAGAAACAACACCATAAAAATCAAAACCATAATTTAAAACATAACCATATCACATATCTATGATCACATCTAACATCACAACCACATCACATATCCATGATAATAACCATAATCAAAACATCATAACCATTAATGGAAAAATAACCTTAATCATAAACATCATAACCATGCATAAACAAAGCATCACATCCTCATAATCTTATATAACCATAACTCATCATGAACATCATCCATAATCATCACATGCCTAAGCTATTCAGTCTATAGCTCATAATCATAATCATAATACATCAAAACCATGAACCATGAACCATAAAATCACATCTATATATCATAATCACATCATATACATCATGTCTCATCAAAATAAATAATACATGTAATAATGTGCATCTCTCTATCAAAACATATACATCTCGCTACATTAGCTCATAGGCCAGTATCAAAATCATATACACCTCTACATATCATATCATAACCTATGCCCCTAGGGCACCACTACCATTTGGTGCCTTCCCCCCTAAGGTGCCTACCTATCCTACTATAAATGCAGCCCACTAACTTGGACTCACCACATTGGCACCACCTACCAAGCTAGATTGGTACTCACCACATCAGGGCTCCACTAGGCAATGCATGAAGACTATCACCTCATAATATTGTAGCTCATGTATAATGACTATATACCTCTACATATCAATAGTCCTTGCTAGAACTATTGGTGTTGTTACTAATCCTCTAGTCTATCTTAGAGCATCTTGCTCTTGGGTGACCTGGGCTAGGGTAGCCCTTGCCTAGTCCCACTCACTCATCACAATGGCAACATGACCCTGTAATATAGTAACCTAACCTTGTAATGTAGCCACCTACCCTTATAAAGCTATGATCTATACCTATGTAGTAACTATCATTTCTCCTACCTATCCATTAGGGTTACCTCCCTATACCTATACTTGTGGGCCCCTACTAGTTGGGTTCACATCCATGGGAAATCATCCCCCATCATCCCATCCAAAATATATCACTACATAGAGGGCCTAATACCATACCACATAGCCATCAACAAAACCTACATCATCAATCTTTGCTCTAGTAGGTAGCTCCTCATAATCAAGAATCATCTCCACTGGTTGTGGCTCTAGAAGCAAAAACTTGACATCCTCATGCCTATACCTTGAGAACAAACCTAGAATCCCTTATACCTTGAGAATAGACCTAGGATGTGCTCATAGGCCTAATAATGAAGTATAAATTCCACATCGATCCCATACCTCCTATGAGCCCTAAAGCCCCACAACTCCCTATATATTTGTATAAATATAATAGAGGCCCACCCAAACACTATGTGACTTGGTAACATCTCCACCAAGACTCTTAGAAATAGAAAGGGAAACCTCCCATTACTTTAATCTAGAACTGTAAAGCAAGAGATCACCATCATTATCATCATCATCAATTAACTATCATCTTTGGCCCTCTAATACAAAGGTTTATAGGTGAATCCATCAACATTCCACCTAGAAAAAGCATGATCCTTACCATATAGGAGCTCCATCTACTCATTTCTCTCCTCTCTCTTAATATTATATATTAGCTCCCCCCAAATGGGTAGTCATGTGATCTTATGTATATCCTCTAGCAAGATAGTCATCACACCAATCGATAGGAAAAAAGTGTTCATGGCTAGATCCCATCTCTTGATGAGGGCCATGATCATCATTTCATCTCACTACATGTACTAAAAGTGCATCACTACATCAAGGTTGACCTCTTCCATGTGTGCCTAGTCATCCTCCATCACCTCATGATGGATCTCTGCAAAGATCTGAGGAACTCGATCCTATATCTGGATCTACTCTCGTGCCTACAAAGTTTAAATTAGTAAACACACTTAGTTTTCTATTACCTACTTTTCCCATGGACTTTGCCTCTTTTTCACCTCATTTATCTTACCTAATCACACCTATTTTCCCCAATTTAAATTACACCAAACCTCTTTTCTAAACCTACCTCACACCTAATCTACCCTTAACATTCTAAATGCTAAAACACATTTCAACTTAGCCTATTACCTTAAACCTTTTATCAAACACCCTTGAACATTTATTTAACCACTGATGGTCATTATGACCATTGATGGTTGGCTAGCCATTTGGCCTATGGTCCTCGACCATTGACAATCAACTATGACCACCAACAATCAGGTATGACCATTGACAATCACTATGTGTGACTGTCAGTGGTAAACACCAAACCCTAGCTAACCCAAACCTTCCTAGCCACCTATCCCTAATCAACTACTTACTCTCACATCTGCTTCTACCCAACCCCTAACCTACCTCCCCTCAATTTCAATTTTCACCCACAAATTTTAACAATAACAACATAACAACTAAAACTAGGTCTAAACCCAAACCCCTCCCCCAAACCAATCACAAATTAATAAAATGATAAAATCAAACTAATCTATAAATTTAGTTTAGCACTTACCTCATTCCTAAACCATCATCAAGGAGGAATCCTATGTCTTCTTATTTGATCGCAACCACATTTACCCTACATTCTCAATCCAACACTAGGTCAACTAAATACAACCCTCCAAGTCAACAATCGACCCTACCTCATCAGCACTGTTACACAAAATGCCAAGGATTTTGGTATGCATAAGAGTTAAGAGAGTCAAAAGTGCAAAAGTGAAAATGACAGCTATTTTTCACTTTTCATCCTCCATGCTTTTAGGGTTTTCCCCTGACCATCAATGGTTAAGGTGACCATCAACAGTCAATTTTGATACCCCTAACCATCAATGATCAGGATATCCTCTTTTCAAATTTGGGTACCTACATACCCTAGTGCCTACATTTGGATATTACCTTCTCCTCCATCTTAACCAACCATGTCTACCTTGATGTTGGTCATTTTGGTCTAAACTATAGCATATTTTGTGATGACCTTATCTTGGTCCTTTTGAATGCACCAACTAACATTGCCATGTTGAACATTTAAATTTTGACCACCTAGTGCACACTAGACCATTTATGTTTTTCTTAAGAGCACTTCCTACCTTAGATACCTATGAAAACACTGACCCTATCTATGAGACTTGATATGACTAACCCAATCAGCTATGCCTAATGTTATGGCTTGGTTACCCCCTCACCAAACCTTTTAAAACCAAACTTTTATTTTTATCAACCATGGAAACTTAGTCTATGCATGATCTTGACTATCACTCTTAGTCACATCTTATGCACATGTTTATGCTTCAAATTCCCAACCTTTTGTCACCAACCTCATGACTCACCAGAACCACTTATCAAACCTACACCCAATTTAGTTTCACCTCATCAACTCCTAGTTTGAGGGGGAACACCTCTTCCCATACTCAAGGCAACCAAACCTTCGACCCATAATCTATTTTTACTTTATAGCTTATTGATACAAAATACATAACAAAAAGGGGCAAAATGTAGACACTAGAAAACCACACACAATGGTCCTATATGTCAAAACACCCCTAATTCTGACCATTACCCAACCTTAGACCATGACCCTGAGTCAAGATAGCTAACTAGCTAAAACAACTCACTAACCTACCCTTTTTACCCCACTTGACCTTCAACACTTGACCACTAACATCATAGTGACCATCGACAGTCACCTTGACCACCAATGGTCAAGTCCCTACCACCTGAACACTTAAACTTAGTCTATGTGTGAACATAAACACATCATAATTTAATTCGTTAAGTGAGCTAATACATCAAGAATTAAATTTTTGTAATGAGTTTCACCCCTCCTAGATACTACACTTCTATCTCTTTTGCCTATAAAAGAGAGGAGTAGGTGGTAAAAAAAGATCCAAGCATCCATCCATTTTGTCAATCAAGCTATCAACCAGGAGTCATTAGGAGATTCTAGCATCAAGAACTTTTATAGTTCTTCCCTTTAGCAAGTCAATAACTACAATAGAGACTCAAACCTCTACCAAAATTATTCTTCAAGTAAAGTACCATTACTCTACCAAATTTACTCTAGAATAATCACCAGCGATCAAGCAACTAGTTAAGTATATTTCTACTTTTTATTCTCTAATTACTTGGTTTATGACCCAAACCCTCTTGCATCATACCTTATGACCTCCCATCTCTTACCAGACCTCTGACAATCCACTACTTAATCATTGACCTCATCATCCCAAATTTTTGAACACCCTCAGAAGCCACAAAAACCATCGATAGTCACCCTAACCACCGATGGTCACCTTCAACTACCAATGGTCACCCAACCACTGATGGTCACCTTAACCATTAATGGTCACCCTGATCACTGATTGTCATTATGGTATAAAATAATAGCAAGCTATTTCCACCTACTTACCCCTAACCAAATTCCACTTTCTATCTCCCTTCCTATTCACAGGTACCTCACCTATTTTCTGAATCCAACCTAACCTATTTAGCATTAGTATTGACCCACTTATTGCTATAATTAGTCTATTGCCTCTATCAAGCATTTATTTCCTCTTGCATTTCCTTCAGTCTTTTCTATCATTTGATGCAATTATTTCATCTTTATTTCTTTCAACTTAATTATTCTAAGAGAGTATATTGATAACCTCCTAATATGCTCATGCTTCTTGGATCTAGGTCATGTTAGGCAATAAACCTTTCTATCCATCTAACAACCCCTTTGTTTTAGTATTTTCTTATCTATAGGTCATTCCTTCCAATATAAATTGGAGCTCTTCATAATCATCTAGATCACGCATGCACAAATAAATAGGTTCTTCTACCATACCCACATTTAGTTTCTTACTTCTTCTTTAACTAAAAAATAAACTGAAATTGAGAGAAACGTCTACATATATGGATACAAGTGAAAAAACACCCAATCACCAATTTCAAAATGCCTCACTCCTATGTTGATTTACTTGTTACTTCATGTGATTCTATGCTAAAGCTAATTTTTCACACAAACTAGCAAGGACTTCCTTTTGATATTGAAGGTGTTCCTCCATTACATGCACCTTTGGGTATCCATACAATGATATAAAATGAGACATTCTAGATGAACTATGCACTGAAGTATTATACCACTATTTAGCCAAGGGAAACCACTAAATCCATTTATCCTATTTATCTTACACAAAACAACAAAGGTACCCTTCCAAACACTTATTGACTACCTCAGTTTTTCCATCAGAATGAGGATGATAGTATTATATATGAGCCAATTGGATTCCCAAACATGCAAATAATTATGTCTAAAAATTACTAGTAAATATGGGATCTCAATCACTAACAATAATCTTTGGAGTACGATGCAATTTTTGAACTATATTGAGGAAGGAAGATGCTACTGTATTAGCCACCAATGGTTGAGATAAATAATAAAATTGATCATACTTTGTGATTCTATACAAAAAAACCATGATAATGTTTCTACCTTCAAATCATGGTAACCCAGTAATGAAATCCATAAATACCTCTTCCCATCATTGACTAGGGATGGATAAGGGCTATAAAAGACCTAACAGTTCAATGGTATCACCTTTATTTTATTGACAGACCATGCATTCAGCCACATATTTCTAAACATACCCCTTGATTCATTTCAAAAAAAAATCCTTCTTGACTCTATGATAGGTTTTCAAAAAGCCTGGGTGATCACCAAGTGGAGACACATAAAGTTCTTGAAGTGTTTTCTACTTAAGAAGAGAATTTTGACACTTATATAATCTATCTATGTACCATAATGTATTCCCTTCCATGTAAACTTTTCAATCCCATCTAAACCCTATTGTAGATCTTGAATCAAGCATGGGTAGTATTATCATTCTCCCATTCTGACCTTGCTTCTTTGAACCAATCTACCTACCAAATTATCATGGCATTTAACAATACCTCAACTACTTCATCTCACCTAGATAGTGCATCAGCCACCACATTTTCTTTTCCTTTATTGTAAACTATTTCAAAATCAAATCCTAACATTTTTGTCACCCATTTTTGTTTTTCTTTAGATGACAACTGTTGTTCCAAAAAATATGTAAGGCTATCATGATCAGTCTTTACCAGAAGGTGATGACCTAATAGATAAGATCTCCATTATTTGATTTCATGTAGAATATCCACCATCTCTTTATCATAGATGGTTTTTATCTATTTTTTACACTTTAATTAATTACTTTCTAAGGTAATGATCCTAACCTCTTACATAAGTACTACACCCATACCATATCTAGATGTATCACATTTGACCACAAAAGTTTTAGAAAATTTGGAGTAACCAATAGTGGGGTGGTGTATAGAGAAATTTATAGTTATTCAAATGCCTTGGTAGCTATATCAATCCACTAGAAGGAGTCTTTCTTCAATAAGGAAGTGATTAGTGTTGAAATATTACCATAGTGTTTGACAAACCTACAATAGTAACTAGTTAGCCTTAAAAATCCCCTTAGTTGCTTAAGTGTCTTCGGAATTTGTCACTCTATGATGGCTTGGATTTTTTTAGGATCAAATTTTACTCCCTCATGTGATATAATATGACCCAAATATTCCACTTTTTGAACTCCAAAAGCATATTTGGATGGTTTAACATACAACTAATGTTGCTCAAGAACTGAGAGTGCCTATTCTACATGTTGCATGTGGTCTTCCCAATTTTTACTATAAATAAAGATGTCATCAAAAAAAACAAGTGAAAACTTTCTCAAAAATGGCCTAAAAACTATATTTATCAAGATCTAAAAGGTGAATGGTGCATTGGTGAGACGAAAAGGCATGACCAAAAATTCATAATGGTCTTTCTGAGTATAGAAGGCTATTTTAGGGATGTCCTCCACATGGATCTAGATTTGATGATACCCAAAGTGAACATATAATTTGTTAAAATAAATAGCACCATGTAATTCATCTAAAAAATCATCAATTATAGGAAGAGGAAAGTTATCTTTGATAGTGAACTTATTGAGCTTTCTATAATCTGGGCACATCCTCTAAGTTTCATCCTTCTTTCACACCATGACTACTGGAGAAGAATATTCACTTTCACTATGGTGAATGGTTCCTACCTCCAAAAACTCTTGTACCATTTTTTCAATTTCACTCTTTTGGGCATAAGGATATCTATATGGTTTTATGTTGGGTCGCATACTTGTAGGAATGAGTCTAATGGAATGATCATGGGTACAACTAGGAGGAAGACCTTTTGGTATGCGGCCAAAACTAATCGAATGTTCATCCAATATTTGTTGTAAATTAAGATGGGTAGAATCCTTATTTTGTTGAACATCAATGGAAAATAATTATGTGACAAATCCTTCAATACCTTTTTTCAGCATCTTGGTCATCTGATTTGCACTAACCATTTGTGGATATTTAAATCTTAATCCTCATAGTTCCACTGGCTTGCCTTTAAAATAAAAATGAATGAATAGTTCTTAGAAATTCATCTCAATATTACCCAATATGGTGAGCCATTGAACTCCCAAAATAATGTTAGTTATATCCATTGGAATAGTAAACATAGGAGAATCTAGAAAATAGTCCCCCATTGCTAACCTAATTCTAGAACAATTAACTATACCACCATCTACAATCATGACATGAAATTTGGTGGTTGAGTGGATGAAACAATTCAAATGAGCAGCCAACTTAATGTTGATGAAATTATGTGTTTTCCCTAAGTCAATCAACACCGTGACCTTCTAGTTTTTAATGAAACCCACCACCTTAAGAGTTTGAGCATTAGAAATACCTACAAGGGCATGGTAGGAGATAATAGGTTAAGAATTTACAACTTCATCCTTTAGTCCTTCAAAACCCTCACCAAATGCCTCCTCATCTTCTTCATCCTTATCATCCCCTTCAATGTAAAATAACTTCTTTTCAGCACATTGATGACCTTTGCTTCATTTGTTGTCACAACCATAACACAACCCTTTGGTACACTTCTCCTAAATTTATTATGGTATCAATATAGTAGGTTGATGTAGTGATAAAATTGGAAAGATGTGTTCTTAACTAGTAGTGAAAGGATGATGTTTGATCATCTCTTTTTATTCTGCTAGGCATGCCCTTGGTATAGCTTTAAATATAGTTTTGGGGTTAAACATACAAACCTCCAATTGAATACTATCTTTTAGTCCACCCAAAAAAAGGCCAATTAGATTTGTCTTAGTGATGTCCTCCACACATAAGGATAGATTATGAAATTGATGAATATAATGCTTCACTATTCATGTTTGTCGTAGTTTGACTAACTGGTGAAAGTATTTTTCAAAAACATTATCCTGATAGTGAGACATCAATTCATCAGTGAATACTAACCATGTAACAAGAGCACCAATCTTATTCTTTGAGCACATAACCAATTATACCAAATGAATGGCTCAAGTTCTAGATATAGAGATGCCATGACCACCTTTTTAAGAGCTAGGAGTTTGGTTCAAATCAAATAGATTTTTAATTTGAGTGATCCAAGTGAGTGGATCCTTAACATCAAACATGTGAAAGTCTACTTTTGGAAACATCAGTTTCACCCCCATTTGGTGTTATTAGTATTGAGAGGAGAAGGACTAGAAGGAAAAAGTGGAGGGTTGTTTAGTGGTAAATGAGATGAAATAGTATCCAATTATGTCATGATCTATTGCAACTGATTGTTTATGTCATTAAGCACCCCTTACATTGTTGACATTTGAGTTTGGACTTGCACATCCTTCTGCATTAGTCCATGTAGATTTGGCTAAATTTGAGAAATCATATCAGATTTTTCAAACTCCATGTCATCCCATAAAGTATTTGTAGGAGTGTCTTTCCCTTTCCCCCATCCATGAGTGTTAGGACCAGCCATATGAAGGCTTGATGGTTAACCTTATTTTTCCCCATTGACCTAGATTTGACCATGATTTTTTTTAAATATGTAATCCTCAAATCATAAATATCAAATAATAGACCCAATCTAATTTTCTCCAATATTTATAAAAATTTAAATAAATTTGAAAAATTCTAAAAATTGAGATCTATGGAGTGAATTTATGAAAAAAATTACAATGGTGATAACTTTTGAAAAATATTTCCAAATAAGCTAAAATTTTAATGGAAGCTTATTTGAATTATTTATAAATTTCAATAAAAATTTGTAGATAAATTCTCAACTTTTTTTGATATATAGCCAACTTTCAAGCTCTAGGGTTTTTGACCTAATTATGGCCCAAATCGATGCTCTGATACCACTTGGAATGGTATTACTTCACCAAATAATCAAAAATAAAAAAATATATCATAATGATATGGAAATATATCAGAAAATATGAAAAATAGATAAGCCATTGTGAGGGGGCAACCTCATAAATGCTTGAAATAAGAAATGAATACTCTGATATGATGATGAACAACTAACCCTACCTCCTATATATAGTCTACCCAGGCTATAGATAACACATAGGACATCCTAATAAGCATATGTATGCATAGATAAATGTAAAATAATACGCAAAAGTGTTATGCAAGCCATAAGTTAGCTACACATATCCCTAGACATTCCAACAGTTAAGGGCATAGCATTGCTCAAGTTCACTTGTAGACCATGATTATCACAAAATGAGCTCAAAATGTTAAGATGTCTTTGTAATCCTAAAATAATGTGTGACATGAGAATAATCTCATATGTATATAAGAAAACATTTATTATCACAAAATGAATTGAAAATGTGAAAATATCTTTATAGGACTACAATAATATATGACATAAGAATAAAGCCACAAGCAAATAATAAGTGTTATGATGCAGCTTTAGTGCTTGTTAATAAAAATATTTGGAGTGAAAGAGATTTGAAAAATGTCACCATCCCAGTGGCTCAGACTTGGGAATTTATCCATGAATGTCATTGGGTGAGATCTCAGTGGTCGGGACCAACAGTTTATTAAAAATGATACTGCAAAAGCCATCAGGCTTAATCATCATGGATTAAATAACTTAAAGAGCATGTTAAGATGATTATCACTAGAAACTTGGACTTGATAGATAATAAAATAACTTAAAGAGCATGTTATTTAAGACTTTTGTACTTGCATGTTAAATAAGAATGTTATCTTGAAATTGACCTTTGTGTGCCCAAAGTGGAATGAAAGATAAGGGAGATGAGACTGAACATGGAACATTGAGTTATCTCAAATCATAAAAAATGTAAAAATGTGAAAAAGATACAATGATAGGTAAGCATGACTATATATCATAAGAAATAATGTAAGTGTAGGGTGACATGCAAAAATAATTTTCTTTAGAGTCATTACCACAAAAGAAAAGTAATTGATTTTAAGAGTGTGAAATCATAATCCTTAAATCATTTCCTCAAATCTTCAATGAAAACACTTAATTAAAGATAGTTTAAGAATTTTTAAAATTTTATGAGGAAAGCCTAGTCTTATCTAAGGTCTTACACTACAAATCATAAAGGAGAAACTAAATAGGTGTAAAAATTGTTAGGGTGTGGAGCTAAAAGCTTCACCTTACTGCAAACATGGAGGTTTCTGAGCATGACAGTCACCGGCATTGGCAGGCCATAATCGATGTCGATCAGGGATCAGTGTATAGGAAACCGACATCAGTAGGGATTGGTCGGCATCAGTTACCTCTAGTCAGACAGGGACCGACGTCGGTTGCCTGTGGCGGTTCCAAAACTGTTGTTGACGAATAGTTAGTTAAGTGAATGGGTTGTTTGCATGATGAAGACTAGTTCGAGTCTTGAGCCGCAAGTCTAATCATTATATGCATGAGATCTATATAATAGACTCATGGGCTGTATTGTTAAGTGTAGAACTCAAGTGTAGAACTTCGAGAGTTCTTCCCATGGTAGAATCAAGTCAGATTCTTCATGTATGTAAGATCAGGTTTGATATGCAAGGTGTTGCAAGATCATGGTGGAGATCTACATGTGATAAGTAAGATCAGGTTGGTCTGCAAGGGTGTGTGTATGCGAGGGTCAAAAGGAGACCAGTGGGGGAGCAAGATCCAAGGTGACAGCAATACATCAAGGAGCAAGATCATGGTGAGATCTACTTGGAGTATCGGTTCGTACTCGATTGTATTGGTAGTATAATGAGGTGAACAATAGCTTGTGTTAGTTGTGTGTTGTGACCTATTGAGAGAAGATTACTCTGTAGGGAAGATTACTGGGAGCCCTTGAGGAGGAAGCTTCATAGATTTGGAAGAAGAGTGTGATCTCTTTATTGTAATTTCCTTTGTAATGAGTTGAATACAATTATGTGTTGCCTCTCATATTTTGTGCTACTTCTCATTGATAGTTATTTGTTCTTTTGGTTATTTCCACATCTTAAGTTGCTTATACAATTGTAATCATGTGTGCTCTTAAATCTGACAAGTTGTGTCAGAGCTTTGGGCAACCTAGGTTCCATCAAATGGTATCAGAGCAAGGTTGGACATTCTCAGAGTGAGTTTGACTAACAGATGGCCCAGATCTAGTTAGTGGTTTGTTGAATACAGGTTACTCACAAGGGTTTCTGATTGAGTGGGAGTATAGCAATGACAGAAGAAGGTAAGCTGAGAATGGAAAAATTCAGACACAGGTGTAGCACCACAAGGAGTGTGGTGGGTAGTCTTCAAGATTGAGCTTGAAGAGGAATACAAGCCAGGATGCAGATTAGACAAAGTATTGGTACATGTACAGGTGCAGCTATTTATCTCCAAGTGGGAGATTGTTAGGGTGTGGAGCTAAAAGCTTCACCTTACTACAAACATGGAGGTTTTTGAGCATGACAGTCACCAGCGTCGGCAGGCCACAACTGACATCGGTCAGGGATCAGTGTACAGGAAATCGACATCGACAGGGATCAGCTGGCATTGGTCACCTCCAGTCAGACAGGGACCGATGTCGGTCACCTGTGGCAGTTCCAAAATTGTTGTTGACAAACAGTCAGTTAAGTGAACGGGTTGTTTGAATGATGAAGACTAGTTTGAGTCTTGAGCCGCAAGTCTAATCATTGTATGCATGAGATCTATATAATAGACTCATGGGTTGTATTGTTAAGTGTAGAACTTCGAGAGTTCTTCCCATGGTAGAATCAAGTAGGATTCTTCATGTATGTAAGATCAGGTTTGATATGCAGGGTGTTGCAGGATCATGGTGGAGATCTACATGTGATAAGTAAGATCAGGTTGGTCTGCAGGGGTGTGTGTATGCGAGGGTCAAAAGGAGATCGGCGGGGGAGCAAGATCCAAGGTGACAGCAATACATCAAGGAGCAAGATCATGGTGAGATCTACTTGGAGTATCGGTTCGTACTCGATTGTACTGGCAGTACAATGAGGTGAACAATAGCTTGTGTTAGCTGTGTGTTGTGACCTATTGAGAGAAGATTACTCGGGAGGGAATATTACTGGGAGCCCTTGAGGAGGAAGCTTCACAGAGATGGAAGAAGAGTGTGATCTCTTTATTGTAATTTCCTTTGTAATGAGTTGAATACAATTATGTGTTGCCTCTCATATTATGTGTTATTTCTCATTGATAGTTATTTGTTCTTCTGGTTATTTCCGCATCTTAAGTTGCTTATACAATGGTAATCATGTGTGCTCTTAAATCTGACAAGTTGTGTCAGAGCTTTGGGGAACCTAGGTCCTATCAAAAATGAAGAGTAACTATAAAGAGGGTTTGTGAGGAAGGCCTAGTCCTATTCAAGGTCTTATATTACAACTCACAAAGAATAAGTCAAATAAGTGAAAATAAGTTTTTAAGTTGACAAAGGAATGAACAAAAAGAGACATCAAGATTAGACTTAGGAAAATAAGAGATATTCATGAGGATGACCATGTTTTATCCATGGTCTTGTGTTTCAAATCACGAAGTAAAAAGAAAGATAAACCTAAGGACCAAAGATGTGAACTAAGGCTATGAAAAGTAATGTAGTGTTGTACATTAAAGATATTTGTAGGAAATCTACAAGAAGTGTCAGTATTTACAGTATATGGAAGTATGTAGGAAATATGTAAAATAGTAAATGTTTAAGCAAAATATTTATTTAAAAATTAAGCATTAGTGGGTTCTTTGAGACTATGTCCTTCATTAGTTTGTAATCTATAGGTACTAAGACCAAGGATGTATTTGACAAGGTAAGGACACCACTTTTTTTGGGTATACTTTTCTTCTTTTTAATGTGTATAATCTAATTTGAGGACTAGGTCACTAGTATTAAAAGTTCAGATTTTGACCTTTTCATTATGTTGTTTAGCAATGTGATATTTATATTGGTGATTATGTTGTAATGTAGTTATACGATGTTCATTTATAAAATCTAGAGTATGGAGATAGTCTTCACATAGTTCTTCATTAGTAATAATACCATGAAGAGAAATGTGTAGTGATGGTATCTCAACTCATAGAGGTAAGATTGATTCAAAACCATATACAAATGAAAATGGTGTTACCCCAGTGGCAGTACATATGCTAGTGTGAAAAGCCTAGAGTGTGTGATAAGTTATAAATGTCAATCAGTACAAGACTCAATAATAGTCTTTTGTAATATTTTATTCATAATTTTGTTGGTGGCTTCTACTTGGCCATTACATTGAGGGTGATAAGGTGTTGATAATTTAAGTGTAATTTTGAATTTTTCACGTAATTATTTCTTATCTTTATTTTTGAAATTACCACCATTGTCAGATATTAAGGTATGAGGAACTCCAAAACAATAAATGATTTGATAAAGAATAAATTTGGATATGTTAATTATAGTAATCTCAATAAAAGGAATGGATTCTACCCATTTAGTGAAATATTCAATGGCATTGATAATGAGCACATGACCATCTTATGACCTAGGTAATTTACTAATGAGATCTAATCCTCACATAGAAAATGACCAATAAGACTACAAGGTTTGGAGCTCAACTGAAAGAGAGTGGATAATATCATCATGAAGTTGACAAGGATTACACTTTTTATCAAAATTAAAGGAATATTTTTCAAGAGTAGGCCAAAAATAACCCATGTGCATGCATTTGTGGGTTCTGGTATGACTGCTACAATGACCACTGCAAATGCCCCCATGTACTTTTTCAAGTAGAGCAGTAACTTCCTATGGCATTACATAGTATAGTAAAGTTCCTTCTACATTAAAATAATAGAGAGTGTTGTATCAAAGTACATATATGAATGTTTGTTTGTGAATATGAGTCTTTTCATGAGAATCTACTTCTGGTTAGGTATGATGCTCAATGAATTAATTGATGTTTTTATACCATGAGCTATATCAGATAGTGAAATCATCTTTATGATAAATAAGAGAATTATTTTTATATTTTAAATAATAAGGTGACTTCCTCATTTGAATAGGGAATTGATAATCATGTATAACTTGATGAGGATGAAATAATGATGTTGATGAAGTGAGATAATCGACTATAGAATTTTTTTTCTTGTGGGATTGGTTTGCTATTGAAAGAGGCAAATTATTTGGTAAGTGTAGTGGAAATTTTATGATATGTTATAAGGTTTTCACTTTTACATTGATAATTTCCACTAACTTGATAACATATGAGTTGTGAATCACTTAAATCATGTAAATATGGAATGTCTAGATTGATTGCGGCTTGCATGCTTAGTATTAAAAATTGATATTCAACCATATTATTATCTACATCAAAAGCTAATCAAAATGACATAGGTGTGGTTTTACCATGTGGATTTGTTAATATATAACCTACCTTAGCTCCTTGAAGTCATTTTGCACCATCGAAGTGAAGTATCCAAGTGTCTTCATGTAAGTCAATTGTAACTTCTGGTAATTCTTCAATGATTATTTTATATTTCATGGTTGGAGTAAGAGGATCAAGTTTTTCCTAATTATTTACTTATATATTATTAGTGAAGTTATGGAGGTAATATTTGAGTGAGATTAATTGGTTAAGACCTTCGAAATAAAGGATTTCTTCATCAAGAAGAGTATTTTGAACGTGATTATTAGGTGGTAGGGAGGCAGTTGTAAGTTGATCTATGATGACCTGACCTTCAATAGACTTTTGTGTGATTATTTAGAATTAAAACTCCATCAAAAATATCATCCATTTACTCATTCTATCTCTCGATAAGAAAGCTTTGGAAAATAAATGATGAAATAGATCAAAATGGACAATGACATAAGTAGTTTGATAAAGAATATAATAGTGGAGATTTTTAGTTGTGAAATAGATGGCTAAACAATCATGCTCTAATTTTGTATAAATTTTATTTTAATTGATTAAACCATCATTGATATAATAGATAGCATATTATCTACCAGTATCATCCTGCTAGGCAAGCATTGCCCTAGCTAATACGGGGGTAGATGGTGTTTATAAAATTAATGGATGATCATTTAAAGGTGGGTGGAGAGTAGGAGGATAAACCGAGGATTTTTTCATGCTATAAAATGATTTTTGGTATGAATCTATACATTCTAAATTATTACCCTTTTCTAGAATGAAATTAATAAAGTAGATACGGTAGGCCATTTCTGTAACAAAATGATGAGTTTACCTAAGTTTTCTAAGATGTGTTTGTATATCTAGGATGGAATGAGGAATAGGCGTGTTGACAAGATTTTATATTAGTTGGATCAACATCAATGCCCCTATATGAGATTTAAAACCTAATAATTTCCTAGAAGTAACACCAAACACACATTTAAAGTAATTAAGTCTTACTTTGTATTTAATGATTTGATCGAGGATGATATCTAAATCATGAAGGTGAGTTTTATAGTTTTTAGAATTAGAAATGAGATCATCTGCATAGGATTTGATGATTTTGTGAATAATATCAAGGAATGTGTCATTTCACGTTGATAAGTACCTCTACAAATTTTAAGACTGAATGGAATTTTAACATAACAATAGGTGCCCCATTTTATGGTAAATATTATTTTATGTTCATATTCAGGAACTATATGAATTTGGTTATATCTAAAGAAACCATCCATGAGTGATAACATTTTATAACTGGTAGGAAAATTGATGATGGTATCTATTTATGGTGAGGTAAACTTATCTCTCAGACATGCTAAATTTAGGTTGTGAAATTTGATGCATATGAAAACAACCAAGGTTAGTTTTTTTTACAAATAGGGACAATATTTGAGACCCATTCTGAGTAAACTACATGTTTAATGAATTTAAAATCTAAAAGTTTGATTATTTATTTATGACATAATGTAAAAATCTTAGGAGGGAAATTTCATTGCTTTTGTTGAATAGGATTAACATCTGGATAAGTGATTATGTTTTGAACAATAATACTAGGATCAATTATGAACATATCTTCATATGACCAAGTGAACGTTTCATTATATTTGTCAAGTAAAAGACTAAAATTATCATCTTCTTCAGGAGTTAATTATTTAGATATGGTAACTAGTCAAGGACATGTAGGTGTATAGTATTTGATTTTTGTAGTTTCTTTGATAAGCATAGCATTTCAATCTTGGAAATGATATGGAGTGAGAGGGACAGAATAAATAGGATTTGTTTTATGATCCACACTAGCAATGAAATCGTTTAAATAAGGAACCTTTTGCTTAAAATTGCCAAGCTTATGATGTTGGCATGGAAGTTACAGTTCTATAACATGGAGGAGTTATAAGATAGCTTCATCACTAGGGAGCATGGGTAAAGGTCCATAATATTTGACATCTACTTCAAGATTATTGATTTTATTACCTTTTCTATCCAATTTGGAATGTATTTGTCATACTTTAGTTACTTTAGCATCTAAGGTAATTTTAGGTGAATTAATGGATGTGTATTTTATGTTGGAGAGATCAGGGTGAGCTAAGTCAATTGTGTCTATAGTAATTATATTGGTTTGTTTAATGGATGGGATTTTAAGTGATAATTGAAGAATATTTGTTTCAATCAAGTTTGGTTGGATAGATTTAGATGGTGCTAATATAGATTGATTAATATCATCTAAGGAAGGGGAAATAATATTTATGGTTGGTTGTGTATAAGGTTCAGAAGATGGCATAATGGATATTTATTCGATTACCCATAGAGTGTGTATTAATGGTGGATTAAAAGGTGGTACATAACCTTCAATTTTGGATTTAGTATTGGATGAGATATGAATGACATGGACATCATAGTTGAAGGCATGTATTTTTACTAATGTATTTTGATAATGTTGTACATATAAATCTCATGACTGGGCTTGGGCCATGATATAATTATCATCATAAGTGTGATAAATAGTGCATGCATCAATTTTTGTAGGATATTCAGTGGTGGAATCTTCTAGGTTGATAAATTTATGAGGATGCATAGTTAAAGGATCCTCAAATAGTTTTGTCACTTCATAATAATTACAACTGAAATCATTTTCTATGTAAGAAGCTTCATATGCATTGCATGGAGAGGGATTATTAGTATTATCATAAAGTACGGGAATGGTATGATCATGTGGGAGTAAAGAAGGAGGAAGCCATTATGATATATAAGGAGGTAATCGAGTGTTATTGTAATTATTTTATAATTCATTTGGTTCATCATCATCTAAATCGGTGAGATTAAGATGTAAATCAAAATGCATGTTAACAAATTTAGGTAAGGTGGACTATTGATATGAGAAATAGTCATAATATGCTATGTAGATTTGGGATTTGGTAATTTAATACTCCATGGATTGGGATCAGCTTCATGTTTCTAATGTTTGCCACTGTGTATGAGTTTCATACATTGACTACTTAAAAAATTAATGGCACACATGCGACATGTCCATGCGTAACCAAGGAGTATGTTATGTTGTAAGATAAGGGGAAATCAAAAAAAATGGGCTTAGTGTGAATTGTATTGGGTCTAATGGTAAGTGGGATCCAAATGCAACCACATGGTTTTTTATTCATCTTATCAAATTCTCAACATGTGAGATATATTTGTTTGAGGTTTTCTTTGGTGTATCCAATTTGTTGAATCAACCAAAGAGAGGTGACATTAATTCTTTACCCTTCATCTACTAACACTTTTTGAATTAGGATATTTTTATTCCAATTTTAATAAAGAGGGGTGGATCATCTACTAGAAAAAAAATCTAATCATTAATCATATCATCTTCGATAAATTATATAGATGGTTTTAAAGATGTGGAAATTGTTTCAATTGTTTGGACTTCTGTAAGTGGAGGATCATTATAAGGCATTTATGAATCATGAGTTTGTGTTTATTCAATGTTTTGTAATTGTTGCATAATGAAATTACGATGATAGGGAAAAAATTTAAATGATTCCATAAGGGGGATTTTACAAGGCATCAAATTAAGTTCTTCCAAAAATATTCCAATGTGATTTATAGGATGAAGAACCAATAAGAGATTTATGAGATATGACATTTTTCTTAGGTAAAGGAGAGTTAGTTTTGAGTTATGGTTGTGAAAGTGGTTCATAATTTGGTTCAAAAGATGTAGGTACAGTAGTTTTAGTATCTTTAAGTAATTATTCATCAATAGAGGATTTTTTTGGTTTTGTGACAGGATCCTTGTGATCAAGTTTATGTTTGTAGTTAACTTTAGCTACATTAACATATTGAGATTTAGTGTAATATTTGTCATCATTAGCATCAATTGCATACATATTATCATTTGAATGTTGTGTTTTATAAGTGGAAGAGGATTTTTGAGGTTCAAAAGGTATGGGTTTAGTAACCTGTTTATTTTGATAAGCTTTGAGATAATCATTATGATGTACTTTGATCATAGCCTCATGGTCAAATGTGTCACCTAACATGAAGAAAACTAAAAATTTAATAAGTTTATGACATGTTTCATTACAATTACTAATATCATCATGGAACCAAAAGATTTTTTTAGGAACATATCATGATGGGGGGGGTGCTATTATTTTAGGTGAAAGATTTAGATGAAGATAATAATTGCTTCTTTTGTGGTACTATTAATGGTGGGTAGGAAGCAATCTAATTTTCTATTTTAACTACTCCTAATTTCATTTGAAGATTAGCACTTATAATTACATTAGTTAAAGTTTCAAAAGATTCATTGGTTGAGCTATGGGTTGGCTCAAATTGTTGCATAAGGAAATATTACCTTTTAGATTGACCAAATACTTCATTTAAAGTTTATGGAGAAAGATTTATGGCCTTATATTGAAGGGAAGGTGTTAACACGGTGATAAATAGTTTAAAGAGATTGTCTTCAGTCATGTTGTACTTTGATTTATGAACTAATGATTTCCATCATTTGATGGAAGCATGAGTTAATTTTGAGGATGATTGCCTAACATTAATAAAATGACTAAGACAATTTTCTAGATCATTTTTTTGAAATTATTTAACTAAAGCATTAACCAAATATTCTAAATGTGAGATAAAATGTTGAGGTAATTGATTATATCATTCTTAAACATCTCTTGTAAATGTTTTGACTAAGAGTGTGGTAGTATCAAAAATATTTATTTGGACCCATTCCTTGTAGATATTATCGGATGCTTTAAGGAAAGAAGCAGGGTCTTTAGTTCCATCATATTTAATATTTGGAAATATATTTTCAATATCAATGGATACTATGAAAGGAGATAAAGGTTCAATTTGAAGGTTTTGAAGCATATTGTTATGCATAAGAGGTTAAGTAATGATATTTATATTGACATCTGTAAGAGGAGGGATAAAACTTTGAATATTTTGAGGCATGATAATAGCAAGTTGATTAGTAATTTGTAATATGTGATGTTGTATTTGCATCATTTTGGAGTTATTAGTTGTTTGCATAACATTCATTTGTTGAACCATTTGATCAAGAATTTGAGTGGTATCAATTGGTGTATTTTGGTTGCTAATGTTAGGAGGAGGAACATTCCCCTTGGTAGGAAAGGGAATGTTTCCTATTAGAGGATTCCTTATGGGATTATTTGTTAGGCTAGCATATATTGATCTAATGGTGTAATAAATAAGTTTATATAGGGTATTATTATGATATATGTGAAATGGGTTAGATCCATCTAAATCATCACTTTGTATAATTTGAACAATGTTACAGTCAATAGATTTAGATGAAGGATGGAAGTAAATGCATCATAAGATATTATCCTATTGGGTGGCTAGAGTGGGTAGAAATAAACAACCCATGTATCTTATAAATGGGTTAAGGTTACGAAGAAAGATTTTTATAGGTGATTTCATGATGCAAAATAAGGTGGGAATGAAGGTAATGTAGATTAACCTTAGAAAATAATTATAGTAATTAAATAAATTAGACACTAATTAAATTAAATTGGCTAAGCTATAAATGGGTTAAAAGTAAATTATGTCAGCTAGAAGGTACTTAGTCAACAACCATGTTGATGTAGTTTGTTTTTTAATGGGAAAAGATTACACAGTCTAGAAATGAACTAAGTTGGCTAGAAGGTATGAAATCAACCATGTCGATGTAGTTGGTGTCTAGATAAGAAAAAGACTAGGTTGAATATAAACTAAGTTGGCCATTAGGTACTACATCAATTTTTTTGATCTAATTAGGATAATAGGATAATAAAAAAGTTTGAATCAGACTAAGTTAAATTGGTCAATCTAGTTCTGTAATCTAGGAAAATTTGTAAATAGTTTGAAGTCAAATAATTTAGTTTTAAGTATAGAGAATAAAGTTTATGCACATAGGTAATTAAGTCAATTGGTCAATCTATTTGAAACACTTAGCACATAACTTGTATCAACATTGGCTAATGAAACCTACAATATAACATAGAATAGCAAACATCAAGCAACAAGATTTTAATTTAGATGCTAAATACTTATTTGAAAAGAAGACCAGGAAATGGTACTAAAGGTTATGATTGAAAGTGTAGGCTTCCAAACATATTTGCTTTTCTGTTGGATAGTGTCGACCCAATATTTTAGATCATTAACTATGGAAGAAGTGTCATTTCACAACCCACTAAACCTATTTTCAAGGGTAAACTGAAAGTAGCTTCTCAACACTAATCGCTAATCAATGCACCACATAATCAAATATATGGTTAGATTCCTAAGGTTCAATAAAAAGGGTAATCATAGGCATTTTTAAAATATTGTAAGGTATGTGGAAACTAATTGTTATTTTTAGTTCTATATTATCACTATTAGTATTAGGGTAAACTCTCACACCATGATATCTATAAATGATAGATAAAGATCGTAAATAGAGTATCACATATCCCTTCACAATAATAGCTAACTAGTTTTAAAATTATCGATACATAGTTTATAGGGAAATCTAATTAAAATAAAAAATAAAAGTGAAAATCAATCTTTTGAAAGCTAAATTATAGTTTTTAGAAAGCAAATAAACATGC
Organism: Torreya grandis; assembly: GCA_037957365.1. NCBI lineage: Eukaryota > Viridiplantae > Streptophyta > Pinopsida > Cupressales > Taxaceae > Torreya > Torreya grandis. The sequence continues at coordinate 1,945,613 of JARHVA010002531.1, read as the reverse complement.
AGCCAATTAAAAATTAAAGTGATTTTAGTTACTATCAAATATAGGTTAATTCCTTTTGTTCAAAATAAAAAGTGAAATAAATAGAATAAGATCAAGTTGATCGATCAAGCTGAATAATAGAATAGAACAAAGTCAAGTTGATGGACTCAGTTTGTTGTAAAGATAGTCTATAACTAACACAGTCGATTAGGTCAACATAGTTTTTTGGGTATTAAACAAACATAGAACTAGATCAAACCAGTCAATCTAATTGATTATGTAGGTACAATTTTATAGAATTGAAAAAAAGGTAAAAATAGTCCTGAATTTTAATTATAAAAATGTGGGAAAAATAAATTTTCTTAAGAACTGACAAAATTAAATTACTGAGTTGGTTAGAGTGAACCTGATAGATCAGACAAAGTTGACCAAGTTAATGTAATAATTTTTATTGATAAATAAAACTAATAAATAACAAAAAATAAAGTTATGTTGATAATATCACTGTAGTTATCTAAAAATAAATGCAGAAATGAATGGAATCAAATAGGTTAATTTAGTTAGATATAGAGAGTTAAAGAAAATATTGGATCAATCAGTTTGATCTAATTAGCTAAGACTAAAAACCCTATGTGTAAAAGGTGAAACTAGGTCAATAGGCTTAATAAAGCTGAAAACCTTGTGCACAAAAAGTAGAACTAGGTTGATAGGGTTGACAAAGTTTAAAAACCTACACACAAAGAGCAAAACTAGGTTGATAAGTTCAATGAAGTTTGAAAACATACGTATATAGTGTTAAACTAGGTCAGTAAGCCTGATCCAATTGATAGTAAATGAATATTAAAAATTGACAAGGGTTAGATTCATATCGTGTTTACCAGAATGTATGCAATAAAAATAAGATAGATCTATAAGCTATCATATTCAAGAATATCTAAGCTTAGATAAGGTAATAAACTAGCAATCTACTTATCAATACTTTGTTATATTAGGGTCATGATCAATTATGGATCCGCTAAACCTAACAAAGGGATATCTTATTACACAATAGCAAAGGAGAGGTTTCCAAGGCCTCTGGTCAAATTTCATCATTTAATAACCTTAGCTAAGTCTTATAATGTGATAAACATAAATTAGCTAATATACTAAAAAAACATACAAGCTAATCTAGTAAATAATTATACATGCTAATCTAGTGCTCACCAAAACATGTGGCATAAATAGGGAAGATAATAAACAAGAAAATATAATTATATTCAAGACAATATATAAGTAATCTAAGCAAGGAAAGATATAACTCAATCCATTAGTTTTAAAATATCTACTTATCAAAATATGAAGGGCTAGGAATATACTTACCATGTTGAAGTGAACCCATCATGCCTCAATCTCATCCTTCACCAATGGTTCTTTGTAAGAGGTTGTTATGGTTGGGAAAGATCATAAGGATAAATCATTTCTAGGCTATAATAATTCTCTTATGCATCTTAGAACTTCACAAAATAAGTGTTACTACTCTAAGGCAAAAACCTAAGCAACAAAACCTCCAAGTGATAGTATAAGTAAATTTACGAGATATAATAATGTCTAACGGAATGATCCTCTCTTTAAAAATTACTTAAAGTGGGTATTTATACCCAAGGATTGACCCTAGACCCTCCCAAGAATTTAGTCAACAAGGTCAGCCAGGTTGACCTTATTTAGTGAGAAATAGAGTCGTTAGGCCTTGAACTAGGTTAGCTAGGGTGATGGAGTTCTATAATGTGTAGTAAGTCCCAACAAGATCGACAAAGCTGACATAATGGGGAAAAAAATAAAAAGGGGTGTTACTTAGATAGGGGCTATTTTGGATAGTTAATTGCTTAGGGGAGTGTATGAGCAAATTTTTATTACTTAGTAAATTGGATAAGGGTAGCTTACATTGGTTTTAGGTAGTGGTCTAAGGGCCAACAATCCTACAAAGCACCAAAGGTCTAAAAACCCCTTTCTTAATGTACTATTTAAGGTGTGCACTCATAAATATTGAGACTCGACATGTTCCTTCAAGAGAAAAAGTGTTAGTAAATGATAAAGTTAAAAATATTATGTCTATACAATGTGTATCACCTTGAAAACTATGAAGAGTATTTTGATAAGTTCTTTACTTGACACACGTGTATGTAAGTAGCATTAAGATCATACCAAAGTATTAATATTTGGGGCTATATAGATACAAATATTATTATTGAAACCATAAATTAAAATAATACATTAATTTTATATAGGTTGAAGGCTAGTGACCCTTTTGAGGTATAATTAATATTGTCTTCAACTTTTCAACAAATATATAAATTTTAATGGTCTATAATTATTAGAAAAAAATCCATACAATAATCTCCTTTATGAAAATAGTTAGTAAGTGGTTAAGGAATTTATCATCATGATAATTTTAATTGGATTTTAAACAAAATCATTTTTTGAGATAAAACTATAAAGATGACATATAATAATGCATGCACATATAATATCAAGCACAGTAGGTAAAAATGTTATAAAATAAAATGGTCAAACACGACATCACTTCTAAACATCTGGTTTAATTAAACTAGTAGTTGCCTCAAAGGTACAAGTTACACTAGAAGGAATGTGATTTTATGTTTTAGTAACATCACTTGTAGACATTTGGTTTAATTCAAGTAGCAGTTGCCTCAAAGGTATGAGTTACACCAGAAGGAATGTGATTTAATGTTTTAGTAAAATGGGTTTTTGTAAAGTGAAATAGTATAATCGATAATCATACATCACTCAAAACCTCATGACATTAGATTTCATCTCACTTTTTGTACATGAAGGATAATAAATAATAATCTTATATTTCTAGTGAAGGTGATGATGGAAAATGAGGTTGCATGTTTCTTCATACGGTGTGGCAATGATCTATGTAGGAAGGCAACATTAAGTTTCATGGTGAGCTTAAGAAATAACTAGGTGGTGAGGAAGGGCAAGGCCATAAAAAGCATGCAAGTGGTGAAATATTTAAAAGTGAGCTGGGTGGTGATGGTCAGGGGTAATGATAGGGTATTTTAGTGATGGACTAGAAACACCATGGGCAAATGCATATGTAAATTGTAATGGCATCCCACATTTGTAAATGAAATTTGTAACTTTTTATAAATTATTTCATCTACCTAATACATGATTGGAACATGTGTCATCTTAATAAAAATTCAAGTCATGTATCGAATGGATCCTTTAACATAGAGAATGCACCATGTGCTAATTTAGATGAGCATAAAACTAATTAGATGAATAATTATGACTACTTTAATTATATTAAACCTAATAGATGACTCTAAAACCAATTATAATAAAAATATAATAGGCTTCTTCAATGGAAGATGGCTCCTATATAATCAAATTGACCGATATAGAATGATTTATGCGAATAGATATGGATACATATATTTATAATATTTTTCCACTCTAATTGACTAATGCAAGTCCCATATGTAAATAGATATGAATAAAGATATAACACTAATAACAATAATTATATTCATAACAATTATAGTGTACAATTATCTTTAAGCACTATGGCAACCTAATGTGTCTCAAATGAGGAACATTGTTGGCATATTGTTGTCATTGATGTCAAAAGGGTGCATCATGTAAACGAATAATGATCATTGATGTCAAGGTTGATGTAAAAGGTATATCATGTCAAGATTGAATCTGTGTGATATCAAGAATAATCTTTTGAAGGTTGATGTTAAAGATGACTAAGGACAGATGGTAGTATGTCATATGTCAAGGTACATAAGAGTGTTTTCATGAGAGTTGTCATGAGTAAGGTCATTCATGAAAGAGAGAGTGTTGCATGGATGAGAGTTGTACTTTATGTTGTGAACATGGAAGGTATAGGTCATGAAATATTATTTTAAGATAATTAATGTCTGCATAGGAAGTATAGTGTATGAAGAGGTTTATACAAGTCATTATTGTCATGATATGAAGAGATATGTGTATAGGAATGTATGTTCATATTATGGCATAGTTATGACATGATGAGTTTTAAAGTGAGCCATGAAAAGGAAGCATAATGAAATGAATGAACAAAGGTATGTGATGTGACAATGAGCATTGAGACAGATGTCAAGTCATATAAAGCTTGGACATGTGGTTTTAGGTCTGTATGAGGCTATGGAAGATTATTGTCATCAAAAAGAGATTGATGTAGTGATATGAGTGTGTTATGATGTATTATGTCTACTTTTTTGATTTTTTTTTAGGTCATGACATCAAAGGAACAGATCAAGGTGTCAAGTACATAAGAATATTGAGCCTAGTCATGGAATGGTAAAGGTATGAGCTAGTGGTATGATGAGGTGAGTGAACTCATGCATGTGATAGGTTATGAAGGTTGTGTAAGCATTATAATAAGCTATTGATACACTAATAAGTGTTTTAAAGTGAGTCTTTAAAGGTAGGACCTGTAGTCTAGGTCTATAGCTAGACCTTACCTAGCCTAATGAGTCATGAAGATCAGATTTCAAGGCAAGTATGTATATGTGAACATGGACAAAGGTAAGATAAGTTATTTTAGGCATGTTCACAAATTTTGAGGTCATAATTTAGAGTAAATTACATGAAACAATGTTTTAAGCCTCCTTAAGTTCACAGATTGAGGTCTCAAAATTTGAGAAGCATTTTTAAACATTTGTTGGCATGTGCAACCATTGTATGGGAACTTGAGATGTTAAGGAGAGATGGGTAATTTTCCTAGTTAATATCTCTAGGCAATGGTTTTGTATTTAAGGGGTATTCCTTTATGAACAATTGTTAACACCAAAACCTATGTTAAACCTCCCTAAAACCCTAATAAAGACCTGATGTGAAATATCTTGTTCAAAATAGGCCAAAATGATATCAAATGCCAAAAAAAACTATTAGATCATGTATTCAACTCTCCCAGGTACCTCTAGGTGGTGGTGATTAGTCAGATGAGAGAGAAAAATGCATAGATATAGACTTATTTATTAAGAAGTTGATGTAACTCTCAAAAGTTCCATTAGTCAAGAAAATCAAATGAATGGGAGAAGAATATAGAGACTATAATACATGTCCATGATTGTTTATAGATATTTTATATTCTTTAATTGTGCTAAGTTGATCATCCAAGTTAGCCATTCACAGACAAACCTAATGGTGTAAATACTGTAAAACCCAAGCAAAAGTGAGAAGATGAATTTGAGTGTGTTTTTCTTGGTAGAATGATGAAACCAAGTACATAAATATGTTTTTCAAGAATTTTATGTCATGTTCATTCTTTGAATAATCTTTTAAGGTCAATGAATATGGTGAAAATTTGTTCATAAAATGACCTATCTGGTTCAGATAAGACTGTGTGATATAAGGTCATGAGATTGGTCTGAAAGACCAATGTTTTGATATTATACCATATAAGTTTTCTATTTGAGGATTTTATAAATATGTTATATAATATTTTACATGCATCAGGAGTCATGAAAAGTGTCTACATAGGTGTTGGAGGTCTAAGTTACCATGACTCATCTTTGAGGTAAATTGACAGTTCTAAGTGAGTAAGTTGCAGAGATGTTATTGAGCCTTTATCTCCTGAGTGAAAGTGTCTAACGCATTTGTTAATGACTTTGAGGTTATGTATATTTTTCTATGCATTTTTTATATTATGTTTGAGTGATTAAGTGTGTTTGAGCTTTAGTATTGAAAGATAGACTTTTTGGTGTACATAGGCCTAATAGGACTGAGTACTATTGAGGGTTTTCATGAAGGAGTTGGACCTAAAAAGTGTTATGGAGATTATATGATGTTGGATAAGGTATATTTTAATGTTGTGTGAAAGGTTTGTGATGTGTATTAATTTATACTGTTCTCTAAGGGATCAAATGGTAATGTGTTGAGAAGATAGACCTAATGCAATTAGGTCTCCATGAGACCTAAAGGAGGAATAAGGATTATGAGGTGTTGTGGTTAACTAATTATTACAAATTCATGTTTATAAAAACTTTTAATACCTATTTTGTTATCAATAAAAGGTGGTGAGTGTGTGTGGATGACAAAGAAGTGTGTGAGAAAGAGTTTTGTATATAAGCAAGGCATTTTAAGCCTATTTGAGAAGCAGAGTATAAGTGAATGATTTGATAAATTAATGAACCTAAGGAGGTTGGGTAACATGCTATAAACCCTAAAGAGAGAGAAGAAAATCATTTCATTATGATCATATAGATGTTATGCAGTTGAAGATCAAGGTCATATGACCTATTCAATCTTGAAGAGGGCTAGTTGAGTAAATAAGCCTAGAAGATGTTTTGAGAAAGATCAAGTGGAGTAGATTTCAAAGAGTGATCATCATATTGAGAGGATATCAGAGTTTCATTAGAGATGTGTTCTTGATGTATGATAGTGGTTATATTTCAAATAGAATAAATAAAGGGCTGAGTGGAAAGAAGTGTGATTGACTGAGTTGGTATTTGGTCAAGAGGGAGTTGGAGTTGCCATGAAGTTTGGTGCTTGTAGAAGTGTCCTTTGACTAAGTTGGTTCTTAATCATTGGGGGTTGTATCCTCCTAGTAAGTGGGTGATTGATAAAGTCAAGTGTGTACTTTATAAATTTGGGATTGGTGTTCCATGTTGGTTTGGTGTTCAACTAAATTTGATATATTATCTTATAGGACAAAATGTCTAAAATTTGTTCTAGTGGGTTTTATCCCCCATGAGGGTTTCCCACATATGTGATGTGTTATCTTGTTTCATGCTCATTTGGTTGATTCTTAATGCATTGTTAGATCACTAAATTACTTTGAATGATTCATGATTGTTTAAGGATAACTGATTGAAAGTTTTTGAAGATGTATTCAAAACCCCCCCTCTTAGTCATTATGATTAAAAAAATTGGTATCAGAGCTTGGTCCTTTGAAGTGGGCCTAACAACTTGAAGGAGATCCTTGAAGCACAAGCATGTCTATTTAACAAGTACAAGGAGGTTTCTCAACCAATAAGGCTCCTCTCTTCAATGGGACTAATTATGCATTTTAGAGCATCATAACTAAGGCCTATCTAATGTCCTTAGGATATGACATATATCAATCTATTTTTTACGGATTCACTCCACCTTCTACACCACCAACTAATGTACCAAGCAAGAAGGCAAGTATAAACAACTCTAAGGCAATGAATATTATTTTGTGTGGTCTTTCAGAGGTAGAATTTGTAAAGGTCATGCAATGTGATATAACTAAAGGGATTTGGGAAAAGTTTAGACCATCTATGAAGGAGACACCAAAGTTAAGTTGGAAAATTTATAGACTCGCCAAAGGTAGTTTTAAATCCTAAAAATGAAGGATGGTGAAAACATTGCATCCTATCTGTTAAGATTAGATGAAGTGGTAAATGTAATTAAAGGTCTAGGAGAGAAGTTGGAAGAGTCAATAGTAATACAAAAGGTATTGAGATCCTTGACATCTAAGTTTTATTCAAAGGTGTTTCCTATGGAGGAGATCAAAGACCTTAACATACTACAAACGCATGAGCTTCATGGCATCTTGATTGCCTATGAAATGAGAACAAGTGATAGAAGACCTTCCAAGAAGGAAGTTGCATTCAAATTTGAGAAAAAGTCACAAGGTAAGAAGGCCAAGGATGATGGTGACACAGACATTGATGATGACAAGATAGAAGCCATGTTTTTAAGAAAACTAAGAAAATGATCAAGTATAAGGGAAAATTACCATTCAAATGCTTTAACTATGGTAAGATTGGTCACTTTGCCTCTAAATATCCTAACAAGGATAAGATTGAGCATGGTGAAGAACATGATGAACATCAAGATGATTATAAGAATATATATAAGCCTAATGAGATCAAAAAGGGTTTCAAGAAGTATGAAGGAAAGAAAGGGTCATTCAAGAATAAGAGAATTTTCTATACCAAAGAAGACAGTAACTCATCTGATGTAAGTGACACTAGTACATCTGATAGTGATGACGATAATAATAACCTTGATAACAATGAAACCTTATTCATGGCTATATAAAAATAAAATGAGGGTTGCTCAAAAGGGAAAAGTCTTATGGATGATGAAGAATCAGATGAAGACACTGAAGTGAACCTTGAGGTAGAATTGGTGAGTGCTCTAGAGGAGTTGAACTTCCAAAGAAGGAAAAATTAGAAACTAAGATCATTGGTTAATAGTTATGAGGATCAAATCAATCTCTTTGAAGAGAGATTAAGCAACAACAATAATGAACATGAGGAGATCATCAAATGGTTGGAAACTCATATTGAAATTATCACTACAAGTCTTAAGACCAAGGAGGAAGAATGCATCAAGTTTGGAATAGAAAGGGAGTTATTGAAGGCAAAATTGGATCAGGCAACAGTCAAGTTGAAGGTACATTAGAAATTTGAAAAGATCACTAAAGTTCTTGGTGATATTTTGAGTATTCAAAGGTCTCCACATGATAATACAAGTCTATTCAAACAAGACCAAAAAGAGAACAAGGAGAGTTAAACCTCAAAGACCTATGTAGAAAATCTCAAATTTGAGACTCAAAGGGATCATCAACAAGTTAAGAGTACCAACATGAAGAGAACAATCAGGCAGCCCAATGTAATGAGGCATTCCAATTCTTTCAATGGTTATTATTTTACTTGTCATAACTTTGGTCATAGATCAAGTGATTGTAGAAATGTCTCAAGGGGTGAGTAATTATAGGACCATGGGAGGAGTGATCATTCAAGACATAAGTATAGCAATGTTGTTTGTTATAGCTATCATAATATGGGACACACTGCAATATTTTGTCCTAATATAGTTAGAAGGATCTCAAGACTTAACAAGGTATATGGAGCTCCTATAGTGCATAAGAAGGGTCAAACATTAGTATGGAAGCCAAAGAAAGTCAGGACTGATCATATTGATCCCAAGATTCAAGATGAAATATTTGCTAAGATATGACAAGGATTAGAAGTGAAGGAATGTCAAGAACACTCATTATCTACATATATTGACAAGGGAGTCAAAGAGAATAAGAAGGATGACAAGGTGGATGAGTTGAATGCTTTAGTCAAGCCTAAGTGTATTTTAGGGAGGGACTATCAGTCTCATAATTGCAATATGGCTAACAAGATTGATTTGGAGATCTGGGAATCTCCTGAGTTCATGATGTTTTGAGAGCCTTATGGAAATGGGTGACTCCACTAGGCTTCATAGAGACACTCTTCTATCAATATAAGTATGAGGTTGCATTCAAAGAAGGATTCATCTTGAGATGATTATAGGTTGTCTATGTTGAAAAGTATTATTTGTTTTCTTTATAGTTTATATGTGTATGACAAGTTGAAAAAGATTTTTTGTTAGTATGATCATTGATTCTAGAGATCAATTCATGAGGATTCATGGTATGGAATACAAGTCTAAGCATAGGATTGGGTCTAGAGACATATGGAATATGGATTGGTCTCTAAGACCAATATGGTCATAAAGACAAGTTTGATGTTTTTGATAGATCTGGAAGCATGATGAAAGATTATTTATTTGATTGGTATATGAGAGGTAATCAAAAATTTGTTATGTGTTTCTAACAATTGATAGTTTGTTTTATGTTGATAATTGGTATTAGTATCAAGATGCTTGAAGGAAGTTAAGGATGGATTAAGAGTCTTGTTGACTCAAGTGATGAGCATAAGTTATGAAGACAAAAGGGGAGTCCCTATTTATTTGATGGGATGTCAGAAGTGGATTAGCCTAGTGAGTGATCAAGAGTTTGATAAAATATCAGTCATATCAAGGATAGTGTTCCTATGTATCTGAATTCATTTGAAGAAGGTAAAGTATGGAGTTAGGGGGAGATTTGTAGCTCTATGTTGTTTATTGAAGTTCAAATTCAAGGATTATATGGTATTTTGTGGAAGCCCCTTTGTCATTAATGTCAAAAGGGGGAGAATGAGTAGATGGGAATAGTACCATTTTGAAGTGTTTTCAGATTGTAGTAAGTTTTCCATTAATATGTTTGCCATCAATGACAAAGGGGGAGTTTGTTGGCATTTTGTTGTTATTGATTTCAAAAGGGTGCATCATGTAAAGGCATAATGATCATGATGTCAAGGTTGATATAAAAGTCATATCATGTCAAAATTGACTTTGTGTGATATCAATAAGCATCTTGTGAAGGTTAATGTCAAAGATGACTAAGGACAGATGGCAGTATGTGATATATCAAGGTACATAAGAGTGTTGTCATGAGAGTTATCATGAGTAAGGTCTTTCATGAAAGAGATATTATTTCATGGATGAGAGTTGTCATGCATGTTGTGAGCATGGAAGGTGCAAGTCATGTAAGATTGTTTGAAGGCAACTAATGCCTACATAAGAAGCATATTGTATGAAGAGGTTTGTACAAGATATTGATGAGGATATGAATAAATATATGTAGAGGAATGTATGTGCATAGTATGTTATAGTTATCACATGAAGAGTTTTAGGGTGATCCATGAGAAGTAAGCATAGTGAAATGAATGAACAAAGTTATGTGATGTGATAATGATCATTGAGAGAGATGTCAAGACATATGAAGCTTGGACATATGGTTTTAGGTCTTATGAGGCAATGGAAGATTATTGGCATTAGAAAGAGAATGGTTTAGTGATATGAGTGTGTTATGATGTCTTATGTCTACTTGTTTGATGTTTTATTAAGGTCATGACATGGAAGGAATACATCAAGGTGTTAAGTACATTATAAGCTTGAGCCTAGTCATGGCATGGTGAAGGTATGAGTTGGTGGCATGATTAAGAGAGTGAACTTAGGCATGTGAGAGGTTTTGAAGGTTGTGTAATCATGAGAATAAGTTATGGATGCACTTAGAAGTGTTCAAAATGAGTCTTTGAAGGTAGGACCTTTAGTCTAGGTCTGCATCTAGACCTCTCTTAGACTTTGCTTGGCCTGATGAGGCATGAAGATCATATTTGAAGGAAATAATGCATATGTGGACATGTATAAAGGTAATATAAGTTGTTTTAGGCATGTTCACAAAGTTTAAGGTCATAGTTTTAAGAAAATTACATGAAACACTATTTTAGGCCTTCCCAAGTTCACAAAATGAGGTCTTAAGACCTTGGAAGCACTTTCAGATGTTCGTTGGCATGTTTAACCTTTGCATGGGAACCTAAGATATTAAGGAGATATGGGGAAGGGTCATATATAAGATCTATAAGCATCAGTTTTGGATTTAAGGGGCAATCCTTTATGAATAATCATTAACACTAAAACTTGTGTTAAACCTCCCTAAAACCCTAATAAGGACCCAATTTGAAATATATATTTCAAAACGGCCTAGAATGATCTCAAATGCCCTAAAAACTACTAGATCATGTATTCAAATCTCCCATGTACCTCCAAGTGGTGGTGATTAGTCAGATGAAAGAGAAAAATGCAAAAAATATAGGCTTATCATAATATATGTCTATGATGGTTTCTATACATGTTTCATCCTTCAATTATATTAAGTTGATCATCCAAGTTAGCCAGTCACAAACGGACCTAAAGGTGTAAATAGGGTAAAACCTAGGTAGAAGTCAGAAGATGAATTTGAGTGTATTTTCATGGTAGAATCATGAAACCAAGTGGATGGAGATGGTTTTTAGGAATTTTATGTCGTTTTTATACTTTTAAGAAGCTTTTGAGGTTAGTGAATGTGGTGAAAAGTTCATAAAATGACTTGTCTGGTTTAGATAAGACTGTGTGATATAAGCCCATGAGATTGGTCTGAAAGACCAATATTTTGATATTAGACCATATAAGTTTTGTGTTTGAGGATGTTATTAAGATCTAAAAGAATATTTTACATGCATCAAAAGTCATGAAAAGTGTCTGCACAAGTGTTAGAGGTCTAAGTCACCGTGACTGGTCTTTGAAGTAAATTCACAATTCTGAGTGAGTAAGTCACAGAGATGTTATTGATCCTTTATCTCTTGAGTGAAAGTGTTTAATGTATTTGGTAATGACCCTAAGGTCATCTATATTATGTCTATTCATTTTTTGGGTCTTTTTTTAGTGGATTAACTATGTTTGATCTTTAGTATTGAAAGATAGACTTTTAGGTATACACAGGCCTAATAGGACTAAGTATTATTGAGGGGTTTCATGAAGGAGTTGGACCTAAAAAGTGATATGGAGATAAGAGGATGTTTTATAGTCTCTATTTGAATTATTTTTAAAGGTTTATGCCATGTTTGAAGGTGTAATGTTATCCAAGGGATCAAATGGTAACATGTTGAGAAGATAAACCTAATGCAATTAATTCTCCATGAGACCTAAAGGAGGAATAAGGCTTATGAGGTATTATGGCTTAATAATTATGATTGATTCATGTTTTTAACATGTGTTAATACCTATTGTGTTATCAATTAGTGGTGGTTTGTGTGTGTGGCTGACCAAGAGGTGTGTGAGTAAGAGTCTTATATATAAGCAAGGCATTTTAGGCCTATTTTAGAAGCAGAGTGTAAGCGAATGAATTGATAAATAGGTGAGCCTAATTAGGTTAGGTACCATGTTTTAAACTCTCAAGAGAGATTATAGAAACATTTCATGATGATCATATATATCTTCTATATTTGAATATCAATTTCATATGACCTATTCAGTCTTAAAGAGGGTTAATTGAGTGAAGAAGCCTAGAGACTATTTTGAGAAAGATCAAGTAGAGTAGATATGAAGGGGTGATTATCATATTGAGAGGCTATAAAAATTTCATTAGATATGTGTTCTTGATGTATGATAGTGGATAGAGTTTAGATAGAACAAATAAAGAGCTGAGTGGAAATAAGTGTGATTGACTGAGTTAGTGTTTGAGGGAGTTGAAGATTCCTTCCATGTTAGAGCTTGCAAAATTGGTCTAGGTTGAGTTTGTGCTTAGTCAAGATGGATTTGGATTTGCCTTATATTTTTGTGATTTTATAAGTGTCCTTTGACTAAGTTGGTGTTTATTCATAGGTTGTTGTAGCCTCCTAGCAATTGGGTGCTTGCTAAAGTCAAGTGGGTGCTTGATAAATTTCGGGTTGGTGTTCCATGTTGGGTTGGTGCTCAAATAAATTTGATACATTATCTTGTAGGAAAGTTTGTCCAATATTATTTTAGTGGGTTTTATCCCCCATAAGGGTTTTCTACATATGTGATGTGTTATTTTGTTTCATGCTCATGTGATTGTTCTTAATGCATTGTTAGATCACTAAGTTACTTTGAATGATTCATGATTGTTTAAGGATAATTGATTGAAAGTTTTTGAAGACTAATTCACCCCCATCCCCTTAGTGTGATTCCAACAACCACCTCAAATATAATAGCTTCATATATGGAGGTTACAACTACCATACTAAAGAGTGTAAGTTACGTCGAAAGGGATATAATTTTATGTTTTGGCAAAGTCTAGTTTTATAAAGCAAAAGAGTATAAATTGAAAGTTGTACCTCACTAAAAATCATGAATTCCAACCCCATATAATATATTTAACATATATTATTATATATTTATATGGTATTAATATATTATTTACATATTATATTATACTATATATTACTATTAAATTATGTATAATATTATAATATCTATTAATAATCACAATAGCTAAAATTTATTAGCCGCTTTAGGAGGAGACACATGGGGGTTTTGGTTAAACCCATGCATCTTAATATCGGAGTCTAATGGAGCCATGAACAATGTTGCATGGTGTGGATGGACTATTTTCGCTTCGTTGCTATAAATTCTTTAGGTGTGTTTATAAAGGATTTTAAGGAAGCTTTCAATATTTGGGATGCCTATTTGCTTGCCTTTTTGCATGAAATCTAAGGGGAGATGGTTAGACATGAATGGAAATATAACTACAAGAAGTTTTTTGAACATCACCTCCATTGTAGGGTAAAAGACCAAGATACCTTTAACCTAATTATTATTTGTTTGTGCCTACAATTGAACATTACTTTGGGCCTCTTATCATTAAGGATAATGGTTGAATGCTTAAGGTACATATTACTAAGCTTGAACTTAAACTTAGTGTGTGGCAGAAGATAGGGGAGGACATAGCAAGTTTCCCCAATAATTGGAACCTTTAGAGCTCAAGATCCCCTACCTCCAAACCTTAAAATTATCTAGGTGGCATACTCACCACTGTTGACCTTGTATCCAACTAAAGAAAAGAAGCAACTGTTATGTGGAAATAACAAGCCAAGGTTTCCCTTGTTAGAATGATAGTCTCAGTTGATGAATGGGAGCTTATAAAATTACAATCAAATGATAAACAGTTGGCTACTGTAGGTGGTTGGTTGGCATGGTCTCATGGACCATTTATGTTTCTTCATGCTTTGGTTGGTGCCCTAATTTACCTCTATTCAAGTGAGCCTATCCATCTTGTATATGACCATTTGATTAGCTGGTATAATTTCATGTTGGTAGTTTTTGCTTTTCTAGCCTATTTTTATTGGCCAATAATGGCATTGGACTGACAATTCACAAGTTTGAATGTAGGTGGAAGTTCCTTGTGCTTATTTAATTCCACAACCACTAACATTTTTTGAAATATTTTAGTACGGAGCAGTCATTGTCAATGATCAAGTCACATAATTTTTGTAACATTCCTATGCTTCTTTTTCCACACTGTACAAAACTTAATATTTCAAGGTGTCATAAATACCTATTTTTCCTAAAAAATTGGTCAAATCACTCAAATCTAATTAATAAAAAAATACTAAATTTATTTATTTTATATTTTTTTTATAACACATATTCCAAAACCAATATTAAAATAAGAGCTGCATAGTGGCTAGTCCCTACCTTTATATTGACATTTATTTTTGCTTAAGTTTGTATGTAAATTTGTAATTAATTACATTTAGATCATAAATATGTAGATAGCCTTTATTGTGATAGATATTTAGATTGTCTTTATTGTGATAGAATTTCAAGAGCAATGAGAATCTTTAGCAAAAAGTTTGGCACTTGATGAGACAACATTCCATTTGACATTAGTATACGTGACTTTGAACATACATATTTATGCATAATTTTTTGAGATCAAGAAAATGATAGATAAACTAACCTATACAATATTAGATCACTTCATACTTGCCAACTTTTAATTGTGTCTTTAAGGTATAAATCTTCTATTGATAAGTAAAAAGGAATATTAGAAATAATCATCAACCCTTGAAAACTTGAAAGCATCAAAGTCTTCAACAAGAAACTTTGTACTGGGGAACTTTAAAATTTGTCCGAAAGTGATAGCAAAGCTTACAACTTCGTAAGGTATGGGACCATAATACTCCATCTGGCTCTAAATTTTGCTCTACAGCTCCTGTCGAGAAAAAAATATCACCCCCTTCCATAGGATCATTGTCTTGGTAGGTGCTCTTAAGCAAGAGTACGATCATTTTTAGTGAAATGGCCTTATAAATATCATATGTTTTCAGCTCTATTTCACAGTTTTAGAAGTATTAGTTGAATAATGATCCATCTATTAATTTGTTTATCCACAAAAGCAATCAAAAAAAAAATTATTTCTATTGTCTAGCATTATAATTTGTAAGCTTATGTTGCATACCATCAACCCCCATGTTCAACAATTGTTAGCAATTTCCCTCCAAACTAGTAAATGATGATCCAATTTAAATGGGAAGATTTCATATTTAGCATTTTTGAAATTAATCACCTCTAATGACCACCTAGGGCCTGAAATATTTGGATAATATCATCCTTCACAGAACCTCTCCCTAACTCTGAAATTGATGTTAAACTAATTTTGATACTTCTCAAATTGTCTAAGTTAGGAGGTTTGAGCCACTAATCATCACTTAGCATCTTTAGTGGTTTTTTATTCAAAGCGGGAAGGTCCTTGAATATGAGGCATGACTACGAGCTAAACCAATTCTCATGTTAAATCCTTGTAAATAGCTTGCTTTGATTAATGAAAATGGTTGGTAGGTGAGAAAATCATGGTAAATCTGTTTATAACAACAACCTATGATAAATTGTGTCAATGCTTTCCTCCACTTACTATGTTTAACAGTGAGTGTACATCAACATTCATTATATAAAAGTCAACCTCAAAGAAGTATATGTGAATTTTCTTATATTATAATGAAAAACACAACTGTCCCTAATTTGGGATTTAATAATAACAATGTATAGTTTCCTATTAAATTATGTTTGTAATGTGGTTATTCAGAACATGTAGTTTTAAAAGAATTACAAATAACATGCCTACAAGGTGTTCTACTAGTATATGAGCTTTTATATCTTCATATGTGTCATCATAGCCTTCATTAGAGACAACTGTTGTAAAATAATACGATGTCAGATAGATTTAGGTGGGTTTTTAAAATCGTATCTATATTGCAATGATGTCATTTTGAAATGATAGTGACTCATAGTCTAATAAATGACATCCATTCGAATATCATGTGATTCAGAAAGTAGAATGAAGGTAACTATTAACTTTTTTAGCATAGCAGTCAGACAAGACTCGACTTGGACTTCACAAGAAGAAGTGAGACTCATGCAATGCAATTAAAAAAATCATCAAATGTTTGATATTTGACCAACAACTTTCCATGCTTGGTATTTCCACAGACAAAATCTCTCCAGAAAATAATTGATAAATTCTTCATGTTGTTGAAAGTATGAATAAAAGTAAACTGCTACAGCGACAGTGTTCTCCCATGGCTAGAAACACTTACATTTCTTGAAAAAACTTGAGTATTAGGGCCTAAAATTTCTTTCATTTAGCAAAAATGTTTGCTTTAGAAAATAATCCTCTATGTGTAATTGTAGAAGTGAAAATGAGTTTTTTGCCCTTATTTTGCCTTAAATAGGCCACAAAACACACTACCAGCCCACTGGTGAGTATGATATGGTCTAGATTATTTCACAAATGTTGAGTTCTTGCAAAGACTTGGCTAAAGAGTCAAATTTTATTTTATGAAGACTCGAAATAATTGACTCTGAATAGTAACTAGTAAGTAAGAGTCGGGTCTGGTAACAATGTCAAGTATTTTGAAAATCATGAGGTTTATTATATGATAATAATGACACTCAATTCAGTGGCATTTTATGGATTGCAGGATAATGGCTTTTAGAGGATGTGTGACTTTAAACATTACAAAATACAAAGTAAAAGAAACTCTCCAGATCTTGTTGGTTTGTTTTGAATGTATCTCACCTAGATACATCATGGTGTCCAGATTTGTTTTGTGTAAAAAGGAAAAATAAAAAGTTTCAAAGAGGATATTTTCACCTAATCATGTGTGAACAACAATATTCATAGAGCAAAGTTCCAATAAGGCACGTGTTACTAACCCTTATAGATAGTATTAGATTTATCATTTCCTAGACATATACTACTCAAACATTGAGTTGAAATAAATTTGTATTTTTCATATATATATATATATATATATATATATATATATATATATATATATATATATATATATATATATAAATAATTTGGAATATTAAATAAATAGAATAATGGGTTTGTTGAGAGTAAGCGATGTTTTAGCATACCTTTAATAGTTTGTGATGTCAGCGTCTATAATGTCTTTGTGTTGATTGAGTACAAATTTGCCTTGAATAAAGAATTCTCAAAGCATGAAATCAGGAGAAGATATTTGTTTGGCGTGGATGATGACAAGGATATTGTATCCATGCCATTTGGAAACTATGGTGTCCATGTTATTATTGTTGGTCATCACTTCAAAAAAGTAAGTGGCATGGCTCCTTGTGCACATAAATGGTTTCATTCTTACTATTATTATATTGCTTTCTGCATGGATGTTTATGCTGGGAAGTTTTGATTGTCATAAAATTAAAATTACTATGTTTTTTATCATCCAAAATAATTTTACATTTAGCTTGTTTTATAATATTCAATATCATTTTCATGAATATGGGGTAGGTGTCAAGGATGTAAGTGGTAAAATAATTATACTTGTCATTGTTTTGGATAGTGGACAAACTTGCCCCTGTAAATTATATGCTTATTTCTGGTGACTCTAATTTTAATATGATTATTATCTAATTTCTCGTCTAACTCTTTCCCAAAAGTTCAAAAATGATGAGTTTAATATGATTAAATGTAAGTAACAATTTTTAAATCTAAGATACAAAATTAGCAATTAGATCTTTTAAGTATTTGTGTTCTCACTAATACAATGTTTTGCAAGTGTGTTGGACAAAGTTGTCATGGTGAGGGAGACAAGATTCGAAGAGGGAACACGTAGGAAATAGAAGTTGTGGAGACTTTGCATGGTGACTCAGCTCAAGGAGGTGAAAATGCTTTTGAGGGTCCTTCTCATGTGGGTGAGAACCATTATGTGGGACTTCCAATATATGTGTTATCTGTAATACGAGTGAGAGCCTTCAAACAATGGAGAAGAAATTATTTTTTGGGTATGGAAACGCTGAGTGCACTCTTGCTATAAATCTTTTAAGCAAGTGCCCCACCTTTTAGAAATCAAATACATTAGACTATGTCATAGAAGAATATTAAAAATTTACAAAAAGTAGATGTTTAGAGTATACAATGAATATTAGTGATAATTTCAGTGCTCTGCAAATCCTTGAAAAAAATGGGGAACTCTCACAATGGCTTTGTCAAACCAAATTTAGATAATCATTTGAGGAAAGACACAAAAGCTCCTTCAATATTGCGACTAAATATGTATTGTATTCTTCAAACTAAAAAATTTAATTATCATTGTTCTCATTGCTTGCATTATGGATCGATTCAAGAAGAATGACAAAATAATAGAAATTCTTGCTGACATTTAGGGTTTTTAGATTTCAGGAATGGCATTTAACGTTCATTATCCAAGTTCACCTTAGCAAAAGGAGCAAAAGGCGTTAATTTATTTCATTAAAAATTGAGGCCATTCGCTAATGAGCCACTAAACAAGTCGATAAAATTGTACATGCATAACATTTTAATTTTATTTGTTTTAAATGTTTTTGGGTTATTGTTTTAAAATCCGACTACTCACGCACCCCTGATTATTGGTAGGTTGGCATTGGCAAAATAATCATTTGCATTTGTTGATCGTCAGCGTGGTGCCATTTTTGGCTGGTAGAGGTAGAGTGGGCAAGATTGACAATCATGCAGCGTGTCATTCATTGCACAGGATCAAAAATGACCCTTCATTTTCATACATCCCTGTACCTTGCCCCAATCTTGCCTATCCCGCTCTTGCTTATTATAGAATAAATAATAATTAAATAACCTTGCAGCAAAGATGTGGCCACATCTACCCACCTGATGCCTACCCTACCTCTCGAATCGCCACGTTATCAAACCATTAACTGCCATGTAACTCGACCATAGCAGATCGCAGTTATTTTATCAAATGATTACAGATTCTGTAAGGGTTTAGGGCACGTAGAAGTAATAGTATAAAGTTTTATTCAAGTGGATGCAAATAAAGTGCAAACACTGATCCGAAATTCTCTCTAACTATTTAAATCAACTTAATTAATTAAATAATTTACATAATTTATGGGAAAGGTGTTAGATATGATGTACACTTGTCTCTTAGTTAAATAAATTCATAAATGCATGTACACATGTATGTATTAAAATAATTGTTTTAATTTTTTTTAATTATATTACGAGAACATGTAAAAATTGTTGTGCAGCTAATAAAATGTGAAATAATTAATATTAATAGTTGTTTTTTAAGTCCAAAAATTGTAATAATTGAATAAAAACTTTAGAAATATAAAAATTCATACATTTTATTGATCCATTAGATAAGAATTGTTGTTTCTATCAATTTCTATAATTCCTTTACAAATTAATTGAATGAACTGATTACCCCAAAAAAAAAACTCTATTATATAAATACTAATAATAGTAGACATTAATATCTAAATTAAAATTGAATTAAGTAGCTTCATCAACCAAACTTTATCGGGTGGAAACTCCCGGGAACTAATTTATCAAAAACATTTTTTTATCTCATCAACAGAATTCCTTCAACAATGATTTAAAAAGATATGTAATAAAAATGCGGGATTGTGAGATTGCCGTAAACTACAACGAAAAACATAAGCTTATTTTTTCCGTACATTTACCACAATTAAAAGGACAAAAGGACCACGGTCACGTCACCATCGAGGGTCGACGTGGCAGGTTATCCACCCCTTGATTTGAGTTCTGGATTGGAGCTGGCCTTGGATAATTATAAACAATAGACTTAAATTTTGATAAAACACAATTATCAAATATATATTTTGGCTTTGGTTTTCCAATTGTACCATGATCAATTGGATGGAGACATAATGTTACGATCCATTTAAATTTATGTTTAAATAAGTATGAAAAGTTACATTTGTGAATGACAATTCATTTGGTAGATGGAATTTGTAAAAACTTATTGAAAATTTTATGAGAGGCACACTGCGGTGAAGTGTAATTTTGGTCATTATGTGCCTCTCTTAACTCTTGCAATCTAAGCTAGATTTCATATGCTCTTATAATCTAAAGAAGATTCTTTTTATAATGGCCTAGCATGTGGACTTTACTCCCATATTAGTGGCACAAACCCAACCTATCCTATGCTACATGCACGACCTCTAAATTCTAGCACTCTCTTTGGCTTTGAGAATTACTTCCCCTCTTACCATGTGGTGGGGGTGAAATGAAAATATTTTGAACTACATTGGAGGGAATGCTTTATAATATGAGTTAATGAATATACTCAGTGTCTTTGTCGCTTCACATTATTGTATTTATTATCCAATAATCATATTAATTTGACTATTATTAGTTTTGGAAGGTATCTTAAAGCCTTCAATTTACTTTAACCTTTCATTAAACTTTCTATTTTAGACCAATCAGTTTGTATTATTTTTTGTTCATAAAAAAAAATTGTATTTTTTCAAATGTTCAATTGTCCATTTGTTAACTAAAAATATGAAAAAATCTAATTATTTGTATTTTGATTGGTTGAAATTATGAACATGTTATTAATGGGCAGAGTATTGATGTCATACACAATACTCCTCAGAGTGTGATGTCATGAACAGTACATAGAAATAAATTCTTGTGAGTACACACTGCTCAAAAAATTGGAGAAACATGACTTAGAATTAAAATTAATTTTTTATTGCATTAATATATCTCAAATCCATAAAATAATATCCATGCACTTATGCGGTGGCAGTCGAAGAGCAGGTGAATGTTTTTCCATACACCATTCAAAGTCATGCAGGTCAAATCAATCTAATCTCCTTGGTAGCATATTTATCATGTGCTAATGTTTTTAAATGTTGCTCACTATGCCATAGTTGCATTGGCAGCTTGGAGATCCACGCAAAAATATTATTTAATTGAACCATCTCTGTCACTTGTTGTTGATTGATACAAATGCATTTAATGAAATTAATTTTGTCTGTCATGCTTGATGTTCTTTCACTATTCTCAATGCTTAGTGATTCTACAGTTGAAGCATCACCATTGTAGGACTTATCTCTTAGTTTTAGTTGAATCACCAGTTTCATTTTTCACACGATGGGTTGTATGAGCTTCATTTAGAGAGATTGGCATGGACGATAAGTTTTGAGGATTCTAATATAATAACCATTCCATTGCAAATGTTGGGAATGTTCTCTACCAAAAATTCCACCTCCAACGACTGCTTTAGGGTTCGAATGGACAAAGTTCAAATTAACCCAAATACCACTAGGATTAAATCACACTTATTCAACCTAGAGACCAAGATACTCATCTATGACTTGTGTTGAATATGTTTCTCGATGTCTGATCTAGAAATCTGGACATCCAATCCTGGAACAAGGTTGAAATCAGGGCCATGTCAGCAATATTAGTGCGCAAGCATATCACACATGACGAAACCTACATTTGGCCCTGCTTGAAAGCCCCCACCCAAACATGCCTTCCATTCATCATGACTTTAAAATTTTAGAGTTTTTCCATATTCGTTTAAATGCTCTGAAATATATGATAATGTCTCTATCATTCTTTTGTTTATTATTTCAAGATTCATTTGTAATATTTATATTATTAGGGATATAAGTACGATTTTGTTTCATGCTAATCAACATTAGGCTTACCCATCATACTTATAACATTAACAAAATGAGTAGGCTTAACATTCTCTTTTTCCATCTCAATCTGAGATCAATTCCCCTTTCGTACTCAAATGATATGCTCTACTTCTCAAATATCTTCCCTAGAAGCCCCACCAATCCGGAGATTGGGTTTGTAGAATAAAAAATTTGAGGGAAGGCTATCTAAATATAAGTTAAATGTTATCATGGTCTACATACAACATATTATACCTTTTATATAAGTGAAAAGTAATAAATTTAAATGTAAGGCTAAAAATTACATTTTATTTAGAGCTTCTCTCATCTCTTTGGACTTTCCATATATGTATTTTATATGTTTTCAAGGAGACTGATGGAATCTTAATTCTTTTTTGTTGGATGGACACTTATTTGTTTCATCTGCATATTTTCAGTGTTAATTCATGTATATTATATTTGTAGGGTTTGAAACACAAGAATATTATATGTATAGATAATAGAGTGTGATGTGGGCCATGGAGTCATATATTTAACCAGGATCTTTACCATAGTGTATTTGTTCGGAAAGGAAATGGCTATATACCTAATTCTAAGAGTGGTCAAGTTATTTTGTTATTTTCCCTTGATTTTTTCAATTGCACATAACCATTTTATAGGCTTGTGAAGTGGTTATTTGGAAAACCTATCACATTTGAATGTTCTTCCTGTATGTTAAACTATGTTTTATATCTTTCTATGATAGTATTATTTTAAACTTGAGATTTTAAATAATCATGCAATCCTGCTTAATTGCTTTATAGTTTCCTTTACCTTGCATTTTGGTCTATGAATGACTTTGAGATCTAACAAACAATGTTATTTAAGGGGTTCGTCTTTGGGATTCATTAGAAGTAACTATCTTTATTAGCATGTAATCATGAAGAATTGGACACATGTCCTTAGACTCTTCATTCAATTCTAAATTTGTTCAAAGGAAATATTTTAACATTGAAGTCTATTTTTTCGCCTTTGATCCTCGAGTGGAGTTGTGACTGCATTTTGAAATAGTTTACTTTATATATCTTTCTTATTAATTAAAATATTTTAAAAATGATGCTCTAAATGGGGTTTTTGCTATTGTTAAATATGGGAGAGTAGACACAACAAAAAAAACTAGGTACTCTTTTCTTTCTTGCCCTTGTTGAGGGCATCATGTTTTATATTTCTTGTATTGGTTTTACTTTGGATTTAATTGATTTTTACGTAAATGTGTATTCATTTTGAAGTTTATCATCCTAATGGAAAATCCCTGGTATTTTCAACAGACAAAATAATGGCAGATGGGCAGTCCATCTTAATGCTAGTTGGCATGAGAAGAGATTACTCAAAGCCGAGCTGAAGAGATTGCAATAAAATAGACATAATATTTTTGTGTCTTACATGTAATTCATGCCATTAAACATAAATCTGTATGTAAAATATTGGTTTGTCATTCAAAGGTAACAAGGATACAGTTTGTAAAGTTTTAGGTGATGTTATGCCCAGTTGTTATTGTGATTTTTTTTAATTATTTTCTTTGTTGAATTACTTGTTTTAGTAATGTTCCCTCTGAGTCTGAAGGATTGGACTGTTATTTATAGTTTTATTTTCAAATAATTTATGAGTTTCGTAGATTGACATTGATATGTTCAGTTACACTGATGTCCATTCTCTCCTTCAGGGTAACCTTGATAAAGTTTACTTCTTTATTATTATTATTATTATTATTATTATTATTATTATTATTATTATTATTATTATTATTATTATTGCACCTAATTTTATGTTGTAGTTATGTGGCTCCATCACTGTAGTGTTTTATAGTCACTAATGTTTCTCCTTTTTTATTGTCAAATTTTTAACGGGTTTCCCTATTCGGTATTGTTACCATGACTTGGTATGTTCTATTATTTTCTTAAACTTTAAAGTGATTATTTACGAAATATTTATATAATTTAAAAACTTAATCTCCTTCAGAACCTATAATATATTTATTTTAGATGCTTATTTGACCTTGATTTCAAACATTTATTTAATATGGTTACTAACTTGTAAGTGTTTCCATGGAACATGGGTGAGTTGAATTGAAGCAGATCTAAATGTATGATCGCTGCCTCAAATACAACATAATACTTTATTTATATATGGATAAAGGAGAGCTCAAACAAACAAGAAATGAATATTGAGAAACCAAGCAAAGCATAACAAAACTAGGCTATATTAATTTTTTTGAAACTACTTTCCTTTTCAAATCCAATTAAAATTTGACAATAAATATAAATGCCTAAGATCACCACCATATTCAAAGAGATCTGTTAAGTAAAATGTCGTGTTTGTGTTGAATGTGTGCTAGTTTTTCTATTTTTATATATATATTTATACATAACCTATTTCCAAACATGGATTCAAGAATAAAGCTTTTGGATGTTTTACATGTTGATTAAATTGCAAAGAATTTGATTTTGCTATTAACTTGTGAGGTTTAAATACTAAATAGCTTAAAATTAATTGCCAATGATTATATTTTATAGTTTTGGTGTTTGTGTGTTTTTATGACTTATTTTGAGTTACCACCGATGTCAAGTTTAGAAGCTTATAAATGTATGTGTTTGTGACATCAATTTTTCATACAATGTTATATTGATATACAAGCACATTTATCATATTATGTTATAGGTGAATGGATAAATAATGTTATCAAGAGATCTTTAAAGGTTTTAAAAGCTGCGAGGACCATGTGGCACTAGAGCCATTTCACCCCCAGCTTAACCTCTCATACTAAAGATATTGGTTGTGATAAATATAGAATGTTGAAAGGTTTTGGTTTTTTCAGCAAGTTTACTTTCTACAAAATGTTTAGATCATATTCAATTTTATTTTGAGCTCGTACGGACTTGGTGCATAGCACTTTTGTTAGTTTGAAGAATCAATTATGTGATGCCCTTCAACAAAGTTTGTCACTTATAATATTAAGATTTTTTTTGAATTTTTTAAAGACAATGCCCTCCCTTATAATTAGACATGTTTTCAGTTTTCAAGTACATGTTTAGAAAATAATAAAATCTAAATTAACACATGGTAAAGACTCTATGGATAATGATTTGTTATCATTTTCTACAATTAATAAAGGCAATATTCCTAAATAACATATAGAAGAATATTCTAAATTTTTGATAGTAAACTTAAGAATTTATAAACTTGTATGCTTGTCAAAAAAACTTATTGACTGAAAAAAGTGACTAATTGAAAAGTGAATCCTATAATTCCCTGCTTTGGCAAGGACTAATGATGTTAATATATTATAATATTATGTATAATATATTATAATATTAGACTAAAGGTTATGATTCTATAATCATGTTTTAATTATTTGCACTTTATTACCACATTCACCACTATTGCTTCATTAAAAAATTCATTTATAAGTGCACTTAAGATAATCATTAGGACCACCACTAAAACCACAAAGTGAAATTTTATTCCTTAAAGTCAATGATACCTTTTTAACCCATCAACCACACATTTACAAACATTTTATACATGTACTAATAAGGGCAGGTATTGATGTTGTAACACAACATGGCCTTTGTTATTGAGTTAAGATGGTCACACCCAATTTTTCGATCAAAATTTTTAATCAAATGTAGCTCATTGATTGGATTTTATGATGGACGGTAATGATTACACAAATACCACATATTCATGGAAAGACACTGAAAACAATAGAAAATTTCAAATTCAAGCCATAAGTACATTATTACGGGCATTGATTTGAGGGTACCATATTATATGTGAGTTATTGCTTGGGATCTTGTGTTGCAAGCATGGGCAAAGATCGAAGGTGCATATGTAGTAGATGTAAGAGAATAACTAGCTCTCTTCTTTTCATAGTCATTTGGATCCTTTGAAAATCTATGAAATATTTCTACTTGAAGCTAAAGATATGTAACAACACTACTGAGTGACATTGTTGAAAGTATATAGTAGGGTTTATAGGGTATTGAGCACCATTATTGAGATTTCAAGTTGGACACCCTGCATTCACCATTTTGTGTGGTTTACCCAAAATGGCATAGGACTAATGCCTTTCAAAATGAAATAACTTATTGGTTGTAATAGTTATTACCCTTATTGTAAATGCAATCTATAATAGTTGAAAGGAGTCTACAATGGGCTAATACAAGTCAGTGACAAAAGTGAATACACGAGATGCAATTCAATGATGTTGTGGCATCATGATATGGCTTAGCCATCATGGAGTCCCTCGAGACCATAATAATTTCTAGAGAACCAAGATAGGCACTGATGCCTAACCCACAAGATTATTCTAATGTCATTATTCAAATAAAAAAATCATACTTTAATAATCAAACAATTTTCTTATTAAAATCCTACTTTAATTCAAGGAAAGTAATATGGTATAATAATATTGGTCGACCTCTTTTTTAAATGGAATTTTTTTAAGTGACAGTCAAATGAACATCAAATTTAATAGTAGAATTAAAATTGAACACACTCACTCTATTACAATACACTGCCACCCCGCATGCCATTGTAGAATGCCTACAATGTCATAAAATATATAATTTTCTATTTTAATATAATTTTAATTCATTTTATATATATAAATTCTTTACCATTAATATTATATTAACATATAAATATTTGATAAATTTTATAACTATAATAAAAATTATTTAATCATATAAATGGTAAATAAGTGTATTTTTACGTGATCGACCAAGTTCTAAAAATTAAAATTCATTTCTTGATAAAGTGACCCACCCCAAAGGGCATTAAGATGGTTTAAAGTCACATAGATAAATAAAATAATTAAATTATCATGCATAGCCAGGTCTTAGTAATTTATCTAAAATAATAATAATAAAAATATTAACTAGTTTATATATCTTAAACTAAATTATTTAAAAAATATTGAGACATTTCAATCTTGAGGTACCTATCTTGGGTTTGTCATAATCCTATTGATTAATGATTCTATTATTTTCTAAGAAAAAAAATTATTGATTGGTAATAGATGGCCTCAATTTAGTTGTACCACTCTGTTGGATAGAATAATTGCTTCTCATTGCCACGTGTATTACTAAGGTAGGATAAAATACTTTGTAAGTACCCATGCACATGTAAAGGTAAGCATGTGATATTATCCATGAGGTCACCTTTGCGAACTAACCCTAACCCAACCTAATTCCCTCTCTACGCCTCGAGTGAGTGCGTGAGCCCAAGTCTCATGTGTGATATGTCTATGTGGAAAAAAGTATAGGTGTTAGGAGGTGCATAGATGTTTGCTAGACTTGCAAAACATTTTAGTTATGTTATCAGGACTCAATCAAATTTTATTGCTATAATGGTAATTAGGGATGATGTGCTAGATTTCCTTAGATAATATTAAGTGTAAGTTAGAGTAGTTGAAAAAAATTATCACGAACCACCCTAGTTGTGGTAATCAAGAGCCAAAAGAATTAGTCGGTGACAACCTGGATAACGAACTTTATGAGGTATTATTTAGTGAACTACCAACACATCTGCATGCATGACTTGTAGCATATGTTATTGAGAAGAGTAGGAACTATGGATGGAATTACACTTGGACTAAACAATGGGTGGAATGACTAAAGAATCTAGACCTAATGCAGATTGAAGTTGTTGATGTTTGGTGGTGTGGTAGTTAAATAACTACATTCTTTAATTTTTTATATCCATATATACCTATCTAGAGGAAGCTAAATATCAATTTTTCCATGAATCAAGAGGCGCATACTTGAGGTAGGTTCCATTGGAGATCAAGAAACTGATCATAAGAAATGGGATTTTAAATTTGTCAATGGCTAGCTAAGTCCCTATGCACATGAGTAATGTAGAAGGTATAAGATGAAAGGGGTATGGTTTTTGTAGGGTAGTGAGGAATAAAGTATTCAACATAGAAAGACCACATGAGCATAATATCTGAAGGCATAAATATAATGAAAATTGGTATAAATTTATGGCCAAACATGACCATAGGCAGAGGGGAGAGTCTGACTCAAAAAAAGTTGCAAGGACCAACGTGAAATGAGAATGCCATAAGTGAAGTTGTCATGTAGAGGATATGTTCTCTAATGATGAAGAAGTGTGTGCTAGTGGGTTAGAGCATATTCTCAAAAGTGGAGCTAAAGCACCCAATGGGGTAAAAAATAAACAAGGAGAGATTACTGAAGAAGTGCCCACTTTCCTTCTACCTGAAGAGCATATTCATGTGTTTTACCCCAAAATAGAATAAATTAACCAAGAATTTGACTATATCTCAGGTATAGGATAGTTTTTAGAATAAGGAGAAAGAAGTGTGTTGCAGCAAATCATTCCTTACTAACCACTCAGACTAGTGGTTAAATAGCTCACATAAACTTTGATCCTAATGATGTTAGGGATGCCATTGATAGGAGGGGGTACAACCCCTCAAGAAAGTATTACAACATAAGGTTATACCATAGGATTTAGAGGATAGGTGATAGGCCAATAAACCATTCATGTAGTGGGAGGAGTCATAGTGTATCCCATTACACCTCTAGAAAGAGGATTATAAACTACCCTTGGAGGAAGCAATAGTGGGTGCACCTTCATTGAGCACACCGATACAACATTTGCCTCAAGTAGTAGCTACTCCCATACCTTCTCCCTAAGTTTATATGAGATGTACCTAAGTTTATATGAGTATCACAAAGTATAGAGTGACACATAATGTGTTCATAAGTGTGAGTTCATATGGCATGCAAAGGGAGTTATTTTTCCAGAACATAAGGCAAGTTAGTAATCCACTACTTTGTTCAATAATGCCCATATCTAGCACTAAAAGCTTGATCCATAGTAAGCCATTATGGATTGTGACTTATTGAAGGCAATGTTCTTGAATAAATTTGGTATTCCTAAGTTTAAGTAATAGAGTATTGCTACATTAAAAAGGGATTAAACAACATCTAAAAAAGAGTGTCCATGAATATGATTTGATTTTTAAGACCCTAGTGTCCAAACTCTCCTTTGACATTCACCTAGTACAGCTCACATAATGGTTTGTTGGATGGTTATTTGTACACTTTCAACGTGCCCTATCAATGAAGATGTTCATTGAGCCTTGAAAGGCATAGGAGGTAGTGTTGAGAGTTGAATCTATTAGTGCAATTATTGGATTCATTTCATTCATGGAGGTGCATATTACCTCAATGACCTCATAGCTTCAAAATTTTATAACTAATAGTTCCCATGACACTAGAAGTGGACTATAGTGCATAGATTGTGAGGTCAAAGGGAATAACAAGAATAATTTCCCTAGATAGAATGTAATGGCCATGCTGATATCCTATGAGATTTGTTGAGAGGTTCATGATGTGCATAATTGTCTACTTCTTTATCGCATGACCCAAGCAAAATTCTTCCTTTATTATAATATCTATGACATCTCTACCCATAAAACTCAGGTTTGTAAGGTAATTGACAAAATCCATGAGGTAAGAGACCAAGGCATAAAAAAGACTATAATAAGCCCATCTGATCAAAATTAAAGCAATGAGGATATAGAAGTCATTGAGGATGTGGTGGTGGAAGGTTTTCACCATGCACTTACTATAATTATGGGTTGTCATACCACTATCAACGTGAAGGTTGTCATACCGCTATCAACACGATTATCCTATGTATCCTACTTTTGGATATTATAGAGGTGACCACAAGGTGGAAGATTATTTATATTTATATGTGAAGCTTATGCATAAGGAAAGCCCTGAGAAGGGCACTAGTATGATAAGGCTTCAGTTTATGTATCTTGAAATTGGATATTAAAGTGATAATTCATTGATGAACTCAGTTGTTTCTCAGTTAAAATTTTGATAAGGATTGTATTTTGAACAAATAATGTCTATTTCAGATATCATTAGTGATTTCATTTGAAAAATATTAGGTTGGAATCACATGGCTTAAATTTTAGATTGGTTCAATTTATAGTTGATTTAATGGAGATAGAAAATACATGGAAGATATCAAAATATTTGTAGAATAAAATTATGATATTATAATTTTATTTGAGGGCTCAATCAGTTTTGAAGATACAGTTAGAGTATTGAAATCTTATCTTAAATAGATTTGATAATGGTATTGGATGTAGTTAAGATATTTTTAGTTTATGAAGTCAATTCAGTTCAGAGTTTTGATATATGACTGCGTATTGGATATTCAGCTATATTTCTTTTGAATAAATTTATGTTAATTTCCAGTCATCAATGTTGCATACATTTTATATTATTTAAAATGTCTAGATGGGATCAGCCTAGGTCAAGTAGGAGCAATGATGACAGAGGTTGGGGGAAAAAATTTGGTAGTAATGTTAATCAGTAGAATCCTAATAGAAACATTCAAAGAGGTAGATTTAGGGCTAGGAGGTTTGGCCCTAGGTTTTATAGGGGTGATAGGATGTCTATTCATTTTGATGCAACTAACCCTAAATTTTGGAATATCCTCAATAATTTACCTTTTAACTCAGCCAATAATAGAGCCAATAGGGGAAATAATGGATTTTATGGGCGTAGGTTTGATGCCATAACTCCCTCACAAAGAATTTATTCCTACCATTTTTAAATTAACCCACAACATCTACCAATTCAACTTCCCAATCCTAAAAGAATTGAGCATGTTATTGAACCTCTACCTACTAATCAATCAACCCAGCTTGACATTTAAATAGATCATGCAAAAAACTATCTAAATAATGTCATTCCTTCAATTTCATATGAGCCTCTTCTCCCCATACAAAGCCTATTACAAAATGTATGAAGCTAGGTCTGGCATCTTCTCATAGTGAACCTATCACAGGATGTAAGAAATTGAGTTTGGATAAGCCTATTTATGCTGGCAGAAAGTGTACAATGGATGCTCACCCTTCTACTTTAGAGAAAAGAGTAGACAGTCAGACTGAACCTGATACTCCTATAGAGATAAGAGCACTCAAAAAGATAAAGCTAGAATTTGATGATCCCTTTTCTAATTTTGGGACTAATACAATTCATCTTCCAGCCATTGAAATGGAGTATATTGAAGCTGTTAATGAGCACAGGAAATCTATAATTGAAGTGCTCTCTAATTTTGATGACTACTGGATAGATTTTTTATTTTTTTAAGTTAAACTTTGCTTGGCAAAATAGTTTTCCTTTCATACTTGATATTTTTGGTTGGCAGTTTGATACATAACTTTCAATTTTTTTATAACTTTAGGAAGTATAATAGACTTAATTTTTGATATATATACGCCTAAGTTAATTTTGAGACATGCATTATGGTTTAATATAGATATAATTTTATTAATCTTTGACTTATATATTTAATGATTGATATATGTATTTTCTTTATTATTAATTGATGACGGTCCCCACCCATTTAGATTAGTACCCGATCGATAATTAAATGCTTGATCTATTAAGACTTTTTAAGTCTTAATTAAACATATCCTTAACTAATAACTATTTTTAATTAAATGACTTTAAAAATTCCATTAGTTAACTTAAACTAATAACTAACTAAAGGTTAGTTGTAACTTCTTTCAAACTGAATTGAAGGCATAAAAAAAATCAAGGATTCATTTTGAAAGGGGAAAAACAAACACAAGTATTGAAGACTCATACATTTATGAAGTCAATCATTTATCTCTCTTCTTTTTATGCAATTTCTTAGGCAATACAAGTATATCTAGTTTTTATTATCATTTATGACACATTATCTGAAGTTTGCCAAGTTTAACATCTTTTGATGATTGCTATTTGTAGTTATATGCACAAATTCCAAGTATTCAAACTGAATAAAGATGAACACTTCACTATTTTACGACATTTCATTGATGTATTTTGATTGTAAAGTTGTATCTCAAGTTATTGTAAGGAAAGATGTTGGTTTTCTCAATAAAATCTAAGATGACTCTTTTGAGACTCACATACTTTATTGTACTTATATTGACTCTAATTTAATATAATTTTATCTTTTAGATTTTATTAACCTAGTTTCTATTTTTGTTCTTAGTTTATATTTATCTTTTATCTATTTTAGTTTACTATCTTATTTCTGTTCTTTTTAGTTAGTTCTTAGATATCTTCTTTATTCTCTTCTCTTAGGTTAGACAGTTTAGATAGATTTTGCTTTCTACTTAGTTATTTCTTATAATTTAGACCTAATTTTAACTTTAAGTTAACTAGATTTATTAAATTATTAGTTGTTTTTAAGTTAGTCATCATCCTAGATTAAGATTTTTAAATCTGTTTAGGTTTCAGATTTATAGTTCTATTTTCGTTTAGATTTAGACTTGTATTTTATTTATTAGCTAGTTGTTTTATAGATAGTTAGATTAATTCAATTCTTGATTTAGTCTTAGATTAGTTTGTTTGATCTCTTTAGCTCTTTCTTATTTAATATGCTCTTTAGTTTAAATTTAGTTATTTACATTTGCTTTGTCTCTTTGTCTTTAGTTAGATTGTTGAATTTTGTTTGTTATGTTTCTTGTGTTTGTTTTACTTGATTATTTATCTTTTATCTTATCTCAAATTTGTTTACGTATATTTCTATCTTGTCTTCTTGAGGTTATTTATAAATATTACAATAGAAGCAAAATATCACTTGAAATATATTATTATACTAAATCAGATTTCTTTCCTTCAAGAGATTATCTAATTCATAAGTTTTCTCTATCGGATAAGATAGATTATAGATTCTTATCTAAACTGATTCATGATTTGATAAAGTGGATTTTTGTTTGTTATAATGGAATATATTACATTGATGACTTATTGATTATTTCCCAGAACTTATAAAAAAACCCTCACATATTTAGGATTACAGTTGAACCTTTAGAACCCCAAGATTAGACTAGTACTATTCCACCTTGACCTTCACGATAGGCGAAAAGGGTTGATTCATTGATGTTACAATTTTTATCGTCAACAGGGTGATTTTGACCCTGGAATTTATAAGTATAACTAAGTCCTTGTGACCATGCAAGTACAATGAGAGATTGACACCAATGGCCTAAGGGAGTAGAGAGTAGAGTGCTCAAACTAAACCATTTCATGCATGTATGCATAGTAGAGATTTCTAAAATATGATTATCGTCGATAAAACCAAGTTTATGTGCACATAGGTAAAACATCATGATAAATTCAAGAAAGATCATATGAATCTAGGAACCACCATAGATTTTGTGAAGGATAAATGACAAAATTTATTACTGGAAATTATTTTTGATACCCAATTGAGAAGAAACAATAAATAATGAGATAGTTGACCTCAATTGGAGCAACACAATAACTACCAAGTGGATGCTAACTAAATAACTATTGATTGGTGGTAGTTGAGATACCTATTGACATGAAAAACTTTTGGAAGTCTATAAAAGGTAGAGACTTGGGAAATAAAAAGAGGGTTAAAAATATAACAAAGTGTTGTTAGATTATTGAGAGAGATAGATAGAAGAGATAGGTTATGTTATCATTTGTACCTTTGAGCACTTTGTAACCTTGTAAACATTGTAACCAGGATCTGTTAAGTAATGGACGTGATTATGATTGCTAGTATATAATGTTGTTATCTTTTATTCATGGCCACAAATTAATTTTAGTATGTTCAAACTAATGTCTTTATTCCATGTAAAAAATCCCTGTGCATTGGATGGAAGAATGCTTGGATTAAGTCGAGTATTTTGGGCTTACTAAAAAGGTGACTACTTAAGTAGAACCAACATGCTTTTGCTATGGTTCACATTGTTACCTTATTAGTGATAAGTTAATGTTCTTATGCTTTCGTCCATATATAATTATTTTTTAACGCCATGTTTATTGCTAAGGTAGGATATAATGCTCCCATAGTAACCCCATGCATGTAAAGGTAAGAGTGCGAGAGTATTCTTGGAATCACCATCGAAAAATATCCTTAACCCAACCCAATTCCCTCTTTACACCTCAAGTGAGCGTGTGATCCAAAGACTCAAGTCATATGTTATTGTAGAAATAAAAAGTAAGTGTTGGGAGGCACACAAGACAAGAGCATGGGTGACTGGTAGACTAGCATAACATGTTTTAAACTTACCAGTTTTATTTGTTTAAATGCCTCCAAATGCCTTTTAAATAAACCCAATTTATGTATATCATGCTACCATGGCATTTTTATGAGATGACATCTATGACCTTTTACTAAATTTACTAAATGATTTAAAGAATTAAAATTTTGATATTAGATTTACAAAATTAAAATCTTGAGATTTAATTTGATTAGAGAACAAAAATTGTATGAGAGCATATAATTTGTAAAAGGAATGCAACACTCAAATGTGTTATAAGAAACTGAGAATTATGCCTCAATAATGTCGTAAATGTATACCTGGGCATGTGTCCTATTATTAAAGGCCCAAAAAAAACTTTATAAAAAGTAATAATATACGTAGAACTATACACATGGAAGGCATCTGATAGGATGTTAGATGAATCTTTGGTGAGTTTCTCACCTTGAAAATGCCTCTGATGTAAAAAGGATAAGGATGTTTGCCTACACATATAATTTTATGAAAAGTAGATAAACTTTATTGCTTAGTGCGCTTGGGCCTAGTAGGTGTTTGTTTAGTACCCTTTACACCCCCTTGCTAAACCCTCATGGATCTATTTGGATATTTTGAGCTAATTATACTAAGAATAGATAAGATAAAAATGTACACAATGAAGATCCTACCAAAAATTGATAAACCACCCAGAATGATGTCACTCCCAAAAAAAATCAAAATTTTGAAACATATTTTTGGTTAAAAATTGGTACACACTAGTAATTAATGCAAAGATGACAACATTAAAACTTTGAGAATGGGAATCTAAAAGACTATTGCATGTACAATAAACACTTTAAATGTATGTTTTTAAAAGTGTGCCAAGGGTGATAAAGGAGAAATGCATGTCATTTTTTACCATTTTTTGTATGAAAAACTATTGAGCAACCCTACAAGCTTGAGCACGTGAAGACAACAAGGAAGCCTATTAATTTGAGCTAAAAATAACTTAGGAATGCCTTTTGGAAGGCAGAAACATAACCCATGAGAAATTACAAATCAAATGCATTAGGATTAGAGGTGTTTGGGTAATTGGAAATGAGGTATCCATCAAGTTTTAGATTCCAAGAACCACGATCCACCATTGCTAAATAGGGAAGCTCAAAGTTGAGTTCAAGTTCATTATGAGACTTAAGGTTAAGGCATCAAATAAGAAACCCTTCATCATTGATGTTAGTGCATGTGATCCACTGCTTATTGTAAAAGAAGTAACAAACAACACACAGGTTGAGGGGAAACCAACCATCATTACGAAAGAAGTAATGGCTGAGACATGAAGCATTGAAATAATACATGCAAAGGAGGTAGGGAAAATGAAGGACATGCATCAAAACAATGGTAAAAAGGTCACTCTAAGCATGCCAAAACTAACATGCAAACCAAGAACATGTATGATGAGTTTTTTAAATATGTAGTAACCTGAGCATTTAAATCACAATCAAGAGTGGGAGTCGAAGGTGGAATTGTGTAAAGAGGAGGACTATAACCACTGATAAGGAAATAATGAAGTTGACCTCAAAATTGACTATATGGTCAATATGACTATGAAAACTACTAATGAAAATGCAATATTTAACGACTTCATCAGATAACTACTGGATAGAGTTAGTGTTCTCCAACTCTATGAGCTTCCATATTTTGGCATTGCTAAAGAGTTGATGTGATTCCTAATCTCATATGTAAATGAGGACATATTTTAATTTATGAGATAGAGAATAAAGATAACACCCACCCAAATTCACAAGGTAACTAGATTAGTCTTGTTAAAAAAGGACACCAAGGAGGCACTCTTGGATACCAAGGAGGTTGAGTGCATGGCAAGGGAGATATAATACAAAAAAGGTGGTGTCACTTTACCCATTACCAGTATCAAAACAAATCCACTAGGGTTGTAGTGTGCTTGGTGGGAACCAAGTTGCATGGGTCAGGGAGTTGGGGAGATGTCAACAAGAACTTCTTGTATATCATGCATGAAATGGCCAAAGGAACATGTTCAACATCTCCAAGTTTCTAGTTGATTCAATCATTCAAAGAAATTAGAAGGAACATTGGCCTGGAGATAAGTTTAAATATGGTGAAATCTTGATGATGTGTATATTTGATGAGATTGACATGCCCGAGGGTTCACAATTAGGCTAATAGAGTTACCCCATTAATGGCAAATCCCTAGTGCAAAAGTACCATATGTATACTTGTCACGAAGTAGTCTCTCAAAAGTATAATTTTATAATCGATCAATGGTTCACATGCTTGAGGGATGTCATTGGTGTCAAAGATGCTTCTAATAATGATAAAATATCAGGGGCAATTCATCGTCATGCAACATTATTCATTGGAAAATATTATACAAGTCAAAGGCAACATGACCACATGGCTAAAGCTTCCCTATGGATTCGCAACATATTACTTATTTATTTTTGTCAATGGCATAAAAAATGCAAAGAAAATAAGAATGGAAGTATAAAGGATTGAAGCTGACATCCACACCCTCCACATAAAGTATGTACGTCCTAAAGAGGTTGTGCTGAAGGAGTAAGATGAGGTGGATAATATTGGACGTCTTATTAGCCCAATCCAAATTATTACCATTGAAGGTCACTCACACATGTTATTATACTATGTGAATCCCAATAGATATCTCATCAATGAAGAAGCAAAAGGGTAAGGAATAAACCTGCCACCTGAGAAGTTGAGTAGTTCACACGCCTCCTCCTCTAAGGAGAGAAAACTAAACAATAAGGAGGAAACATTATCAAATCCTATACCAGAAGGTTTGTAAGACATGGAGTACGATTAGGAACCCTTAGAGAGTAAAATTCAATGGCATGAGCAAAAAACAAGGCCACACTCTCCAAGCCTATAGCAACAAACATAACAAGAAACTAGGCAAGAAGTGCCAAGGTTAGATCAATGGGTGCAACCTGACATAAGGCAAGAAGCATCAATTCCCCCACCATAAAATGAATAAGTATAATAGAAGGGGCCCAAGCAAGAGATAAACCAAGACCCCCCATGCATGGATACACAAAGGCTAGTTTAAAAAGAGGCAGCATAAGACTTGTCCTACCCAAATGGAAAAGAGAAAGAAACATAGAAATAAGTGCACACAAAGTTGGGTCTGAGCAAAAAAGGAGGGATTATAGTATAAATGGAAAGTGTATAAGACTTGGAGTCAGCGATGAACAAATGGGTTGAATCTATCATGGTGTCAGGATCTTACTGCCCACTAAGGGCACACTTGATTACCTTTGTATTAGCAACTAAACACGAAATTTAACCAGAATGAATAAGTAACTAGAAATATGAAACAACACAGGATATGAGAGACAATACCCAATTGTATTAATACTCATTCAAAAGAAAATACAATAAAGAAGATGCCACACTTCTTCTTCCCACACCTCTAGAGCTCCCACACTTCTAGGGTTCACCAGTAATTCCCCTTCAATAGTTCACTCTCTCAATCACGGTCACAACAATCAACTCAAACACAAAGTTGTTGTTCACCTCCACCAGTCAGTAACAACGTTGCCAGTACACCAAGTACACAATCGTACTCCAAGTAGATCTTCCCTTCTCTTGCTGCCACCTGCAAATCAACAGACCTTACTTACCATGTAGATATCTCTACACCCTAAAGAACCCTTGTCCTTACCTCACCAAGTCCTTATGAGTCTTCAACCAGTACCCCGGTGGATCTTCTACCAGAACTTGCACAACCTGCAACTCTCCCTGATCATACACACTCAGCACCCCTTTGGAACTAGGAGGAGCTAATCTTTGCTCTCTCACTCTAGTACACCTTTACAATATAGCCTGAGTCTATTATATAGATCTCATGCATACAATAATTAGACTTTCTTAATTACAATAATTAGACTCGCAACTTAAGACCAAAAATAGTCTTTACATGCAAACTGCATGTCCAAAAATAGACTAGTCTGGAACCTGCATGCACACACAGGTTGCCGACGTCGGCTCCTTCCTGACCGATGTCTGCCAACTCATAACCGATGTCAATTGCTTCTGCACTGTAATATGATCGACATCAGTTGATCAGACTGACGTCAATTTCCCTGCAACTTGTTCTGCAACTTAGCAACCTCCTTCCCTATTTGCATCAGTGAAGCTTTTAGCTCCACAACCTAACAATCTCCCACTTGGAGATAAATAGCTACACTGTACCTGTACCTATACACCATCTAATTTGTTTCCTGGCTTGTATCCCTCTTCAAGCTCAATCTTGAAGACCAACCACCACACAACCTGTGGTGCACCTTCTGTCATCCAAGTAACCTGCCACATCCGAACCTACAACTCCATGTAGTGAAGACCTTGACCCTGCATAACATGAATCCCTGCTACTGGCCCCTCTCAGATACTTGAGAATCCACCTTCCCCAAATTGGCTCCAAATTCTCTGACAACTCCCACTGCTTGGGAAAACTCAGGTCTACACCAGACCTTATGTGATTTCGAACACTGTTCTAAGCTCAGCTTGAACTGTCCAGCCCTTGGTGTGCTTACCAGTTCTGCATCCTGTGTATTGAATCCCACCAACACCTTCTTCACATCGACTCCCATTGGAGACAAAATCAACCTGTGATCTTCCATGTCTCTTATGCCAAAGAATTTCGCTGCTCCCAAATTCTTCATGACATACCTCTGAACTAACTTTACCTTTAGCTCAGAAACTCCTTGCATGTGTAAACCTGAAACAAGAAACCACACAATAGTAACAATATAATGTTGCAATCATCATCCAACCCGATAAAGACAAACACAATAGTTACACTAACATTGACTAAAGCCCTGCTTTGTCATCCCCCTGTCAAACCTGTACCACTGTCCTGCAGCTTCCTCAAGACCATATACCCTGGCCTTTCATCTCACGTATCCATCCACTCTCTTCTTTAACCTGGGAATCCATTCATCTTTCAGTGCTTTCATCCCCACTGGCAACTCTACCAAATCTCCCGCTTGGTTCTCTTCTAAAGAATTCATGCCATGCTCCCACTGTTTCATGGATTCTACCTGCATTGCCTCTTCACGTCTTCTTGGTTCTTGACCATCAGTAAGCAACAAGTAAGAAGGTGAACAATGAATATGAGGTCCACTTACCCTTTCAGTCCTCCATGCGGGCTTTTGAGACTCTTTGACAGCTTGCTGTCTGCCCAACATCTATTCCAGTGACCGATCTCAACCATCTCCCAATCTGCACCCGACCGATGTCGGTTCCCTGCGACTGACCCCTACTACAGACGTCGGTTCTCCCTGACCAACGCCGGTGTCCCTGCTGACAATGTCAGTTCCTGTCTAAGTTATGTCAGTTCCTGCTGCCTGACACCACTAACTCTGTTGATCTGCACATGACCGACGTCGGTGCCTGTTTGTTCGACGTCGATTCCTCTTGACCGATGCCGGTACCTGTGTTTACCTGTGAGTGATGACTTTTTACCCATGAACTCCTTTTGGATCAAACTCTTGTCCATATTAACACAGCCTTGCTCATAATAATTCAGTCCCCTCAGCTGATCTCTGTCCGTCATCTCCTCCATGAACACCAAGGCTTTCCAGTTCTTAAGTTTGTCAAAGATATCTATCTTCCACTTAAGAACATGCATTCCCTTCTTACATATGTAACCAAGCCTATAAAGCCACATCTCTACAACAGAAGGTGAATCAGTAATATAAGTAGATAGATAAAGGATAACTATTTTCTTACCACTGTCTAATTCAAGTGCATCTACTGTGAGAGTTACTGTGCATCTCTCATCACCTAACTTTTTTGAAGAAATTAGACTCATCTCTAAGACTGGTACCTGCATGACCTCATTCAACACCCGTGTGTTATATTTCTGCAATTTAAGCTTCACTTCCCCTTTGCCAACCATTTGACAAGGCTCACCAGCTCCTAAATAAATCTCTCCAAAGTCTCCAAAGACATACCCATGAAAAGATACTCTATTTCGGGCTGCATGGAAAGAGGCAACAGAATCTATAGACCAAGATTCTACTTTATCTAGAGCAACTTGTGCAACAACACCTGCAACATCTGCTTCTACACGCTGATCTTCTACCGACCAACAATCTTCTTTTACCTGCTCTTTCTTTCCATCAATATGACCATTTGTGCTATTCAGTTTCTCCATTCATAGCTTACTTTCTTTTGCCATTGCTATACTCACACTCAATCTGAAACCCCGAGAGTGACCTGTAATCAACAAACACTAACCAGATCTGAACCACCTATTAGTCTACCCAACCAAAATCTCTGATACCAACTGTCAGGATCCTACTGCCCACTAAGGGCACACTTGATTACCTTTGTATTAGCAACTAAACACATAATTTAACCAGAATGAATAAGTAACTAGAAATATGAAACAACACAGGATATGAGAGACAATACCCAATTGTATTAATACTCATTCAGAATAAAATACAATAAAGAAGATGCCACACTTCCTCCCACACCTCTAGAGCTCCCACACTTCTAGGGTTCACCAGTAATTCTCCTTCAACAGTTCACTCTCTATATCACGGTCACAACAATAAGCTCAAACACAGAGTTGTTGTTCACCTCCACCAGTCAGTAACAACGCTGCCAGTACAACAAGTACACAACCATACTCCAAGTAGATCTTCCCTTCTCTTATTGCCACCTGCAAATCAACAGACCTTACTTACCATGTAGATATCTCTACACCCTGAAGAACCCTTGTCCTTGCCTCACCAAGTCCTTATGAGTCTTCAACCAGTACCCCGGTAGATCTTCTACCAGAACTTGCACAACCTGCAACTCTCCCTGATCATACACACTCAGCACCCCTTTAGAACTAGGAGGAGCTAATCTTTGCTCTCTCACTCTAGTACACCTTTACAATACAGCCTATGTTAGGATAAATATAACGGAAGCACACAATTGATTACCAAGCAACTTAATATGCAAAAATTAACCAGAATCAACAAGTAACTAGAATTCAGAAATATTACATGATATGAGAGACAATACACAACTTGTATTAAAACTCTTTTAGAAGGAAATACAACAAAGAAGGATGCCACAGTTCTTCTTCTTTACACACCTCTAGGGCTCCCACACCTCTAGGGCATAAACAATAAATCTTCCCTCAAAGCTCTCTCCCTTAGGTCCCAACACCCAACTCAAACACAGAGTTGGTGTTCACCTCCAACCAGCCAGTATCCACTACTGCCAGTCCTCCTATGCTCCACACGCACTCTACAAGTACACAAACGTACTTCAAGTAGATCTCCCCTGAACTGCAACAACCTGCAACCCAATCTGATCTTACTTATGGAAGGAACTTCCTTGCCTTCCTCTTTGCTCTGAGTACAGACCTATACTCCAAGTAGATTCTGCCTGATACTGCTCCCTGTTGTGTTGTTGTCCTATCTAATCTTGCACACCTGCAAATCAATCTGGTTCTGCACACCTGTGAACCTTGACCTTGCACACACATACACCTGCAGATCAATGATCTTACTTACCATGTAGATCTCCTAAAGTAGCCATGCTCACCTGATGACCAAGATCATACATACATGAAGAACCCTATTGATTCTCCAATCCAGCACCCACCTTGGTACTTATGTGGAACTAGGAGGAACACCCTTGCTCACCTCACACACAGAAGAAGCAAACTTTGCTGAACTCAAACTAGAACACCTTACAATACAATCCATGAGTCTATTATATAGATCTCATCCAAACAATAATTAGACATCCAATTACAATAATTAGATCCACAGCTCTCAGTCTAAAATTGGCTCTTGACATGCAAACACTTGGTTCGTCAACTAACTGCCCGTAATAGACACAGTCGAACCACACAGGAGACCGACGTCGGTCCCTGTCTACCTGGGGGGTGCCGACGCTGGCCGACTTTTGACCGACGTCGGTTGCTTCTTGTCTCATCCCTACCGACGTCGGTTGCTTCTTGTCTCGTCCCTACCGACGTTGATTGCCCTGATCGACGCCGGTGCCTGACACACTCAGCAACCTTCCTGAAACCTCCTCCTCTGTTTGCATCAGTGAAGCTTTTAGCTCCACAACCTAACAACCTATGAGTCTATTATATAGATCTCATGCATACAATAATTAGACTTTCTTAATTACAATAATTAGACTCACAACTCAAGACCAAAAATAGTCTTTGCATGCAAACTGCATGCACACACAGGTTGCCGATGTCGGCTCCTTCCTGACTGATGTCAGCCGACTCATAACTGACGTCGGTTACTTTTGCACTGTAATATGACCGACGTCGGTTGATCAGACCGACATCGATTTCCCTGCAACTCAGCAACCTCCCAGCAACCTCCTTCCCTGTTTGCATCAGTGAAGCTTTTAGCTCCACAACCTAACACATTGAACCCTTTAAATAAATAGACCCCTCAGTAGGACCCCAAGATGGGTAGCCTAATGTGAAAGAGCTATAATAACAACAATTAGAAGATGAATAAGAAGAACAAAGATGGGAGGAAAAGGTAATGATAATATTGGTAGAAGATAGCCCCTCTCATGAAAGAGAAGAAAAACAATAATAATAAGAGGAAGACATCATCCACGTGAAAATATAAAATGATGTGAAAGAATAAAAATAATATTTGTGGGAAGCAATGAATCCCAAGCACGCATCAATAATGATGTGCAAGATGGTGTCCTTTATTATGGACTTCTATTTAGAGGAGCAAAAATAAACCATTCTAAATAACCTTGTGAATTTAGAGACTTGTTTCTCATGAACCCAATGAATGAGTGACATG
Organism: Torreya grandis; assembly: GCA_037957365.1. Lineage (NCBI taxonomy): Eukaryota > Viridiplantae > Streptophyta > Pinopsida > Cupressales > Taxaceae > Torreya > Torreya grandis. Next base: position 1,902,599 of record JARHVA010002531.1, on the reverse strand, counting down.
CATGCAAGGAACACACTAATGAAGCTAGTCATAGAGGCTACTAGATATTTTTTGATGAATAACAAAACCTACATACCATAAAGGCAAATTATTGTTGAGATAACATAGGCCCTCAAAGAATAGGAGAAGTGATAAAAATTAGAAAGTGTGTTGGAAGAAGATAAGGATAATCACTAAACAACAAAATGTGACTTAGTGGATTGGAAAATGTCTTGAAGGAGCAACCCAACCTACTAGATGGAGTAGATGGAGTTGATCTAACCCAGGTTATACACTTGAGGAAACTTGAAATAATAATTGAATAACTCCTAAAGAGGGGAATAGGTGTTGGAGATGCACAAGAGGAGGTAAATAAATCTCTAATTGAGTCCGTCGAGCAATTGAAAAATTATAAGGATGTGCTAAATAAGCTATCAACTAGCGTAGCTATGGTAGAACTACTATTTTTTAACTCATCTAGGCAAAAAATGATGATAAATGTGTGCCTCCATGATGAAGATCAGAAACAAAGTGAACTGGCTAGCCAAATCTACACCTAAAAAAACCAACAAAGAGTGCATGAAAATTCTAGAGGAGATGGAAGAAATGAGCAAAATAATAAGCACAAAAAATGAGTTAGAGTGGCATTTCTTGAAGCTGCAGTTGAAAACAATTGATGAGGAAATTTTCTTGGAGGACGCAATAACATAAGCTAATGAGAATTTGAACAGCGTGAAGCAACAAGCCGAAGAACTCTAGGAGCAACCTCCAACATTGAAGGGATTGGGTGCCCAAACAATCATTATCACAAAATCCATTTAGAGTGCACATGGAAGGATGACTTATAATTATTTGCTTTAGTAACATAAATTTGCATTCTTTCATTCTTTAATTCTTTGAGTTTCAAAATTTTGTGTGAGTATAGGTATGCATGGGAGTACCTAAATTTCAACACGAGAACATGCACAAGAGTTGCATGGTAAGATGATAGAATGAGCCCAAAATAAGAGGCCAACAAGAAAGCTAGCATGCATGATGGTACTAAGACTTAGAAAGAAACGACCAAGGCTAGAATCACTCAACTCATGTAGAGAGAGAAAGACACAACAAGGAGAGATATGAGAAATCAAATTGTGGAGTGGATAAATTTGAAAGGAAAGGGTCTGACATGGATAGACCAAAGAAGAGGAGAAAAGGTAGGTCACACATGAAATATGAGTAGGTTGTCCAAGGATGGACAACCAAGTTAGTGTGGAGTGATGTTGACCCTAGAATTTTTAAGTATAATTTAGTTCTTGTGACCATGAGAGTACAACTAGTGACCAAATAGAGTAGAAGTGGCACACATAGACCAAACCATTCCATGCACATGAGCCTAATAGATATTTCCATCAAATGATGCCAATTGATAAAACCAAGTTTACATGTCCGCACAACAAAACATCAGGATCAATACAAGACTGTGTGAATCTAGGAACCACTACGGAGATTATGGAGGATAAATGATAGAATTTACTACTGGAAACTATTTTTGATATTTAGTTGAGAAGTGACAATAAACAATGAGGTAGCTAACCTCGAGTGGAACAACACAATAACTTCTAGGTGGACCCTGACTGTAACAACTATTGATTGCTGGCAATTGAGATACTGTTTAATGTGAAAGGCTTTGGGAAACCTATAAAAGGTAGAGACTTGGGAGATAAAAAGAGAATTGAAAATATAACAAAGTGTTACCAGATTGGTGAGAGATAGACTATGATACTGTTTATGCCTTTGATCTCTTTGTAACCTTGTAAACATTACAAGCGTGATCTATTAACTAATGGACAGGATTATGTTTGCTAGTATATAATGTTGTTATTGTTTATTCATTGTCACAAATTGCTTTTAGAATGTTTAAACTAATGTCATTATTATGTGTAACGAAGTCTTGTGCATTGGATGGAATAATTATTGGATTGAGTCTAGTATGTTTGGCTTGTTAAAATGGTGATTACTTAAGAAGAACCAACATGCTTGTGTTATGGTTCACATTGTTTTGTTATTAGTGATAAGTTAACATTCTTATGCTTTCGCTCATATATAATTGTTGTTTGGTGCCATGTGTATTTCTAAGGTAGGATATAATACTCCTTTAGCACCCTTGTGTGTGCAAAGGTAAGAGTGAAAGAGTATCCATGGAATCACCATTGCTAATTAACCTCAACTTAACCCGACCCTATTCCTTCTTTGTACGCCTCAGGTAAGTGTGTGAGCCAAAGACTCAAGTGACATGTTGGTGTAGAAATAAAGACCAAGTGTTGGGAGACACACAAGACTAGAGTGCGAGCGACTGCTAGATGAGCACAACAAGTTTTAAACCTATTAATTATATTTGTTTAAATGTCTCCAAAGTCCTTTTGTATAAAACCATTTTGTGTATATCCTGCTACGATGGCATTTCATGAGACGACATCTATGACCTTTGACTTATTCACATGTGTTCATTATTTGTGGTCCCTTTAACTGAATTTACTCAACATTTTGATGAATTAAAAGTTTGAGATTAGATTTAAAGAATTAAAAGCTTGAGATTTAATTTGATCGGAGAACAACAATTGTATGAGTGCATATATTTTTTAAAAGGAAATCAACACTCAAATACATTGCAAGCAACTGAGAAGAATGCCTCAACAATGTCATAAAGGTATACCTGGGCATGAGTCCTATTATTAAAGGCCCAAAAAAAAACTTTAGAAAAACAGTGATATGTGTAGTAAGTATACACGTGGAAGGCATCTAACGGGGTGTTAGACGAATCTTTAGTGAGTTTCTCACCATGAGAATGCCTTTGATGTAAAAAGGATGAGGATGCCCACGTACATCTAGAATTTCATGAAAAGTCGATAAACTTTATAACTTTTCATTATCCACATCTAAAATGAGATCTTCCTTTCGCTAAGTCAAATCAAGTAATGGAATCATCAACCCAGACGCATTGTGTATGTTTATTCAAATGGTAAGAGTGGGTAAATTCCTTATTTATTTTTTTAAGTTTGAAATTTTAATAAATATTATATGATTTTTTTTTTTTTAAACTATAAAAGGAAATCAATTACATTATATACTTATCATTATTTCACTATAATTTTATGTTCGATTCTTGTGAGCAATCGCTATAATTCATCTCTTTTTCAATACATTTGATTCGAAGCATAAAATACTTCGAAAACATAAATTTAAAACTACCAACATCAACAAATACGATCAATATATTCACCTCATATATATATATAATTAAATTAAAAAATTTCCCTCTAATATTTGAAATATCTAATCCAAACCCTAAACCCCAAAATAAATAAATAAAATCAAAAGTTAACTTAATCGGTTCCCTTGTGGGGACCTTCAATAATTAACCACGGAGGATCCCGATAAAAAGATCAAAAGGATGCACGCGTAAATCTAGAATCGGATCTAACTCACTCCATAGTGATGGCGACGTGTCCATTAGAATATTCTTCACATCAGATAAAGCCAACCGACAAAACTGCAGGTGATGGTTTTGGTATTGGATCCAAATCTCGTGAAAAGATCCGAATCCAAAATGAAATCTCCCTTTCGCTAAGTCAAGTCAAGTCATGGAGTCATGTGACCGCATGCATTACGTATGTTGAGTGGGGCCATGTGACCAGACCTACAGTCCAAGGTTGCGTTTACTTCAGATGTTTAAAAAAATTAAGTATATAAGGGTGAATAGAATTTTTTAATATGTATTATTGAATATATATACATAGTAATCAATTGGTTGTCTTATTATTGTAAGTATTTTTGTATAGTGTTATTTTTAATCAATATTAACAATATCAATGTTTTAATGGTAAAAATTATATATATATATATATATAAAATTGGTTATTAGTAATTATAAGAAGTTAGTTTAGATTGTGAAATTATATTTTAAATAAAAGTTTTTAAGAAAAAATAGAATATAAAATATAATAGATTAGTTGTTGAGATCTTTCTCTTAACAATTTGTAACTATTGAGTAGAATGATGTGCTTGTTTGTACTTTTAGTATCAAGGTTAAAGAAAGAACTCTGAAGTTAAACCATGAAATAAACAATTGCATTGATAACTCTTAATAAGGGTAGTTTTGTGTTGGGCTTTTCTATGACGAATAAAGCCACACATATTTGATCTTCATAATAAAGAAGATTTCGTAGAGAGCCTTGATTTCCTCTAAAAAAGCATTAAAAAAATACTGCAGATCTTATAATATACTAAAAATTTAAATACCAAATGCCACTCTGATTCTAATTCATTATTGCAAAGTTTACACATGCATCGATGTTCATGAAATAAAGTGCGCTCTAACTCCATCAAAAGTTTATGAATGCACACCCGCAATTGGTCAAAAAGAAATTTCAAACCAAAACAGAGTCTACTATACTTGAAAGTAATAATACATGAATATTTTATTTGAAGATAATGCTCCATGTAGTGAAACATTTTATTTTTAAAATACTTTTAATGATTTACGTAAGACTTGTACATCTAAACGATTCAAAAGCCTATATAAAACTCTCTTCTCAATATTTAAGAAGCATTCAAAAAAAAAGTATTAAGAAACAAACGATCGATATCCATAACAATTTTTTTTTTTTAAATATATATTGAACATATCTTTTTTTTTATACTTTATTCACAATAAATAATTGAAAAATATTAAATTGATATATATTATACCTAAATATTATGTTTATCATATATCTTAATCTATGAAACAACATTACTATATAAAATATAACTAAAATATGAAAAACATAAATATTAAAATCAATGAAAATGTGAAAATCACTATTGTCGTTATAAATTTTTTATAATAAAAATGATGTCATACACAAATAACACAATAACAGTGGACATTAATATCTATATCAAAATTAAAATAAATTAAAAAAAAAATAGCCTCGTTAATCAAAACTTTTTGTGAATAATGATATGACAAGGAAGCTCGCCGGAAGTTTCTTCCGAATAATGACACCACGTTGAAGTTCATGGAAACATTGAGTCGGCGACCTCAAAAGCGATACCTTCAAATAATTAGGAAAATGAAGGAGGCGGCGCGTGCCCACGGGACTTATCGTTAAAATTTTCCGTACATTTACCCAAAGAGACAAGAGGACCACGAGCACGTCACCATCCGAGTCCACGTGGCATGTTATCGACCCCTTCATTTGAGTTTTGGTTGGAGGTGGCAACGCGAATAGTTATGGACCCGCTGGAAGGGGTGTCGTTTGGGAGTGGGAAGAGCCCCACGGGTTGTCAGAGGTCAGAGAATGGGAATTGCGCTTGCGTGGCAATAAAAGTGACACGCCGTGTCAGCTTTCAACTCTTCCTAACTGTCACACGACCATGCCGCTTTGAAAGGGACAACTCTTAATTATTAGAAATAATTGCATATGTAACTTCCTTTATTAAAAACATTATTAAGTGGTTTTCGATTTTCTCGTCATGGTAATTTTATTTAAATTTTAAATAAAGTTATTTTTGTAAGATGATATTATAAATATGATATATAATAATATATGCATATTTAATATTAAGTACGGTAGGTGGTATGTAAAAATGTTATAAAATAAAATGATCGAATATAATATCATTTTTCAGACATTTATTTTAATTAAATTAGAAGTTGTTTCAAAAGTATAAGTTATGTTTAAAAGAATGTGATTTTATGTGTTAGTAAAACGAGGTTTTGTAAAGTGAAAGAGTGTCAATCGACTCAAAGTCTCATTGCTGTTGACTTCATCTCACTTTTTGTGTATGAAGGATAAGAAATAATAATCTTATATTTCTAGTGAAGGTGATGGTGGAAAATGAGGTTGCATGTTTATTCATACACCATGGTAATACTCTATGTAAAAAGGCAACATTAAGTTTCATGGTGAGCTTGAGCAATACCAAGATGGTGAGGAAGGGCAAAGCCATACAAAGCATGCAAGTGGTGAAATATTTAAAAGTGTGCTGGATGGTGATGGTCAAGGGCAATGATAGGGTATTTCAATGATGGACAAGAAAAAATATGTGCAAATATTAATAGCATCACATAGTGGTAAATACAATTTGTAACTTTCTCCAAATTGTTTCATCTACCCACATACATGAGTGGAACATGTGTCATCTTAATAAAAATAAGGGTCATATATATAATGGCTCATTTAACAACATAAAGACGGCACCACATGCTAATTTAGATGAGCCTAAAACTAATTAGATGAAGAATTATGATCGATTTGATTATATTAAACCTAATAGATGACTCTAAAACCGATTATACTAAAAATATAAAAGGCTTATTTGATGGAAGATAGCTCCTATATGATCTAATTGACCGATATAGGATACCATACGCAAATAGATATGGATACATATATTTACAAGCTTTTTCCATTCTAATTGACTAATGCATGTTGCCATATGTAAATAGATATAGATAAAGATATAACACTAACAACAAGAGTTGTATTCGTAACAATTATAGTGCACTTTTCTCTTTAAGCACTATGGGCGCCCTGATGTGTCTCAAATTAAGACTACCTCAACTATAATAGCTTCCACTATGGAGGTTACAACTACCATACTAAGGAGTGTAATTTATGTCGAAATAGATGTAATTTTATGTTTTGGTAAAGTCTAGTTTTATAAAGCAAAAAAGTGTAAATCAACAGTTGTACCTCACTCAAAAACATGAATGCCAAACCCATATCATATATTATATATTTATTATATATTATTATATGATATTAATATAATATTTATATATTATATTATACTATATATTACTATTAAATTATATATAATATTATAATATCTATTAATAATCATAATAGCCAAAATTTGTTGGCTACTTCACGAAGAGACACATGGGGCTTTTGGTTTCATCCACACATCTTGGCAGAGGAGTATAATGGAACCAAGAACAACGTTGCATGATGTGAACGGACTACTTCCGCTTCATTGCTATAAATTCTTTAAGTGTGTCTATGAAGGATTTGAGGGAAGCTTTCAATATTTGGAATGCCTATTTGATTGCCTTTTTGCATGCAATCTCAAGGGAGATGGTTCTATATGAATGAAAATCTAACTGCAAGAAGATTTTTTAGCATCACCTCCATTATAGGGTAAAAGACCAAGATACCTTTAACCTATTTATTTTTTGTTTATGCCTACAACTGAACATCACTTTGGGCCCCTACTGGTTAAGGATATTGGTTGAATTCTTAAGGCACATATTACTGAGCTTGAACCTAAGCTTAGTGTGGGGCAGAATACAAGGGAGGACACACCAAGTTTCCCCAACAATTGGAACCTTTGGATCTTAAAATCCTCTTACCTCCAAACCTCAAAGTTATCAAGGTGGCGTAATCACCATTATTGACCTTGTATCCAACTAAAGAAAGGAGGCAATTGTTATGTGGAAAGCACAAGTCCAAGTTGCCCTTGCTAGAGTGATAGCATTGGTTGATGAATGAGATCTCATAAAATTATAGGCAAATGATAAACAATTGGTTACTACTAGTGGTTGGCATGGTTACATGGGCCATTGATGTTTCTTCATGCTTTGGTTGATGCCCTACTATAGACATTATAAATCTGTACATTATGGAGATATCGCGTTAACATTTAAACCACCCTTTGACCCCCCTTTTGATTAAATTATTTATTAAGTACCCTTTTCCACCCATTTACCCCTGTAGCTAGTTTAATTATTTAATTAAATTAGTTAAATCCTATTTCCACCTCACCTACCCAAACCCATGGCTAGTTGGTCGACACCTAGCCTAGAGACTATTTCTACCCTAGCAATTAATAACACTGACCTCCTAGACTTGTTATTCACGTGTCCCAATGCTCCCATTATTAACCTCGAACCATTTCCTAAGAAATTAACCACCAATCCTTAGTGGGATTGGCAAAACTTAGCCAATTTTGACTATGTCCCCTCGATCGCTAGTGGTCAACACTCAATCACCGATGATTGACCCCGACCACTAGCAGTTACTTAAAATTTGCATGATCAAAGAAGTCAACTGCAACCCGATTGCAACTCACTCATTGATTACTAGTTGTTTAATTTTAGTCTGTTGTGTACATGATCAATGCATGTTACATTGTTTGTTAAATTATTTGTTGAACTCTTTCATTTCAATGTTCCTTTGCTCTATATTAAGATATGAACATGAGGTTGAATTGAGAATTTTGGTGGAAGAGATTCTGACTGCTAGGCAAATCCAAAAGCTACTCAGTTGAACCAGAACCAGACAAAGACTAAGGAGGCACTTCCAACACCTCAACATTAAGGATTTTATAGTATCATTGCTCCAGATTCCCAAGTGGCTCCTTTTCAGCTTCAGGTCTTCTCCAAGCCATCAAGCATCAAGCTAAGTATTTTGCACTGGTTTTCATTTAAGTTATTTGGTTTCAATAGCTTAGAAATTGCACCTACTTTTAACCTCTCCCCACAACCTCTCCGGTGTTGGAGTTCTGCAATTGCAAACACCATTTTCTCCACCAAGCACCCTCTGACCACTCTCAACCATTTTGAATATCGAACCCCTAACCTTGAGACCTCACCTCTGCTCTCACGACCCTTATTCAACCCTCAAATGACCTACAAAACCCCTCTACAACTTACCCACAGTCCCTTTCTCACTCAAAGTAGAGACTATCAAACTCATAGTGACCATCGACGATCACCTTCGATCTCCAACAGTCATCTATCGACTGGCGACAGCCATACCCTAACCGCTAATGGTCACTATGTAAATCATTTTAACCGAAACAACAAGCATTTATCAACCACCAACCCCAACCAAAACCCATATTTTCTTGACCTCTGTCATTACAAATAATCAACAACAAAAACCCGACCACACCTGGACCACACCTTGATAGTTTAGCATTTATTTTAATGTTATTTTGTTAAAATGCATTATTTCTTTCAAAAAGTATTTATTTCATTTGATTAAGTACTTTCATTTATGTTATGCAGTCCTTCTTATCAACAATTTTCTTAATAATAACTTGTTAAAAAAGTGGATTGACAGCCTCCAAAGAAGTCGTGTACTTCTTGGATCTAGCTCGCTAAGCAATCCACCCACCTACCTAACTAATCAACCATTCTCTATTGTCTTTCTTATCTGCAGGTCATCTTCCCAAGCCAAAGAGGAGTATCTACAACCATCTGGATCACGAAGCACAAACCAAACCCAGGGTTTACTAACCTCACCCTTCTTTCAAGTTTCACATCTTTCTAAACAGAAAATAAAGTAAAATTTTAGTGAAACACCTACTTTGACTCAAATGTCTTATTTTTGTGTTAATGTAGGTTATCTTACTTGACAATCACATGGCACTATAAATTGCCTTTGCTCAAGTGAGCTTATCTATCTTGTATATGACCATTTGCTTAGTTGGTACATTTTCATGTTGGTTGTTTTTTCTTTTCTGGCCTCTGTTTGTTGGCCAATAGTGGCGTCTAATTGACAATTCACAGTTTGAATGCAGGCGGTAATTCCCTGTGCCTATTTAATTCCACAACAAATGACAATTTTCTAAATATTTCAACACAAAGCAGTCATTGTTATTTATCAACTCACATAGTTTTTGTAATATTCTTACACTTTTTTTCCACATTATACAAAAAATAATATTTTAATGTATCATAAATACTTAATTTCTCTAAAAAATAGTCAAATCACTCAAACTTAATTAATTAAAAAATAATAAATTAATTTATTTTATAATTTTTATAATATCATATTCCAAAATTAATCTTAATTTAAAAATACAAATAAAAAATAAAAGATAATATAAAATAAATAAATTCATTCATATTCATACGTATTTCCCAGTACAGATTAGTTGAATCGATTGGATTAAAAAAAAACCTATTACACAAATACTAATAACATTGCACATTAATATCTAAATCAAAGTTGAAGTTTATCAAAACATTTTTATCACATTAAGTTGGCGATTCCTTCAATAATGAATGAAAAATATATGTAATGACAATGACATTACCACAACTTACAACAAAAACATGAGCTTAATTTTCCGTACATTTATCCCCTTAAAAAGGACAAAAGTACCACGATCACGTCACCATCGAAGTTCGACGTGGCCATTTATCAACCCCTTGATTTGAGTTCTGGATTGGAGCTCGCAACTTGAGGGGTTATTGACACGTAGGAAATGGTTTTTACGAGTCCGAAGAGCCCCACTACTGGAAAATCTGCCACGTCAGAGGCTGGTAACGTCATATGTTGGGCTTAGGTGGCATTACATGTGCCGTGTCAGCTTTCATATCGTCCAAACTGTCAGACCACCCCGGCTCTTTGAAAGGGACAGCCCTTCCTTCATCTTTTATAACGTCCTCCTTCTCTCCTTCCCCTCCATAATTTTGGAATTTGAATGAATGAATGAAGGATTTTAATAACGTCCATGAAGCCACAAGAGCGTATGGGACCCATCAGTCACGCACATCCCTTTCAAAACGGGATATCAGTGACAAAATGTTTTTTAAGTTCCTTGAACTTCCTTCTTGAGATCTTCCCTTCCGCTGTGAAGTTATATGATGCTTATCTTTTACCGTAGTTATTAACTAGCAGTGGTCCCCATGATAAAAAAAAAAGTCGGAGGTTAAATATAAAAGTTGTTTATATTAGTAAACAATAAAATATTTTATTATTATGATTTTTTTTACTAAGTGTTTATATTTATTTTTTATTATCTTGTAAATCATTTTGATTTTAAGTCACGTAATTCAGTGATTAATTTCTTAATCTCTATCTCAAAATTGCAACTCTTTCAAATTTAATCGGGTGACTTGTATTTTCATTGGTTAAAGAGCACAACGTGTTAGGGTCGAGCTAACTATGGATAATCGGGTTTAACACCTATGATGAAATATCGACAGAATGCAGTTCTATTTCCAAATAATTTTGCATCCTCTGTCTTGGTGATTGAAATGGAGAAATTATTTTCATTATAATTGTGCCGACAAAATTAGAGGCAACCAAAATAGTGACGTCCCAAAGTCTATATTGTAACGTATGTTTGTCTATTGTACCAATATATTGACACCTAGAGAACATACAAAAACATTTTACTCATACCCATGAAATAAATGACAAGGCCATATAGAACTTGCAAGTGGTGGAAGATTTTAAAGTGAATTAAGTGGTGATGATGAGGGACAAAGATAGGGTATTTCATGTGATATTGTGCATCAGAGGGCCCATATCATACACATGCCCTAACTTTAGGGTAGTAGTTGTATTACATACCCTACACCCATTATGAAGGGACTTGTAGCTCGTAGGGTGGTGGCATCTTATATTGACTATTTTCTATTTGATTATGAAAGGATGCACATTGCGGTTATAAAGTTTATCCTATTGCTTTCATCATGATTTAAATGAGTATCAAATCTTTCACTTTGCAAAAGTTTCAAACTCCCTTCAACAACAATGAAAGCAACAAGATAAAATCCATAATCTAAATGTATATACCCCACATCAATGGCATTGCATTGTTGATTTGATTCGCACATCGGACATGGAGTCCTTTCATAATCAAATAAAAACTAGTCAATAAAAGATGCCATCACCTCGTAAACTACAAACCCTTTGTAATGGGTGTAGGTCATGTAAATCCACCCAATTGCCTTGAAGTTAGGGCATGCATATGATATGAGTCCTATGCTGCACAATATCACCTAAAATACCCTATCATTGCCCCTCATAATCACCACCTAACTCAGTATAGAATCTTTCACCACTTACAAGTTTTGTATGGCCTTGCCCTTTATTCCATGGGTATGTGTACGGTGTTTTTGTATGTTCTTAAGCGTGATGTAATTTCGCTAAGAATTAACATATTGGCAACATAAACGAACATAAGCTAGAATATAGACTTTGGAATCTCAATGTCTTATCTCCACATTAACAACATTGCAACGCTAATTTCATTCGCACATTGGATGTGTAGTCTTCTCACAATCGAATAAGTATCATGTCATCCTCATCTACTTTTTACAATAGCAAACATTTAATCAAAAACCCATGGCATGCTACAATTTATGCATCCCTTTGCAATGGGTCCAAGTCATGTAAATCCAACAACTGCCCTAAACCCAAGTCTGGTGTAGGATATCATTTCCCCTCAGCATCGCCACCCGAATCACCTCCTTGCACAACACATTAGCACACTATAAAAAGGAACACATAACCTCATTTTTTATCATCACCTCCACTGGAAATATAAAATTGTTTTTCTTAACACTTTGTGCACAAAAAGGGAGATGGATTCAGTGGTAATAGGTTTCAGGGGAGATACAACTACCAAATTACACTCATTCACTTCACAAAACTTTTATATATTTATATTTGTTATTAATTTATTATATTTTATAATATATTATTATATATTAAACTATTATTAATATTTTAATAAAAATTACACTCAAAATTTTAATCATTTTATTATCATTTATTAAAAATTATTAATAATTTGATATATATATATATATATATATATATATATATATATATTAAATAAAAAAATGTTTTATATTTATATGTTAACATAACTCAATAACATACTTATAACAATATAAATTATTGTCAACCATTAAAGAGATAGAGACAACAGATGAGCATGGAAACCAGGTGTCAAGGTGAACCAACACTGACTGGAAAGGAAAATTATGACCCACTTATCTCAAATGTTGGTCAATGGAGAAATTGATGAGAACTTTCACTATATTTCTTTCTAGGGAAGCTGCTACCTCAAAAAATTCATACACCCATGATTTCTAAGGGCTTCGTTAGTTCTTTTCATCAATTGTTGTGGACTAAAGAAGAAGTTGCATCCATGTCTAAAGCACAAGGACCCAGAGTGTGATGGATCAAAAGAGGGCAACATTCCACCAGTAGATGGCAATGCAGATGGGTTCGAAAAAAAATTAGCTTTGGCGGACAAAATCCAAGCAATCAACAACCATTTTAAGCAGAACTATGTGAACTACAACTCTAAAGGAGACAAATCTAAGACTGAAGATGTGGATGGCAATGTTATCGACGTTAAATCTCCATGGAATCTCTCATTCGAGTGGTAGGATTTTTCTGACATGCCCAGGAAAGATGGACCTTTCACACAAAGGTATTTAATTTCTTACACAAAGAACATCTCAAGCTTTTATGTGGTTCCCAATAAAACCGATTTTGGAAGTGATAAATATATGCATATGATGAGTTTTGATCTAAATGAAGAGACCATCCCAAAACAGTAGGATTTTATACAATCATTAAAGAATATGACAGGCACTATTATTTATTTGATAACCGCATGGTCGTAACTTTCAAAATTCACTTATCAATTGTCATTAAAAATTAAAAATGTATTTCAACTTCTCAAGGCACCCACAATTGAATGCTAATTACGCTAACTAGCTACATCCACAGTAGAGTAAATCTGCAACCAAAGATAGGTAAATCTACATTCGCTGCATCCACAACCAAGTAATTGAATTAAATAAATAATAGTTGTTACTCACCTGGAAAGAATGTTACTGGTGGAAATAGAATACACCTTTTTCTTTGTCTCTTGTGAGATGAATCCTAGGGCCTTACCCTACCATATCACCCTCTGGCTTAATTAACCATGTTTTAAATTGTAGACCATATATATATATATATATATATATATATATATATATTATCTCTAATTTATTTGATTAATAAATACCACAACACATCAATTAAATTTTGAAATGATTTGTATTTTCATAATAAATTATTATATATAATTTTTAAAAGTTAATAGCTAGTATAGATATCTTAGATAAATTTATAAAAAAGATATCGAGAGATATCATTCTCGAGTGTCCATATGATTTTGTATTTTATACTTATCAAAAATCATATAAACACTCGAGAATAATCTCTCGATATCTTTTACACAGATTTATCTAAGATATATATACTAATATATAACATATTATACAAAATATTATAATATTTATTTTCTTATATGTTATTAACATTTTGTATACAATATTAATTATTAATAGAAATAATAATAATATATTATAATAGTAGATTGAAAGTTATGATTCTATAATTATGTTTTAATTATTTGCACTTTATTATCACATTCACCATTTTTGCTTCCTTAAAAAAAATCATTTAAAAGTGTACATAAGATAATTATTCGGGCCACCACCAAGATCACAAAGCGAAATTTTATTCCTTGGAGTCAATGATACCTCTTTTAACCCATCAATCACACATTTACAAACATTTTGTATATGTACTAATAACGACAAGTACTAATGTTGTAATACAACATGGCCTTTGTTATTGAGTTAAAATGGTCAAACCCAATTTCCCCATCAAATTTTTTAATCAAATGTGGCCCATTGATTGGATTTTCTGATGGACGATAATGATTACACAAATACCACATCTTCATCGATTGAATCTGTGAAAAGACATTGAAAATAATAGGAAACTTCAAATTCAAAGCACATTATTAAGGTCGTTGATTAAAGGGAGACATATTATATGTGAGTTATTGCTTGGGATCTTGTGTTGTAGGCATGGACAAATCTCGAAGCTTCATCTGCAGTAGGTGTAGGAGAAGAACTAGCTCTCTACTTTTCACAGTCATTTGGATCCTTTGAAAATCTATGAGATATTTTTCCCTGAAACTAAATATATGTAGCAACACTACTAAGTGACATTATTGAAGGTACATAGTAGTGTTTATACGAGCACTAAGCACCATTGTTGAGATTATAGGTTGGAGACCCTGCATTCACCATTTTGTGTGATTTACCCAAAATGGCATAAGGCTAGTGCCTTTCAAAATGGAACAACTTGTCGACTACAATATTTATTACCCTCATTGTAAATGCATTCTATAATAGTTGGAAGGAGTCTACAATGGGCCATTAGAAGTCAGCAACAAAAGTAAATATAGGGGATGCAATTCAATATTGTTGTGGCATCATGATATGGCTTAGCCATCATGGAGTCCCTCGAGTCCATAATAATGTTTAGAGAACCAAGTTGGGCATTGATGCCCAACCCACAAGATTATTCTAATGTTATTATTCAAATCAAATAAATCGTGCTTTAATAATTAAAAAAAAATCTTATTCAATTCCTACTTTCATTTGAGGAAAGTAATATGGTATATTAATATTGGTTAGCGTCTTTTTTAAATGGAATTTTTTTAAAGTGACAGTCAAATGAAAAAGTTAACACACTCACTCCATTATAGCGCACCACCACCCCCTTATGCCATTTTAGAATACCTATTGGTATAATAAAATATACTAGCATACATATCTTAGATAAATTTATGTAAAATATACCGATGATTATCATTCTTGAGGTACTTATTCCACTAATATTGCACTTCAATATGATATAGGTACTTCAAAAATGATATCTATCGATGCATTTTATATAGATTTATCTAAGATATTTATGCTAGTATTAATATAATATAAAGATAAATCTATGTATGATGTAACACTATCATGATACATATTACCATGGAAACATATCCATTTATTAATATCTAATGTATATATTAATTATCTTCTAGATGTAATAGGTGCATTGTATTACATCATACATATATTGAAATGATAAGACTCTATATTACTCGTAATATAGATAAGCAATTATGAAGAAAATTATTGGCACACACACACACACACACACACACACACACACACACACACACATATGTATGAGATAAAGCTATGTAAAATACATCGATAGATATCATTCTCAAGGCACCTATAATAAGTAATTATATGTGGGTGGTCAATTACGTTTTGTTGTGTCCATCTTTGTGCTTCACGTGGATCTGTAGGTGGAGTTCTTGGCATCAGTGCATGGAGGTTTGGCCAATACATGTTTGTTACACTTAATGTACAGAAGATGGTTGATGTTCTAATTTGATGCCATAGGTTGATTAACTCTGCACGACACTTTGTCTAATAGGAACGTGTGCCTCTTAGTGTAATTCCATATCGTAACAAATGATCAATAAAATGAGATTGTGTCATATCATCCATGTGCTCACATAATTCATCAATGTGTAATGGTTAATTTTTGAAGGCTTTTCTTTACAAATACTACTGATTAATCTTGTACTCGATTTCACATCATCCTATTCATGAAAAGATACCTAAACCATGGGTGTGTCCCAAAATGATTATCTTGATATCCAATGATATGTTTCACATATTCATGTAGATATACACGTTTTAGTCATGGTTCTATCCAATCACACATTCCATTAGGGAATAGAGTTGGAAAAGCCATGTCTAATAAACCTTCTGTTATGTATTCATTCAATGGAGATGTACCAATTTGTGGCCAAGCTATTAGTTCACCAAGATCTATGTTTGTATTGTTTATCCAATATTGAATCACTTCCATTTCTCTTAGGGCATTAGGTGGTTTGGTGGCCACCAATGACATTTGATCTATAATATTTCCTTCGTCTGTCTCAAGTACTGGACCTGTAAAGACACATTAATTGAAATTTGTATTAAGTTCCATGGTGATCGAGTTCAATTTTTTGAAGACATTTGTAGACCTATTGCATGGGATATCTTTCAGTGATGTTTCATCAATCTTCACATCTTTATATAAATTATTGTGTTCAATATTATATTTCAGTGCATTGTATACTCAATCTTTATTCACAGTAAAGTTATAAGTAGTTACACATTTTTCATTTCTTCATACTATGATAATCAATAGATCTGAAATATGATGTGGTATTTTTTTTGTAATTTCCTTGATTTCTTGTGGAAAATAAATGATATGTCCTTTATATTTATATTTCCCTCCTATTGCAGGAGTTACTTGAAAAATTGGATTCACAAGAGCTATTAACATCTCTTCCACTTAAGTCAAGTTTGCCAGTTTCAATGGCTGGGGCTCAAAATTCACTTTATTAGCTTCAGAAAAACAATGGACACCTTTATCTTGTTGACATCTATTACAAACAGGCCCTTCAAGAGCTTGATGAATATTCATTCCAGGGTAACACTCTTGATAAATATAACACATATGTGGCGAAACAAGTTTGTCTAACTCACGTCAAAATAATAATTGTATAGTCTTGAAATTAATCTCAACATTTTTGTTTGGATTAGGTTCTTTTTGTTATCAATTTGTTTCGGACCCTTGAATTTCAATTGGCCTTCTCTCTTGTGGTGATTCACTATTTTTTGAGTTATTCTTATTCTCACTTCTTTCAACACTGTTTACTTCTATTTGATTTTGTATATACCCTAAATATCCTTAGGTATGTAAGCAAAATTGAATTCCAATGCATCTATCAATCTTTCCACTAGGGTTTATATTACTCGTTCCATGCCACTTTCATGTCCACCAACAGACCTGGTAAGGCTTTTAACAAAGTCCATCATATGACATAGTTCTATATCCATTATAGTTTCTTCATCATGCTCAACATCAACATTAGAATTGGTGAGATGATTCTTTGTACAACATTTTGATTATGTTGGCATAATTATTCTTTTTCTACATGAGTCATATGATCTACACACATTATTCTTTGTAATCTTCTTCGCAATATAAATTGGTCTTGTTGAGATGTTTGTGCATGATGCACTATCATATGATTTGTATGTTCTTTTATTTGTGCTTCTAGTTCTTTAACTCACAAATCAATTCTTTATTTTATACATCATTATTTTTCATACTTATTTTTATGTATTCTCTCTTCATTTATCATTGATACTTGTCATTTCTATCTTTGTTATTCTCGATGATATTCTCTCCATCATCCTCGCCTTTGTTCTTCATATTCTTTTTTTTTAAAAGAAAGGGGTAAAAACTTTATTAAAAGTCTGAAAGATAAATTACAACAATGGGCCAGAGCCCTAGCAACCCATGAAAAACAAAGAAAAAGGCACTAAGCACCGACACTAACCAACAACATCACCATCCTCCTTGAGAAGTCTATCAAAGTCCCTACTCACCTCCTCCGGCAACAACGCCCTATCATCCACCCTGCGTCCACCAACATTTGTCGAAGCCCACTTGGCCAAACAGTTAGCCGCACCGTTCCACTCCCTCAAAATGTGAGAAAAGGAAACAAAATCCATAAGCATACTAATTTGAAGAATCTGCTACACCACCAAAGATAGTTGCCAGCTAACATCATCGATTTTCCTCTCCCGAATCAAATTTATCAAAATTTGCGAGTCTGCTTCGCACTCCACCTTACGCCAGCCAAGCTCATAAGCCCTCCTTAGAGTATGTAGAATAGAAACTCCATCCATCATATTCACCGTCTGGTCTCCCATGTGGGCCGATAAAATAAAAACTACAGCACCCGAGTGATCCCTGCCGATCCCTCCAATCCCCACCGGGCCTGGACATCCTCTGGCCGAACCATTCGTGTTGAGTTTCAAATAACCTTCAAGAGGAGGGGACCATTTCCCATTCCTCTGTATTTTATTCTTCCTCCCATGACCATGCCTAACACTAGCAGCAACCAGAGAAATTGCCAGAATGACAAGCCTTTTCACCAAATCAACATCTCCCTGCGCAAGAGGTAGAGCGATTTCACTCTTAGCTTCCACAGTTTCGTGAATCATGCCAATAATCCTTATCCACGCCTGGTGGATCACCAACCTTTCCCCTGAGAAAATCCTGTGGTTTCGCTCCAACCAAACCTGCCACATCAAAAAAATGGGGCAAGCATACCACGCCTCCTGAAGAAAAGGCACAGCTTGAGGCAGCCTGCCCAATCTATCCCAAAACTCGACTAAGGTAGAGGTGTCCAGGCATTGACTTCTCCAGGCATCCCACCAAGCGTGCCACAGACGAAGTGTGAAGGGGTAGCTGAAAAATAGGTGAGAAGAGTCCTCCTCCGCTCCTTGACACAGGACGCACCTAGAAGGGCCAGCAAATCCACGATGCCTTAAATTCTCCCATGTCAAGCATCGGTTCCAAGTCAAAGTCTAGATAAAAAAGTTGCACTTTGGCCAATAAATGTTGTACCACACTTTTTTCCACCATGGCACTTCCCCCCATCGCCCCATCTCTATGCAATCATATCTTGGTATCCAACAGCAATCGTGTACTTCCCTTTGGGCTGAGGCGCCCAAGCTAGCAAATCTTCTCCCTTAAGAGTGCAACAAAACCATTCAGATAAGATCTCCTGAAGCTCAATGCGCACTCCTCTCTCATATCCATAATCGGCCAATCTTCCTGCTCCTTCCACCTCACCACCGTCAAATGATCCTGAACCAGGAGGGATTTGTAGTCGCCCACAATGACCCAACCAGCCTCAATAAAGCGCCGAGCCAGGCCCTCGAGATGTGGGTACTGAACCACTAGGGGGAAACCATCCCATGAATCATACCAAAATTGCGCTTCATTTCCTCCCTTACAAATCCAGAACATGCCTCTCTTAATCAACGCAACACCTTTCTTGAGAGTATTCCAGATAACCGATCCACTACCCGACAAGCTGAATCTGGGGATATCACTCGCAAGAATCCCAGCACAGTACTTAAAAGCCACGATCCTTGCCCAAATGCTATTCTATTCAACACACCATCTCCAATATAACTTGGCTGCCAAGGCCGTACCAACCAAAAAAGAATCTTTCAACCCCAATCCACCCAGCCTCTTAGGACTGCAAACAACCTCCCAGTGAATCAGGCTCCATTTTGTCGAGGATAAGTTGTTGAACCATAATAACTATTTTTCCAAGGAGTCAAGATCCTGAACAAAGCCCACCGGCACCACCTAGAGCATACACCTGTAGATGGGAAGCGCCTGCACCGCCGACTGAATCAACTGTATACGCCCCGCAAAGGACAGCCATCAGTTGGTCCAATGGTTCACTTTGGTCTTGAAGTTGTTAAGGATTCCTTGCCACGAGTCCTTAGACTAACGCCCCACAGAAATCGGAATGCCAAGATAAAGAACTGGAAGTCTACCAATTTGAAAACGAAGAGTGTCAGCCACCCTTCTCTGAATAGGTGGTGGAGTGTTGAAGAAAAAATTGATGATTTATCTTCGTTAATCACCTACCCCATGGCAGCCAAGTAGGCATCCAGACTACTGTGAATGTTGGCTGCCTCCCTCATGTTGGCCAATCCCATCAAAGCCACATCATCCACAAATTGAAGGTGAGAAAGAGCCGGAAGGTTGCCACCCCACCTCCATCCCTGAATAATCCCTTCTCCAATCTTACTTCTGATCAACCTTCCAAGACCTTCTGCCAGAAGAAGAAACAGATATGGAGATAATGGATCCCCTTGTCGCAGCCCCCGCAAAGTGCCAAAGAGTTGTGAATGTTCCCCGTTCACCAAAACAGAGAAAGAGATCGAATTCACACAAGTCATAACCCATTTGATCCACTCCTCTCCAAAACCAAAGGCAGCCAAAACCTTCTATAAAAAGGACCACCAGACCCTATCATATGCCTTAGACATATCCAGCTTCATAAACATAGCCTTCTCCTTGGAGTGAGACATGTAATGAATAGCCTCAGTAGCTACCACAATTCCATCTAGAATCTGACGCCCCTCTACAAATCGGCTTTGCTCCTCAGAGATCAATGCCCCCAACCACTTTTTTAATCTTTCAGTTGTTAGCTTAAAAATAATCTTATATACAACATTATAGAGAGAGATTGGCTTGAATTGACCAAGGTTATCAGCACCTTCCCTCTTAGGAATGAGTGCCAGGAAGGTTGAGTTCAAGGCACAAAGCATTTGTTTACTGATTTGAGACTCTTGAGCCACAACCAAAAGATCAAATTTGATGATTTCCCAGAACTCCTGATAAAATTCAATCAGAAAACCATCTGGGCCTGGAGCCTTACCATTTTTCATCATAAAGACAACCTTTTTGAGCTCTTCAAGGTTGATAGGGTGCATCAACTGATCCATCATCTCCCTAGAAACCAAGTTGGGAATACAAGATAAAATTTGCTCTTCAGCAACTGCACTCCCCAGACCATCTTCGTTGAACATAGAAGCAAAATATCAGACATCTTCATCACATATGGCTATCGTGGACAAAAGAGTCTCCCCATTGCCTGAAACCAAAGTCAATATCCTATTGTTATGTTGTCTAGCTTTAACCGAGTTGAAAAAGAAGGCCGTGTTCCTGTCTCCCTCCTGTAGCCACTCAATTTGGGCCTTCTGCTTCCAAAAGACCTCCTCCCTCAGCTCCCATTCTTCCACCCTCTTGACAGCCCTTGCTTCATCATTCAACAAGGATTTCGACAACCCCTCCTCCCGAATTAATCTGGTAATCAAGTTTAACTCTTCCTGTGCTTCTTTCTTCTCCCGAAAGATGTTTTCAAAGCTCAACACATTCCACTTTTTGAGTTGATATTTCACATACTGGAGGAGCTTAGGAAAAGTGTACATTGTTGTCCCAGTCACTGGTCTCCCCATTCTCCACCAATTAGCAACTCGATCGTATAAGGACTGATCCCTGAGCCACATTAGTTGAAACTTAAAAGTCAGTTTCTTCTGCCAACAGTTGGAAGAAATGTGTAGTTTAATAGGCCAATGGTCGAAACATCTCCAATCTAGGATTTTGAAATTCAAAGACAATGAGCTGCCCATCCAATAGCAAGAAGTCAGGAATCTGTCAATACGCTCCGCAATAAAGTGGTCCCCCACCCTCCTATTATTCCAGGTGTACCGCCCATTGCAAGGCTTGATATCCACCAGGTTGTGCTCCAAAACCTTGTCTTGAAACAAACAGGTTGATGGTTCCAATCTTGTATTGCCTCCCATTTTTTTAGATAGGTCCATTAGAGCATTAAAATCACCAGCCATAATCCATGGCAAAAAAGGAAAGCTCCTTCTGACTAAATGGATATTGTTCCAAACCTGCTGCTTACCTTGAAAGTCAGTGGGTGCGTAGACATTGGTCAGGAGAATGTACTCTCCTGATTCACTGCATAAAGAAACCAAAGAAAGAGAGGACCTGAAGGCTGTCCATTACACCAACTGGACCTTGCATGGATTCCAAAGGCAAGCCACGCCTCCCACCCTACCTTGTGCCCCAACGCATTGACAGGATCCCTGTTTCCAAAGCCAGGGGGCCAGGCTCATCATGAAATCCACTGACACCTTAGTTTCTTGCAAAAAGAGAACATCTGGACACTGAATCTTAATCAATTCCCAAACAGCTTTTTGTCAAGGGCCACTGTTCAAGCCCCTCACATTCCAAGAAATGACAATCATTTTGAAGGAGGCAAGAAATGGGAGTCTAAGGTCTTGATAGCACCTGACTCAACCAGATTTTCCCCAATCATCTTTATCCTTTTCGTATCTTTTCTTCTCCCCAATTTACTATTTTTTTCCAAAGCTGGTTTTTTCCCTTCCTTCTGCAAAATTCCTAAGTGAGAAGAAGCCTTGCCTTTCTGTTCCAACTCAGGCACCTCCACTTGTATCTGAGGAGTTAAGGCTTCAAATTCTGTACCTATACCAGTATTTGATTCAATAATCTATTGCTCTCCATCTTGTTCTTCCAAAATTAGAAGAAGGACAACATCCTCAGGGGGCATTGCCTTTTCCATGGCCGTGTCATCAGCTGCTCCAGAACCGCCCCCTACATGTCCCCCATTAAATAAATCCCTGCTTTCCTCCTGCTGTCCCAAATCCCCCAAAACCCCAAATCTATTAATCGAATCCTCCTCCGTATGTTCCATAAAGGATCTCTTTAGACCTCTATTCCGTCCTCTCAATTTGACCTGAACAAAGCCTTCAGCATCCTTACCAGCACTAGGTCCAATCTTCTTTCTCTTGTCCACACCAGCCGTGTAACTCGGTGGAGCTTGGGGCGAAGCCTACTGGTCCTTCCCTTTTCCCTTTGGACAATGCCTAACCAAGTGCCCATACTCATGACATAAGCAGCATCTAAATGAGAGCGTCTCATAGTCCAACTGCTGAACCCATGAATAGGAACCCGCAAAAGCTCAAGAGCATCTGACAATGGCCTACTTAAGTCAATTTCAACACAGATTCAAGCAAAAGTCATGATTTTCCTACCTAGAGTTTGTGTGGAAGAACCCACAGGTTTTCCAAGCGTTGAAGCAATCATTTGGAGAACATCCTCTTGGCAGCATTCAATCAACATTCTGGGAAGCCGCACCCATACAGGAACCTTATTTGGCAATTCCTCAGTGGGATTGAATCTAGCATGCCAAGGCTTAACAAAGAGCCCCGCCTGATTATAGAAGTATGAACCTCCCTCAAATACCTTGTTCCTGTCAGCCAAACACACAAATGTGACCATGAAGAAATTATTGGCCAACAGTGTTACCTCCATCTCTCCCTCTGGTTCCCACACCCGTCTGGCCCAATTCTCCAAGAATGGAAGGGAAACTCGCAGCCCCAGGAATTTACAGTAAAGTGAATGTTTGGAGAAATACTCCACATCCTAAGCAATCAATTCAAATGGAATAACAAGATTTGGTCTTTCCTGGCAGCGTTTCAGACAACCATTTACCTTGGAAATTCTCAATCCTCCCACTGTATTAGTGGCAGATATTTCAGGAATCTAATTAACCTCCAAATTGGTCTCCGCTCTCTAACTCTCCCCTAGCGTCCCTTCCCAACAGCTCCCTGTAACTCATGTCTAACCTGGTCTGGGTCGGCCCCTGCAACTGATTCTCCTCCGTTTCTATGAAAACGCCCTCTGTTGTTTCGCCAACTCTCCTCTATCCGCCTTCTACTCCTGCGCAGCCCACCACTGATCAGAAACAAGCTAGGGCACGATGCCCTAGCTTGGCTAACAGGCTCCGAAGTCGTCCATGCGCGCGGCCCTTTTTTTTTTCCACTGACCCCTTCATATTCTTTTTTTTGTTGTTCATTTTCAAATTGTATTTTTTGCTGAGCCATGTTCCCTACATTTTTATTCATTATTTTTTTTGTTAGTCATATAAGTATAATCATCTTATAATAAATTATAAGTATAATCATCTTGTAATAAATTCATATTAACACAAAAAAAATCTATATATTAATATGTTATTCATAAAAATTGAATATATATAACCTATAAAATAATTAATATAACAAATAAATACACATTAACAAATATAAGGAAATTTTATTAATTACATATATTAAATAAATTTAATATAAAATAAATAATTAAATATTTTGTAAAATGATTATGTTATATTTTATATTTTTAAATAATTATTTAACTTCAATATTTAATCAAAAAAATACATATTAATCTTTTTAAAATATTAAATATATATTTTAATTAATAAGAACAAAAGATAAAATAAGTCGTAGATCGAAGTTTATTATGATTGTGATTGTATTTCGTATTTGGATACAGTGTACAATTTTATAAGTTATTGTAGATATTAAAACAAAGTTAAAAGGGAAGTATTTGAATATTATTTATGTAAAAAAAGATTATTACATTTTTTCAATAATTTTCATATTAATTTTCTATCGTTACTTTTATAAATTTATTTAAAATTAATATTTCATATCATATTGAAAAAGAGAGAAAATATATAAATAAATAAATAATTATTTTAGGAATGGAAAAAAAAACTGAAAGTAATTTTAAAAATATTGCAGTAATTACTTGAATTTCATGTTACTTTAACTATATTCAGTCCATGTAACATAGGTAAAATTTGTACAACGAATGTTTCAATTGCCCTAAATGAAGAATTATAAATTTATTTTTTGGTTTAATGACATAATGCATAAGGAAAAGGATAGAACACTCAGAATTATTTACAAATATATATTAAAAAAAAATCTGAAAATCCAAAAGCATTTTATTTTAGTGGAATGGAATGCTAATGATACATAGAAGTATAAATAATTTTTGAAATTAGGTTTTTTAAATTGATGAGATAAATATAAAAATATATCTTTTGTATTGTTGTTTTATATTATTCTTTGTGTATTTTATTTCCTTCACTTGCATCGTTAGTATTTGTTTTTCTTTGATTTTATTTATGATTATTTTTTTAATTTATATTTATATATTTTTTTTATTTTTTAATCGTTATGTTAATTGTCTTATTTTATTTTTTATGATATTAATTTTATATGAATTAAATAATTATAGAATTAAATAAATAAATTAAAAGTAAATAAAATTACTACAATAACAAATATATTTACTTACCATATAATATATTCCAGCATGGTAAATAAATTAAAAAATTCTTTTATTTTAAAGTAAATAAAATTGTCACAATAATAAATATAATTCACCTATCAATTGTGATAAATATATAAATATATTTTTTATTTTGTAAATAAAATTATTATAAAATATATATAATTCAACTATCAAGTTATTAAATAATTACGCGTCAATAAATAAATAAATTAAAAGAAGATTTAAGTTTTTTATAATGTCAATTTTAAAATAATTAAATATTAACATACTCATGTCATTGCACAAAATTATCTCTAGTTGCCATTATAAAAATATCTATTCATATAATAAATTCGAAAAATATAAAACATACATATCACGCGTCTAACACCTTAACATCGATAATATATAAAAATATATCTTAAATAAATCTATGTCATAATAACCTTAACATCGATAATATATAAAAATATATCTTAAATAAATCTATGTCATAATAAATAAAGTCATATAACGATATGGTAATATTAAGCTAACTTTTAGCATTATGATTGCATTTCTTGTACTTGCAATTCCCTTAGCCATTAATGATAAATTACAATATACACCCTCAAGAACAATATCCAATAAAATACAAGAAATTGACGTGCATAAATCGACAAACCCAAAGTCCTTGGCTCGTCCAAATTCAGAGTTTTCGTTGTAACAAAACTTAAATTAAATTAAAATAAATCAAATCAACTAACATTAAATTGAGAAATAAAAAAGTGAACTGGATAAATAATTCAATATAAAAAAATTGAATTGAATAATACTAACGCAAGGCCCCTGATGAGGGTGGTGAGCTTAGAGGCAATAAATAAATAATTAATAAATTTTATAACTATAAAAAAAAAAAAAAAAAAATCATATAAATGGTTTTTAAATTAAATTTCATTTTATGATAAAACGATCCACTCCAAAGGGCATTAAGATGGTTTCAAGTCACATGGACAAATAAAATATTTAAATTATCATGCTTAATCAGGGTCTCGTAATTTCCTAAATAAATTTTAATAAAAAAAATATATAAAGTAGTATATATATTTTAAATTAATTTATTTAAAAAATATTAAAATATTTTAATTTCGAAGTGTTTATTTTAAGTTTGTCACGTATTTCATTGATTAATGATTATATTACTTTTAAAGAAAAAATTATTTATTGATAATATATGGTCGCAATTTTATTGTACCACTTTATCGAATAGAATAATTACTTTTTCTTGTCAGATGTATTGCTATGGTAAAATAGAATACTCCCTAAGTACCCCTACACATGTAAAGATAAGCGTGTGAGACTATCCATGAAATCACCATTGCCAACTCACACTAACCCAGTGTAGTTTCCTTTTTCTATGCCTCAGGTGAGCATGTGAGCCTAAGACTCATGATATGTTAGAATAGAAAGAAAGACTAGGTGTTGGGAAGCACAGATGTGACTACTAGACTTGCACATCATTTTGGTTCCATTATCGGGACTCGATCCATTTTTGTTACTACAAGGTTAATGAGGAACAATAGACCATATTTCCTTAGAGAATATTAAGTGTTAGTTGGAGCAGTTACAATAAAAATTTACTGCAAACCACCCTAGCCCGTGGTCACCAAAAGCCAAGAGAATGGGTTGATGACAACCTACATATTGAACTTTATGAGGTATTATTCTCTGGACTACCAATGCATTTGCATGCATGGATTACAACATATGTTATGAAGAAGAGTAGTAATTATGGACAAAATTACCCTTTAGGACTAAACAATGGGTATAACAACTAAAGAATCTAGACGTAGTGTACCAGAGTTGTTGATGTTTGGTGGCATGGTAGTTAAAAAACTACATTCTTCAATTTGTTGTATCCACGTATCCCTATCCATAGGAAGTTGAATATTAGTCTTTCCATGAATTGAGAGGCACATACTTAAGGCAGTTGCCATTGGAGATCGAGAAGTTGATCATAGGCAATGGAATTTTGAACTTTCTAATGACAGGCTAAGTCCCTATGCACGTGAGCGATGTGGAGGGTATAAGGTGAAGGGCACAAGGTTTTTATAGGGTAGAGAGGAAGAAAGACTTTAGTATAGAGAGACCAGATGAGCATGAGCTCCAAAGGCATAAATATAATGAAAATAGACAAAAATTGATGGTCGAATAGGACCATAGGTAGAGGGGAGAGTCTAACTTAGGAAATGTCACAAAGACCTGCATGAAATGAGAATGGCATAAGGGAGGCTCTCACGTAGAGGATATACACTGTAATGATGAAAAAGTGTGTACTAGTGGGTTAGAGCATATTTTAAAAAGTGAAGCTAAAGCACCCAAGGGGAAGAAGACAAACAAGGAGAGACGAGTGAGGAAGTGCCCACTTCCCTTCTACTTGAAGAGCATACTCATGCACTTTACCTTCAAAAACAAGAATTTGACTATATCTCAGGGATAGGAGAATTTTTAGAATAATAAGGAGAAAGAAGTGTGTTGTAGCAGATTATTCCTTACCAACCACTTAAACCAGTAGTTAGATGCTCGCACAAACTTTGATCTTGATGATGTTTGGGATGCCACTGACAGGAGGGGTTATATCCCCTTAGGAAAGTAGTACAATATAAGGTGTTACCAGAGAAGCTAGAGGATACGTGACAAGGCAACAAGTCATTCATGTGATAGGAGCCATAGTGGAGCACGTTGTGCCTCCATCACGAAGAACACAAACTACCCTTAGAAGAAGCCAAATTTCACGTGCACCTTCATCGAGCACACTAGTGCAACATACGCTTCAAGAACCAACTGCTCCCATACTTGCTCTTCAAGTCTTATATGAGTTGTACCAATGTTTACCTAAGTATCACAAATTAGAGATTGTTGCATAACACGTTCACAAGTAGGAGCTCATATGGCACGTAAAAGGGACTTATTTTTCCATAACATAAGACAAATCAATTTTCCAATACTTTATTAGATCATGCCCATACCTTGTACAAAAAGCTTGGTCCACACCAAGCCACTATGGACTATGACATGTTGAAGGCAACATTCTTGAAGAAATTTGACATTCCCAAGTTTTAGCAGCAAAGTATTACTACATTATAAGAGATCAAACAACATTTGAAAAAGTGTCCATGCATATGATGCTAGGTTCAAGACCCTAGTGTCCAAACTATTTTGTGGAATTCACCCAGTAAAACTTGTGTAATGGTTTTTTGGAGGGTTGTTTGCACCCTTTTAATGCACCTTGTTAATGAAGATGTTCACCAAAACATGAGAGGTCTTGGAGGTAGTGTTGAGACTAAAGTTGTTAGTGTAGATATTGGATTCATTCATTCATGGAGGAACATATCACCTCAATGGCCTCATAGCTTTAGAAGTTTACAACTAATAGCTTCCACAACACAAGGAGTGGACTGTAGTTCACATATTGTGAAGTCAAAGGGAATAATAAGAGTAATTTCCCTAGATATAATGTAAGGACCATGTTGATATCCTACAATATTTGTTGAGAGGGTCATGATGTGTATAACTATCTATCTATTTAGTGAATGGCCCAAGAAAAAGTCTCCCTCTATTTATATATATGTGATGCCTCTACCCACAACACTAAGGACTATAGGGTAACTGATGAAATCCATGAACTAAGAGACCGAGGTGTAAAAAAGACTACAATAAGCCCATTTGATCAAACATATAGCAATGAGGATATAGAGGTCATGGAGGACATGGGGGTGAAAGGTTTCCACCACACCCTTACTATAATTATGGGTTGTCATACCACTATTAACGTGAGGGTTACCAGACCACTATCACCACGACTATCCCAAGTATCCTACTTGTGGATATTGCAGAGGTGACCACAAGGTGGAAGAGTTTTTAGATTTAAATGCAAATCTTACACATAAGGAAATACCTAAGGGTAGTAGTATGATAAAACTTTAGTGTAATTCATAACAATGGGTCTCAAAGGCACTAGTTAAGAAAGATACGAACCCAAAGGTATATATAAAAATGTGTAGTTATCTGACCACACACCCAGAAGCCACTCCCACTGAGAAGGCTAGGATGGGATTTAATCTAAGGAGTCCTAAAGAGAAGGTGGCATTCGCCAAACCTTGTATGACACCTTATCTATATGGATCACACTAGAAAGAAGTGTTGCACGAAGCCATGGACATCATCTAGAATCTGCAAGGTAAACTGCAGTATGTGTTGGACTTGATGGAAAAGGCAAAGAAATAGCTTAAGCTCCAAGCACAAGATGGTAAGAAAGAGAATGATCTTGTTAATGTGTTATCTCTCCTACATGTCAAAGGGATGATCCTGATGCTGAGGGAACTTTTCACTAACTATATGGGAAAATAACCCATTGATGTACCAACACTAGATTTAGAGTGAGGGCACGAAGTGAGGATCTCCTATAATGTAGGAAACCTTATCCACTTATGAGTTCAAACTTTTTAGGGAGAGAAACAAGTAACTAACACACAATATTATCAATATAAATGCTACTGTGAGCCTTTGAAAACCACTATGGTGAACATTGCCTCAAAAAAGGAATAAATGATTGCCACCATTGGAGATTATTTTTCTAATATGGAGTTGGTGCTCATCATATAATTATTCCTAGATTTATAAGAACTTTTCCCAAGGAGTTACAAATAGATGAAGGGTGTGCATACTACTTTAGTAAAATTGAAGATCACCCTAATAAATGGTGCAAGTCCAATGAAGAAGTGACCATATAGAATTAACCCCAACTTGCACTCCAAGGTATTGATAATATGTTGGTTTCAAGTGAGATTTACCTAGTAGAGGAATCTGAGTGGGTGAGTCCAATGGTGATCAACATCAAAAAGGATGAATGCATCCACATATGTGTTGAATATCATCTACTCAATGTAATGTGCGCCATTGACCCTTTTCCCACCCCCTTTACTAAGGAAATTGTTGAAGGAGTAGTAATTTATGAAATTTACACATTTACTAATGGATTTTCAAGCTATCATCAAGTAAAAATTGATGAGGAATACAAATTGAACACCATATTTCCAATCGAATGAGGTTTATTCGCATATAGTGTCATGCCTTTTGGCCTAAAAAATTCCCCTATTATCTTCTCGTGCATGATGATTATTGCTTTCAAGGATTTCATGCATTGATTCCTTCAAGTGTACTTGGATGACGAGATGGTCTATGGATTTATAAGGATCACCATGAAAATTTGTGACTCATGTTCAGGTGGTATTGTGAACTTCAAATATATCTCAATTTGTAGAAGTGCATCCTTGTAACACCTTCCAACACATTTCTTAGCCATGTGATTTGTAAGTACAACTTCCTTATTGACCCTACTAAGGTGGTGATCATTATTTAACTAGAGGCACACATAATCCAATGATAATTACACACGTTCTTAGGATATACCAAATACTATCAAAAGTTCATTTGACACTATGACAATATTGTCATGCCACTTGAGGAACTTCTACAGAAAAATGACCCCTTTATATGGGGCAAGGTGCAGGAGGAGGTATTTGAGACTCTAAAGAAGAAATTTGCAAGCACATTGATTTTCTAGTTTCTAGACTATATGATCCCCTTCCATGTACATTTTGAAGCATGAGGGACAAAAATTGATGCCATTCTAACCCAGTTGAGTGAGAGAAAGATGAACCATCCCATCTACTTTACTAGTAAAAAGCTTACAAGGGCTGAGAAGAATTATACCACTATTGAATGCGAGGCCCTTACAATGGTCTATGCACTCCAAAAGTTCCTATAGTACTTATTAGCCACTCCCTTTGTGTTTTTCATAAATCATGAAGCTCTGAAGTATTTGGTGTACAAGTTCTCTTTCCATGGGTGCATCTATCAATTGATCATCATATTTTAAGAGTTCCAATTTTAGCAGTACATGAATCTGGACAAGAGAATTTTGGGTCCAAACCACTTATCACACCTCAAATTTGGTGAGGATGTGTGCCCTATTGAGGACGATATGATAAATGCTCAGTTGTATAATATGCAATGCATTCCCAAGGACTTGGTATAGATTTTTGTGTTCCTCACCTCTAGTGTCACACCTAAAATAAATCTACTAAAGGAAGAAATTGGTTATCTGTGCCACCCATATCAACTCACCATTGGAGGAAATCCATAGAGTTAGGCATGATGAAATCCTTCCCATATCTATTTTGAAACATGTGTGTCTAGGAGTGTTGTAAAAGATAGATAAAGGCATTATTAGAGCACACTTTACTGGAGAGGCTACCTCACGCAAGGTACTCATTTTTGGCTTATGGTGGTTGACCTTGTTCGATAATACCAAGGAGTACGTGCACAAGTATGACGTATGTTAGTGAATTGGAAAGTCTAAAATTTGAGAGGAGATGCCCCTCATATCCATCCTATCACAGGAACCATTTGAAAAGTGGGCTATTGATTTTATGAGTCCAACCACTCCAGTCATGTGTAGGACTAGCAGATGCTAAATTATCACAATAAGTGACTATTTCACTAGGTAGGCTAAAGCCATGTCATCCATAAACTGTCATGTATCTACAATGGTGCAATTCTTTTGGGAAAACTTCATTAGTTGGTATGGATGCCTGCTAAACTTGACCAGTGACTGGGTCACTCATTTCAAAAATTAGATAGTGTGTATTTTATTGTCTAAGGTCATGATCATGCACCACAAAACTAATCCATACCACCCATAAGAAAATGGGACTACATAGGCCTTCAATAATATTCTTGGAAAGACATGGACCAATATTTTTGACATAGGCTACGAGAATTGGGATGATTATATTTTTACAATATTATGGTCCTACATGACAACTTACAATTTCCTCAACAAGTCTAGTACCTTCTAGCTTGTATTTGGGACCGAGGCAGTGCTTCCACTAAAATTATTAGTTCCATACCTATGAATTACATGAATTGGATAACTAGATAACCAAGAGTCACTTGATGCCACCTACAAGAAAGGTATGTTATGGCTCGATGGAGGCAGACTATGGAAAATGCCTAACATAAAGCCTAGCATGACCAACACATAAAGGGAAATATATTAGTTAAAGTATCCCCTATCCTATTCTATGATTCCAAGTACTTAAAGCATCCAAGAAAGCTTCAAATCCATTAGTTGGGGCCCTATATTATTCATGACATTTTGAATACCAACACATGTAAGTTGAGTGCACTATATGGTGAATTACTCCCTTGGAATTTAAATGAAAGTTGGCTTAAGCCTTATAATGCCTGGCATGCTTGAGATATGTTGTAATAAGGCTTAATCCATTTAATTTATGAAATTTTTGTTTGGTAGCTTAGAATAGTTTGTATGTAATAGTCATGCATCATCGTTTATAATAATACATGCCACCTCGTAAGTCTAATTAGGTGAGTCAAGTGAAAGATTTATTTTGGAAGCCTTATACCAAACATCTAAGTTTATGAGTGAGTGTGTCACAGATTTTTTTTAATATCGTCTCCCTTAATGAAGATCAAATTGACAAGACAAGGAAACTTGAAGAGTATATGATTTTATAAAGGTAATAAAATTAATACCTCACTGACCATTGTAACAGTAGATCTAAAGAGATTTGTGAGTTTGATGTTATTTTCCTCAAACTTTTGTCCACACAACACATGTCAAAATAGGCAACTTGATGGAAAGGCATTGTGTTGGAGGACCAAGAGTAAAATTTAATTTGGGGTGCGAGATACAAAGTGTTGAAGAATAAAATTCCAAGTATAGATGTGTGCAACATGGGATGTGAAGAGTGACAAGGGTAGATGCAAAGCCAGGATAGATTTCATATAAAGGCATTGTGGGGAAAGAGAGAAAGATGACTGAAGTACTGCACGTAGGAGCATAAATATCCAAGTACATAAAGATAACATTTAGGGCAAGAAAGTGCACTATGGAGCACCACACCCAAGAATGCATGCAAAAAAAATACTAGCCAAGTAAGCACCTAAAGTAATGGAAACATAGCAACCAAGAACAGAGAAGGGAAGAATGTATATAACAAAGATCTTGCCAAAAATTGATACACCACCCAGGATGATGTCACTCCCAAAAAAAATCAATTTTTTAAATTGTTTGTGGTTAAAAATGGTACACACTAGTAATTAAAGATGACAGCATTAAAATTTTTTGCATGGGAAGCTGAAAGACTGTTGCATGTACGACCAACACATTAAACATAAGTTTTGATAAAAGCATCAAGGGTGATAAAAGGAGAAATACATGTCATTTTTTACCACTTTTGCTATGAAAAACTATTGAGCAACCCCACGAGCTTGAACACATGAAGTCAACAAGGAAACCTATAAATTCGAGCTAAAAATAACTTAGGAACAACTTTTAGAAGGCAAAAATAGAACCCATGAGAAATTGTAACTCAAATGCTCTAGTATTTGAGGTATTTTATAAGTATAAAGGAGACATCCATCAAGTTTAAGGTTACAAAATCCATGAGCTACCATTGTTGAGAAGGGAAGCTTAAAACCGAGTTTGACAACATCAAATCTGGAGTAAACACATGCTAAAAGACATTTTGAGGATTCAGTTAAGTATGAAAGACAAGGGTAAACTATAGGGGTTTTAGGGTGATTATGAGACCTAAATACAAGGCATCAAATAATAAACCCTTATTTTTTGATGTAAGTGTATGTGATCTAATGCTCATGTTAGAATAAGTGACAAATAATGCATAGGTTAAGGGGCAACCAACCATCATTAGGAAAGAAGTAGCAATTGAGAAATAAAGCATGAAAAGAATATAAGAAAAGGAGGCAAGGAAAGGGAAAAACATGCCTAAAAGTAATGGGAAGAAGGTAATTCCAAGTGCACCAAAAGTAGCATGCAAACCAATAACATGCATGATGAGTTTTATAGAGATGTAGTACCCTGAGCATTTAATTCACGATACATAGTGGGAGTCCAAAGTGGAAAAGTGTAAAATGGAGGATTATAACCACTGACCAAAAAATAATGAAGCTAACTTCATAAATGAATATATGGTCAATACGAGTAATAAAATTGTTGACAAAAATGTAATATTTGATGACTCCATCAGAGAACCTTTAGATAATGGTAGAGTTTTCCAATTCTATGAGCTTACATATTTTGGAAAGGTTGAGGAGATAACGTGATTCTTGATCTCATGAATACATGAGGACATATTTTTATTCATGGGATAAAGAATGAAGATAAAACCTACCCAAATTCATAAGGCAACTAGATTAGTCTAATCGAGGAAGGACATCAACAAAGCGCTCTTGAATACCAAGTAGGTTGAGCACATGGAAAGGGAGATCCAATAAAAGAAACACACTTTCAATATCCCCATTACCAATGTCAAAGACAAATCCAATAGGGTTGCAGTGAGATTGGTGGGAACCAAGTTGCATGGCTCAAGTTGCTGGGGAGAAGTCAAAAAGAATTTCTTGTATATCATGCATGAAATGGCCAAAGGAACATTGTTCAACATATCCAAGATCCTATCTAATTCAATCACTCAGAGCAGAGAGAAGGAAAATTAGCTTAAAAAGAAGTTTAAATATGGTGAAATATTCAAGATGTTGTTGTTTGATTATATTGGTGTGCCCGAGGGTGCAAAAGTAAGCTAGTAAACTTACCCCCTTGATGGAAAATCCTTTGTGCTAAAGCACCATATGTATAGTTGCCAGAAGGTAGTCTCTTAAAATTATAAGGCCATAGTCAATCAATGGTTCACATGCTTGAAATATTCCATTAGTGTCAAGGATGATACCAATAAAGATGAAGGATCAGGGGTAATTCATCATCATGCAATACTACTCATTGACAAAGATTAAACTGGTCAAAGGTAGCATGACCACATGGCTAAAGTTTCCCTATCAATTGATAGCCAAGTACTCCATTGATGTTATCAATGAAATAAAAAATGTAAATAAGACTATAATGGATGTACAAAGTATTAACGCTAACAACCACACCCTCTAAATAAATTATGTACATCATAGAGAAGCCACACTGAAGGAGGAAGATGAGATGGATAACAATGGATGTCTCATTAGCCCAGACCAGATTATTACCATTGAAGGTCACTCATGCATGTTATTATGCTATTTTAATCCCCATAAATATCTCATTAGTGAAGAAGTTAAAGGATAGGGAATAAACCTACCACCTCAGAAAAAGTTGAATAGCTCACATGCCTCCTCTTTCAAGAAGAGTAGACTAAACAAGAAAGATGTAATGTTGTCGAATCCTATACTAGAAAACTTGGAAGACATGGAGTAAGATGAGGATACATTATAAAGGAAAAGTCAATGTCATGATCAAAAAATAAGGCGACCCTCTCCAAGACCAAATCAACAAATGTAATAAGAAACTAGGCAAGAAGTGTCAAGGCCAAAGTAGCGGGTGCAACCCAAAACAAGGAAAGAAGCACCAATTCCCCCACTAGAAACTGAATAAGAATAGCATAAGGGGCCAAATGAAGAGATAACCCAAGACCCACCATATATGGATACATAAGGGTTGTAAGAGGTAGCACAAGACTCATCCTACCTAGATGAAAAAGAATAGGAAACATAGAAAGAAGGACACATAGAATTGTGGTTGAGTAAAGGAGGGATTTTAATATAAATGGAAAGTGAAAAATACTTGAAGGTAGCCATGGAAAAATGGGTTGATCTTGTCATGAACCCATTAAATAAGTTGATTCCATAGCACAACCCCAAGATGAGTCACCTAACGTGAAAGGGCTAAAACAACAATAGACATAAATTAAATAATAAGAAAAAAGATGGGAGGAAAAGGGATTGACAATATTGGTAGAAGATAGCCCCTCTCGCGAAAGAGAAGAAGAAAAATAACAAGAAGAGGAAGACATCATCCAGATTCCATGCCAAAATATAAATGGCGTGAAAGAATAATAACTATATTTGTGGGAAGCATTGAAGCTCAGACATGCAAAAATAATGGCATGCAAGCAAATGTCATTTTTAGGAATATGTATT
Organism: Torreya grandis; assembly: GCA_037957365.1. NCBI lineage: Eukaryota > Viridiplantae > Streptophyta > Pinopsida > Cupressales > Taxaceae > Torreya > Torreya grandis. The sequence goes on along the minus strand of JARHVA010002531.1, from coordinate 1,866,339 downwards.
CAAAGGAGTAGGAATAAGCCATTTTGAAGAAGCTTGTGAAGGTCAAGACTTATTGTTGAGTTGTGGAGCTAAAAGCTTCAACTCTTTGCAAACAGTAAGAACAGAAGGTTGCTGAGATCCAGGAGCACCGGCGTCGGCAACAGGACCGACGTCGATCGTGACCAGTGCAGAAGCCCATCGGCGACGGCAGGGAGTCGGCTGACGTCGGCAGAACCAGGCAAGCAGGGACCGGCGTCGGTCGCCTGTGTGTTCCAGAACTGCTCATTGCACGGACAGTTAGTTAAGTGAACGAAGTGTTTGCATGTAAAGACCAGTTAGAGTCTTAAGCTGCGAGGATAATTGTCTAAATTAAGAGTCTAAGTTATTGTTTAAGTCTGAGATCTATTTATTGACCCATTGGCATGTATTGTAATTAGTATAAGATAAGGAAGGCAAGGAAGTTCCTTCTAAGTGTAAGATCATTGAGTTGCAGGTTGTTGCAAGCTCATAGGAGATCTACATGTGTGAGTATGGTCTGTTGAATTGCAGGTTGTAGTTTCATGGGAGATCAACTTGAAGTACTATAGAGTACTTGGTGAACTGACAGGGTTATTACTGACTAGTTGGAGAGGTGAACACCAATTCTGTTTGTGAGTTGGTTGTTGGGACCGTTTTTGTGTAGGAGAGTGTGTGTGAGAAGAATTACTGTACACTTGAGGTGTGGCAAACCTCTGTAAGGTGAAAGAGTGTGGCGGCTCTTTGTTGTATTCTTTTCTGTAAAGTGTTAATACAAGATAGTGTATTGTCTCTCATATTCTGTGCTATTGGTGAATTCTAGTTACTTGTATTTCTGGTTATTTCCACATTTATAATTGCTTATATTTGGTAATCATACTGTGCTATTTCTGAGGAGCAAGATCCTAACAAAGTGGGATCAGAACAGGTGTTGTTCTTGTGATCCCCCAACAAAGTGGTATCTGAACATGTTTGTTGTTCTAGGTGCCTGACAAGTGGTATCAGAGATGTTGGTTGGGATACTAACAGATTGGATTATATCTGGATAGTGTGTTTTGATTACAGGGTACTCACAGAGTTTCTATTTGAGTGGGAGTTGAGCAATGGCAGAAGACAGTAAGCTACGAATGGAAAAGTTTAATGGCAAGAACTACCAATTGTGGAAGATGCAGATTGAGGATTATCTGTATCAAAGAGATTTGTACTTACCGTTGGGAGGGGTTAATTGCAAACCCTCGGATATGAAAGATGAAGAATGGGAGGTTCTTGATCGGAAGGCTCTGGGATCTATTAGATTGAGTCTTGCATCATCTGTGATTTCCAGCTTATCACATTGTAAGACAACGGTGGAGTTGATGGAATCTTTGGCAAATTTATATGAAAAACCCTCAGCTTCTAATAAGGTATTTCTTATGAAGCGTTTATTTAATTTGCAAATGTTGGAAGGTGGATCTGTTCATAGCCATCTTAGTGATTTCCATGGTTTGGTAAACCAGTTAAGTTCAGTCAATATTGTATTTGATGATGAAATTAGAGCTCTCTTAATCTTGTGTTCATTACCTAAAAGTTGGGAAGGTTTGGTAATGACAGTTTCTAATACTGTGTCTCCTTCAAAAGTCTTAAAAGTGGATGATGTTGTGAGTGTGATCTTGAATGAAGAGATACGTAGGAAAAGCACAGGTGAGTCATCAGGGAATGTTTTGAGTGTTGAAGGCAGAGGAAGGCAAAGAGAGAAGATAGAGCATGGGAGATCAAGGTCCAAGATAGGCAGAAGATCCAAGTCCAGGTATGGCAGAATAACCTGCTAGAAGTGTGGAAAGCAAAGGCACTTAAAGAGAGATTGTAGATCAAGTGAAGATCAGCATGAAGGACATGAAGAAGAAGCAGATGTTGCAGACTACGTTGCACGGGATGCTCTGGTATGTTCTTTGGATAAAGTAGAATCTTGGGTTTCAGATTCTGGTGCCTCTTTTCATGCATCCCCACATAGGGAATTTTTTCATGAGTATGTCCAGGGAGATTTTGGAGAAATTTATGTAGGGGATGGTAAGCCTTGTCAGATTGTTGGCAAAGGGAAAGTGAAGCCAAAACTGCAGACAGGTAACACATGGGTGTTAAAGGAGGTCATGCATGTCCCAATTCTGGAGCGGAATTTGATTTCTGTTAGAAGTTTGGGTGATGAGGGTTGCACAGTAACTCTCACAGCGGACTCTTGGAAGGTTACCAAGGGTACACTTGTTGTAGCTAGAGGTAAGAAAGTAGGTACGCTTTATCTATCTACTTGTATTACTGACTCTCTTTCTGGGTTATCTACTTCAGCTATAGATTCAGAGATGTGGCTTGATAGGCTTAGGCACATAGATAAGAAGGAGATGCTTTTTCTTGAGTCAAAGGATATGCTTTCGGACTTGGAAGGTATGGATCGTGGTTTCTGTATGCAGAAGAAGAAGGTGATGTTTCTTGAGGAATCCGATGTTAGTGACAAGAACAGGAAAGCCTTGGTTTTTAAGGAGAAGGTGACAGACAGAATTCAGCACAAAATGCAGAAGAATTTTGAGCAGAGCAAGGGTGTTTTGGAGAAGGATTTGATCTAAAAAGAGCTTGCAGGAAAAAGTCAGGTCTCACTAGAGAAACACAGAGACCGACGTCGGCAAGAAAATCGGTGTCGGCGTCCAGACAGGGACCAACGTCGGCTATGTGCAGACCGATGTCGGTGACTCAGGGCAGATAACTACCGGCATCAGCCAGGGGAAAATGATGTCGACAAGGAGGCAGTCGCAGGGAACCGACATCGATCGGGTGCAGACTGAGACGTGACTGGCATCGGTTACTGAGATGAATTTTGGGTGGACAACAAGCTGTCAAGGTGTCTCAAGCACCCATATGGAGAACTGAAGGTGTAAGTAAGTTCTTAAATTCGTCATTTCCCTTCTTTACACTACTTGTTGCTCACTTATGGCATAGGACCAGGAAGTTATTGAAGAAGCAGAACAGGTAGATCCAGGAAACAGTGGGAGCTAGGCATGGATGAGGATGTGATTCCTTGGAGGAGAACCAAACAGTTGTTTTGGGTAGAGTGGCCAGTTGGAAGTAAGCACTGAGAGACAAATGGATGTTCAGGATGAAGAAGAGCGGAAATGGATATGTGAGATGGAAGATCAGGGTATATGGTCTTGTATTAGCTGCAGGGCAATGGAGGTTTGATCATTGTGTTTCTCTTTACCAGGTTGGATAAAATTAGCTACATTATCCTATTATTGTATGATGTGCTTGTTGCAGGGTTACATATACAGGGTATTGCTGAACTAAAGGTAAAGCTAGTTCAGGGGTGTGTCATGGAGAATCTAGGAGCAGCAAGATTCTTTGGCATGAGTGTGTTCTAGAGACATGGTAGGTCATGTGTTGACTTTGTTTCAGGATGATTGTGTGAGACCGGTTAGCACGCCGATGGTTGGACAGTTGTTAGAACAGGTGTCTTGATTCACATAATGAGGTTGAGTGCATGGTATGTACTAAACCTGAGTTTTCCCAAGTAGTGGGAGTTGTCACAAGTTGGAGCCAATCTGATAGAGAACCATTGGAGGGTAGTTCAGTGGATTCTTACAGGGACTAGCAGCAGGTGCACATGCTATGCAGGTTCAGGTTATTTTCTACATGGTTTGTAGATGTGGATGTGGCAGGTGATTTGGATGACAGGTTTTGCACCACAGGATTTGTGGTGGTTGGTCTTCAAGAGTGATCTTGAGGAGGGATACAAAGCCAAGGGAACAAACTAGATGGAGTACAGGTTGTAGCTGTTTATCTCCAAGTGGAAGATTGTTGAGTTGTGGAGCTAAAAGCTTCAACTCTTTGCAAACAGTAGGAACAGAAGGTTGCTGAGATCCAGGAGCACCGACGTCGGCAGCAGGACCGACGTCTGTTGTGACCAGTGCAGAAGCCCACCGGCGACGACAGGGAGTCGGCCGACGTCGATAGAAGCAGGCAAGCAGGGACCGACGTCGGTCACCTGTGTGTTCTCGAACTACTCGTTGCACGGATAGTTAGTTAAGTGAACAAAGTGTTTGCATGTAAAGACCAGTTAGAGTCTTAAGCTGCAAGGATAATTGTCTAAATTAAGAGTCTAAGTTATTGTTTAAGTCTGAGATCTATTTATAGACCCACTGGCATGTATTGTAATTAGTATAAGATAAGGAAGGCAAGGAAGTTCCTTCTAAGTGTAAGATCATTGAGTTGCAGGTTGTTGCAAGCTCATAGGAGATCTACATGTGTGAGTATGGTCTGTTGAATTACAGGTTGCAGGTTCATGGAAGATCAACTTGAAGTACTATAGAGTACTTGGTGAACTAGCAGGGTTATTACTGACTAGTTGGAGAGGTGAACACCAATTCTGTTTGTGAGTTGGTTGTTGGGACCGTTTTTGTGTAGGAGAGTGTGTGTGAGAAGAATTACTGTACACTTGAGGTGTGGCAAACCTCTGTAAGGTGAAAGAGTGTGGCGGCTCTTTGTTGTATTCTTTTCTGTAAAGTGTTAATACAAGATAGTGTATTGTCTCTCATATTCTGTGCTATTGGTGAATTCTAGTTACTTGTATTTCTGGTTATTTCCGCATTTATAATTGCTTATATTTGGTAATCATACTGTGCTCTTTCTGAGGAGCAAGATCCTAACAAAGTGGGATCAGAACAGGTGTTGTTCTTGTGATCCCCCAACAAAGTGGTATCTGAACATGTTTGTTGTTCTAGGTGCCTGACACTTATTTCTCATGAACTTAATTAATATGAGTTATGTTTAAGTAGGGAACACACTCATGAAACTAGCCACAAAGGCTACTAGATAAAATTTATTGAATAACAAAACCTACATGCCATAGAGGCACATTGTGACTCAGATGTCATAAGCCCTCAAGGTAGAGGATAAGAAGTGTTGAAAATTAGAAAGCACATTAGAGGAAGAGAAGGAAAATCACTTTACAACAAATTACAAGTTAGTGTCCTTGGAGCTAAAGGTGTTGAAACTATTGGAAAATGTCAAGGAGTAGCCCAACATGTTAGATGGAGTGGATGGAGTTGATCTAGCCCAGTCTATGCACTTAGGGAATCCTGAAAATTTAATTAAATAATTCCTGAAGAGGGGAATAGGTGTTGGATATGCACAAGAGGAGGTAAAGAATTCCTAAATTGAGTTCACCAAGAAATTGTAAAATTGTGAGGATGTGCTGAATAAGTTATCCATGAGCATAGCTACAATAGAAATACTATTTTTTTAACTTCTCTAAGAAAAAATGATAATAAATGCATGCCTCCATGAGGAAGAGTAGAAATAGAGTGAGCTAGCTACCTATTTCTACACCAATAAAACCAATGAAGAGTGCATGAAGACTCTGTAGAGATGGATTTGATGAGCAGAACAATAAGTGTAAAAAAAGAGTTAGAGCAATTTCTGAAAGCTGCAGTTGAAAATGATTGATGAGGAAAGTTTCCTTAAGGAATCAATAAAAGAAGACATTGAGAAGTTGAACAATGTGAAGCAAAAAGCCAAATAAATCTAAGAGCAAACTCCAAAATTGAAGGGATTGGACACCCAAACAACCATTGCCATATAAGCCATTCATAGTGCACTCAAAATATGGGTCAATTTTGAATAAAAATTGAGGAAGTATGCCTTATAATTATTTTCTTCATAAACATAAATTTGAATTCTTTGCATTATTGAATTCTTTGATTGTGTATGGGTATGCATTGGAGTACTTAAAGCTCAAGAGGAGAATGCACACAAGATGCACATGGTAAGATGATAAAATGAGCCTAGAATGGGAGAGACCTAAAGGAAGGCTAGCATATGTGATGGAGCTAAGACTAAGAAAGAAACACCTAAGGCCAGAATCTCTCAGTTCATGCAGAGAGAAAGACACAACAAGGAGAGATATGAGAAATAAAAATGTGGAGTGGATAAATATGAAATGAAAGGGAACAACATGGATAAACCAAGGAAGAGGTGGAAAGGCAGGCCACAAAAGAAATATGATTAGGTTGTACAAGGATGGACAAACAAGTTAGTGTTGGGTTATGTTGACCCTAGAGTTTGTAAGTATAACTAAGTCCTTGCAACCACATGACTACAACCAAAGACCGATGCTAGTGGTTGAAGGGAGTAGAGAGTGGTGTACGTAGACCAAACCATTTCATGCATGTGTGCCTAGTAGAGATTATGAACAAATGATGCTAGTCAATAAAATTAAGTTTACATGCACCTATGACAAAACATCATGGTCAATACAAGAAATATTGTGTGAATATAGGAACTATTGTGGAGATCGTGGAGGATAAACAACATAAGTTATAATTGGAAACTATTTTTGATATGTGTTTGAGAAGCCACAATAAATGACATGGTAGCTGACCTCGAGTGGAGCAACACAATAAATGCCAAGCGGATGATGATTGTTAATTGGTGGTAGTTGAGATACTTATTGACGTGAAAGGCTTTAGGAAGCCAATAAAAGGTAGAGACTTGCGAGATAAAAAGATAGCTGAAAATATAACAAAGTGTTTATGAATTGTTGAGAGAGAGATAAAAGAGATAGGTTATGATACCATTTATGACTTTGAGCACTTTGTAACCTTATGCATATTGTAACCATGATTTTATAAGTAATGGATGAGATTATGATTGCTAGTATATAATGTTGTTATCTTTTGTTCATGGTCACAAATTGCTTTTAGTATGTTCAAACTAATGTCGTTATTACGTGTAATGAATTCTTGTGCATTGGATGGAAGAATGCTTGGATTGAGTCAAGTATGTTTGGCTTACTAAAATGGTGATTACTTAAGTAACACCAACATGCTTGTGTTATGGTTCACATTGTTGCCTTATTAGTGATAAGTTAATGTTCTTATGCTTTTGCCTATATATAATTTTTATTTGGTGTCATGTGTATTGCTAAGGTAGGATATAATACTCCCTTAGTAACCACACACATGTAAAGGTAAGAGCACATGAGTATCCATGGAATCACCATTTCCAACTAACCTTGACCCAGCTCGGTTCCCTCTCTTTACACCTCAGGTGAGTGTGTGAGCCAAAGACTCAAGTGATATGCTTGGGTAGAAATAAAGACTAAGTGTTGGAGGCACATGTGTTAAGTTGTGGAGCTAAAAGCTTCATAGGTATGCAAATGTGGAGGTTGCTGAGTGACACAGTAACTGACATCGGTCAAGCCAACTGACATCGGTTATATTTAGCTACACAATAACTGACATTGGTTATGGTCGACTGGCATCGATCAGACAGGAACCGACATCAGTCACCTGTGCGTTTCTAGAACTGTTGTTCTAATTTTAGACGAACAGTTAGTTTGCATGTAAAGACCAATTTTAGTCTTGAGTCTGCGTTTCTAATTATTGTTTGGTTTGGGATCTATTTAAGAGACCCATAGGGTTGTATTGTAATCAAAGATAAAAGGATTAGATCCTTCAAGTGTAAGATCTAGAAGGTCTGCAAGAGTGCAAGACTAGGAAGATCTACAGGTAAGCAAGGTCAGTTGATCTGCAGGGTGTGCAAGATCAAGGAGATCTGATGGAAGAGGGAACAACTCAGTGTTGAGTTGGTTGTAATTGATTGAGAGAGAGAACTCTTGAGGGAAAATTACTATACGCCCAAGAGGTGTGGGAAGAAGAGTGAGATTTCTTCATTGTATTTCCTTCTGGAAGAGTGTTAATACAGATTGTATTGTTTCTCGTATCTCCTATTATTTGATGTTTCTAATTTCTAGTTACTTATTACTTCTGGTTAAATTTCGTGTTTAGTTGCTTAGACAAAAGTAATCAATTGTACTCCAAGGAGGATCCTAACAATTGGTATCAGAGCTAGGTTCACTAACAAGTGGTAGAGCGGGTTAGTGTTTGTTGATTACAGGTTCACTCTCAAGGGTTTCTGATTGAGTGGGAGTAAAGCAATGGTAGAAGAAAGTATACTAAGAATGGAGAAATTCAATGGCAAGAATTATCAATTATGGAGGATGCAAATAGAAGATTATTTGTATCAGAAAGATCTGTACTTATTGTTGGGTGGGGTTTTAAATAAGCCCACATATATGCAAGATGAAGAATGAAATGTTCTTGATAGAAAGGCTCTGGGATCTATAAGGTTGAGCCCGGCATCGTCTGTGATTTCCAACTTATCACAGGCAAAGACAACGGTAGAGTTAATGGAATCTTTGGCAAATTTATATGAAAAACCCTCGGCTTCAAATAAGGTATTTCTTATGAAGCAATTATTTAATTTGCAAATGCAGGAAGGTGGATCGGTATATAGTCATCTTAGTGATTTCCATGGATTAGTAAATTAGTTAAATTCAGTCAAAATAGTTTTTGAGAATGAAATTAAGGCTCTCTTAATCTTATGCTCTTTACCTGAAAGTTGGAATAGTTTGGTAATGGCAGTTAGTAATAATGTGTCTACTTCAAATATCTTGAAAGTTGATGATGTTGTTAGTGTAATCTTGAATGAACAAATTTGCAGGAAAAGCACAAGGGAAACATCAGGTAATGCTTTAAGTGTTGAAAGCAGGGGAAAGCAAAGAGAGAAGGTCAAGCAAGGGAAATCAAGGTCAAAGATAGGCAGTAGATCCAAATCCAAAAATGGAAGAATAACCTGCTGGAATTGTGGAAAGAAAGGGCATGTAAAGAAAGATTATTGGTTGGTAGAAGATCAGCATGAAGGAAATAAAGAAGCAAATGATGCAGGGATTGTTGCACAGAATGCTCTTATATGTTCCTTGGATAAAGTAGAATCTTGGGTTTTAGATTCTGGTGCCTCTTTCCATGCATCCCCAAATAGAGAATTTTTTCATGATTATGTCCATGGAGACTATGGAAAAATTTATTTAGGGGATGGTGAGCCTTGTCAAATTGTTGGCAAAGAAAAAGTGCAGCTGAAATTGCAGACTGGCAACACATGGGTGTTGAAGGATGTCATGCATGTACCCATCCTGAAGATGAGTCTAATTTTTGTAGGAAAGTTGGGTGATGAGGGTTGCACAGTAACTCTTATAGTGGAATTTTGGAAAGTTTTCAAGGGTGCACTTATATTAGCAAGAGGTAAGAAAGTAGGTACACTTTATCTATCTACTTGTATTACTAATTCTCTTTCTGTTTTATCTACTTCAGATGTAGATGCAAAGATGTGGCTCTATAGGCTTGGTCACATGAGTGAGAAGGGAATGCATGTTCTTAAGTCAAATGTTAAGAACTGGAAAGCCTTGGTTTTCAATGAGAAGGTGATGGACAGAGATCAGCTCAAGAGGCTAAATAATTCTGAGCATGGCAATGTTGATTTGGACAAGGTTATGATCCAAAATGAGCTTGCGAGTAAAAATCATCACTCACAAGAAAACACAGATACCGACGTCGGTCAGGTGAGAACCAACGTCGATTAGGTAGGAATCGACGTCGGTCCGATGGAGACCAAAGTCGATGATGTCAGGCAGGTGGACACTGATGTCAGTCAGGAAACCAATGTCGACGATCAGGTGGAATTGACATCGATCGGGTGCAGATTGAGGTCGGCCAGAGATGACCGAGATCGGTCACTGTTAGAACAAAATTTGGGCAGACAGTAAGCTATCAATGAGTCTCAAACGCCCATGAGGAGGTCCGAAAGGGTAAGTAAACCTCAAATTTGTTATTCCCCTTCTTTATACTACTTGTTGCTCACTGATGGTGGAAAACCAAGAAGTTTTGAAGAGGCAATGCAGGTAGAATCTAGGAAACAGTGGGACCATGGCATGAATGAGGAAATTGATTCCTTGGAAGAGAACCAAACATGGGATTTGGTAGAGTTGCCAGCCGGAAAAAAAGCACTGAAAAATGAATGGATTTACAAGTTAAAGAAATGAGAGAATGGACAGGTGAGACATAAGGCCAAGTTATAAGGTCTTGAGCAAGCTGTAAGACAATGGTATTTGAGGTTTGACAAGTTTATGACAAAGCATGGCTTTAGTCAATGTCCATGTGACCATTGTGTTTATTTTACCAGATTAGATAATGATAGCTACATTATTCTGTTACTGTATCTGAATGATATGCTTGTTGCAAGTTCACACATGCAGGTGATTACTGAGCTAAAGGTAAAATTAGCTCAGACATTTGCCATGAAGGATTTAGGAGCAACAATCCTTAGCATGAGTATTTCTAGAGACAGGGAAAATCACAGGTGGATTTTGTCTGAAGAGGATTATGTGAATAAGGTAGTGGAGAGGTTCAATTTGCAGGATGCAAAACCGATAAGCACACCTATGGTTGGACAGTTCAAGCTGAGCAAGGAATAGTGTCCTAAATCACATGATGAGGTTGAGTACATGGTATGTACTATACCTGATATTGCCTAAGCAGTGAGAGTTGTCAGCAAGTTTATGGCCAATCCAGGAAAGGAGCACTGGAAAGCAGTTCAGTGGATTCTCAGATATCTGAGAGGGACCAGCAGTAGGTAATTATGTTATGCAGGGTCAAACACTTCTCTACTTGGGTATGTAGATTCAGATATAGCAGGTGACTTGGATGGCAGGAGAAGCACCACAGGATATGTGTTCACTATTGGTGGAATAACGGTTAGCTGGATTTCAGAGTTGCAGAAGGTTGTTGCAATCATAGAGGCTAGCAAGGATAAGAACCCTGCAGATATGTTAACAAAGCCGAGAACAAAGGAGAAGTTGAATCTTAATTCAACTTTTGTTGGTCTTCAAGATTGAACTTGAAGATGGAGATGCAAGCTAGAAACAAATTAGAGGATGTTGTTGTACAGGTACAGGTGCAGTTATTTATCTCCAAGTGGGAGATTGTTAAGTTGTTGAGCTAAAAGCTTCACAGGTATGCAAATGTGGAGGTTGATGAGTGACACAGTAATCGACGTCGATCAGGCCAATCGACATCAGTTATCTTCAACTACACAATAACTGACATCAGTTATGGTCGACCGGCATCGGTCAGATAGGAACTGACATCGGTCACCTGTGCGTTTCCAAAATTGTTGTTCTAATTTTAGACGAACAGTTAGTTTGCATGTAAAGACTAATTTTAGTCTTGAGTCTGCGTTTCTAATTATTGTTTGGTTTGGGATCTATTTAAGAGACCCATGGGGCTGTATTGTAATCAAAGACAAAAGGATTAGATCCTTCAAGTGTAAGATCTAGAAGGTCTATAAGAGTGCAAGACCAGGAAGATCTACAGGTAAGCAGGGTCAGTTGATCTGCAGGGTGTCCAAGATCAAGGAGATCTGCTGGAAGAGGGAACAACTCAGTGTTGAGTTGGTTGTAATTGATTGAGAGAGAGAACTGTTGAGGGAAAATTATTGTACGCCCAAGAGGTGTGGGAAGAAGAGTGAGATTTCTTCATTGTATTTCCTTCTGGAAGAGTGTTAATACAGATTGTATTGTTTCTCGTATCTCCTATTCTTTGTTGTTTCTGATTTCTAGTTACTTATTACTTCTGGTTAAATTCTGTGTTTAGTTGCTTATACAAATGTAATCAATTGTACTCCAAGGAGGATCCTAACAACATGAGATTAGAGTATGGGTGATTGTTAGACTAGCACAAAAAGTTTTAAACTTACCAATTTTATTTGTTTAAATGCCTCGAAAGGCCTTTTGCATAAACCCATTTTGTGTATATCCTGCGTTCATTTTTTAACTGAATTTTATCAATGTTTCAAAGAATTAAAAGTTTGAGATTAGATTTAAAGAATTGAAAGCTTGAGATTTAATTTGATCAGAGAACAACAATTGTATGAGTGCATAGATTTTGTAAAAGGAAAACAACACTCAAATGCACTACAAGCAATTGAGAAGAATGCTCAACAATGTCGTAAAGGTATACTTGGGCACGTGTCCTATTGTTAAAAGACCAAAAAAACTTTAGAAAAACAGTGATATATGTAACAACTATACATGTGGAAGGCATCTAACTGGATGTTAGATGAACCTTTGGTGAGTTCCTCACAATGAAAACGCCTTCAATGTAAAAATGATGAGGATGCCCACGCACATCTACAATTACATGAAAAGTAGATAAACTTTATAACTTTTAATTAGCTACATTTAAAATGAGATCTTCCTTTCGCTAAGTCAAATCAAGTGGTGGAATCATAAACCCAGATGCATTGTGTATGTTTATTCAAATGGGAAGAGTGGGTGGATTCCTTCTTTATTTATTTAAGATTGAAATTTTAATAAATATTTCATTATATATTATTACTTGAAATTTGTTTTTTAAAAACTATACAAGAGAATCAATGAGATTATATACTTATTATTATTTCACTATAATTTTATGTTCGATTCTTGTGAGCGATCACTATAATTCATTTTTTTCAATATATTTGATTCGAAGTATAAAATACCTCAAAAACATAAGTTTAAAACTACCAACATTAACAAATATCGATCAATATATTCACCTATCGTTATCATTTATATATAAAAATAAAAAATATCTCTATAATATTTGAAATACATGACCCTAAAAACAAAAATATATAAATAAATAAATAAATAAAATAAAAAATAACTTATATCGATCCCTTTCCGTGGGGGACCTTCGATAATTAACCACAAAAGATCCCATAAAAAGATAAAAATAATGCACGCGTAAATCTAGAATCTTATCTAATTTACTCCATAGTGATGGCGACGTGTCCATTAGAATGTTCTTCCCATCAGATAAAGCCAACCGACAAACCTGCAGGTGATGGTTTTGGTATTGGATCCGAATCTCGTGAAAAGATCCGAATCCAAAATGAAATCTCCCTTTCAAGTCATGGAATCATGTGACCGCATGCATTACGTATGTTGAGTGGGGCCATGTGACCAGACCTAGACTCCAAGGTTGCGTTTACTTTCGAGCTTTACAAAATTAAATATATGAAGGTCAAGTTATGGTGTCATGTGACCGCATGCATTACGTATGTTGAGTGGGGCCATGTGACCAGACCTAGACTCCAAAGGTTGCGTTTACTTTCGAGCTTTACAAATTTTAAAAAATACGAAGGTAAATAATTTATATATATATATATATATAGTTAACTAGTAATTATAAAAGATTAATATGATTGTAAAAGTATATTTCAAATAAGATTTTTTAAAGAAAATAAATAACATAAAAATAAGAAATGAGTTGTTGAGATTTTTTTTTGATAATGGTTTTATTTGTATTTTTAATATTAAAGTTAAAAAAATAAATTTGAAGTTAAAATATGAAATAAAAAGTTGTATTAATGATTTTTAATGAGGTTAATTATGTGTTTGGTTTTCTTTATGGCGAATAAAATTATACGTATTTAATATTCATAATGAATAAAATCTTGTAAAAAGCTTCGATTTCATCTAAAAAAGCATTAGAACCTACTATGGATCTCATAATACACTAGCAATTTAAATATCAAATTCTCTTTTAATTTTGGTTTTTATTGTAAAATTTACACATGCTCTAATGTTCACAGAATAAAGTACCCTAATTACATGAAAAGCTTATGAGTGCATCCTCGCAAACAGAGAAAATGAAAATTCAAACTAAAACAGAGTCTAGTATACTTGGGAGTAATAATACATCAATCTTCTATTCAAGATAATGCTCTATGTAGGGATGCATTTTATTTTCACAATGGTTTTGATGGTTCTATCCAAGTTGATAAATTATGTATGACTTGTAGATCTCATTGACCTTGATGCTTCTATAAATCTCTCTTTTCAATATTCAGGGAGCATTAATGGAAAAAGGTTTTAACAGGGAGATGATTGATATCCATACCGATTCCATGTAGGAGAGACGTACATTGAGCATACCAAGTATTCTTGATCTGTTATTCACATAACTTCATATATATAATTGAAGAACGTTAAATGGATATTTATTATGCTCCATTGTTGTAACTATTGTACATCTTAATCTATGAAGCAACATCACTACATGAGATACAACTGAAATATGGAGGGGACGTATCCCTGATTTAACAAACATGTGGAACTAAATGTTTTACCCACAAGTTTTTAGCTAGTACGAAAATAAGAACTCTATTAACCCGATCCCAACTAGTACTACTAACCCTAAGCCCCTAAATCTCATAGCGGTACAATATTTTTGGTAAAACTAAAGTTTAAAAGATATGCAATTTTGCTTTAGCATATTAAACTGTACCTAGAACATTGTCTCTCAAGTGTATAAAGTACAACACACCCCTTACATAATATCTCTTTTGCAGCAAGGAGTATATTGAAAGGAGGTCCTTTGGAAAGCACACCGATATAAATGTAGGAGAAAACCACTTCAACCAAACTTACTTGGAAAGTGAGATTAGTCTCCTACACTTTTTTCTTAGTTGTGTTGAAAACCATAACCTTATTTTCTCAAGTTCACTTGTAAACTATGATTTTCACAAATTTAACTTAAAATGTCAAGATGTATGTAGGTGTACAATCATATGTGATATGAGAATAATTTCATATGTAAACAATAAAATGGTGATTATAACAAAATACATCTAAAATATTAAAATATCTTTGTACGCCTACAATAATATGTGACATGAGAATAATGTCATACACAAATAATAATAGTGGTAACTAATATCTAAATTAAAATTAAATTAAAAAGTCTTATTAATCATAACTTTTGTGAACAATGATACGACATGGAAGCTCCCCAAAACTTTTGTGAATGAATGAATGAAAGATTTTAATAACGTCCACAAGAGCAAGCAGTCTATGGGACCGAGAGTTGTAATAAACTTGTTCCATGTACCATAACTTCTTGACACAAGGATTGTCCTAATAATATTGTAAAATTTATAAACCCTTCTCGATGCTAACTCTTCTATTATGGATCTTGATTAGAAAACTTGTTGTTCTATTTAACCTTTCATCTTAAAACAAGTCAATTAAGTTGTCAACCCTCAAGTTATCTTTGTATTTGATACAGATGTCATTACAGGTTGCATATTCCATAATGAAGTGTGATTCTATCTCCATAACACCAAGTTGAAGTTTATCAAAAAAAATTTATCACATTAAGTTTGTAATGGTGACCTCAAAATGATTCCTTTAATAATGATTAAAAAAGAGTGAAGAGGTGTGTGCACAACATACTTATGTAGATGTGTAATAATAATGACATTCATAATGTAGAATTATAAGATTGTCACAAAATTCAACTAAAAAACATGAGTTTAATTTTTATGAACATTTACCCAAAAAGGACAAAAGTACCATGAGCGCATCAACATTTGGTTCCACGTGGCAGGTTATCGACCCTTGATTTGAGTTTTGGTTGAACCTAGCAACATGAATAGTTATTGACACATAGAAAAGGGTGGTGTTTGGGAGTCTGAGGAGCCGCACAAGTTCTCACTTGCTCATCTCTAGATGTTAACTAGAAAATCTTTGAGGAGTTATCACTATTAGAATACCATGCCTCTTTGAAAGGGATAAGTCTTTAGCATTTATTTTATCAGTTGCAAGGATGAGATTTGACGTTCAACCTAGTCTCTCAACCAAAAATTCAATGATGGCCTAACATTTTTCTAGACCTTCCAAAAACATGATATATTGGACTTGGTGGCATTAAATGTGTCGTCACAGCTTTCAACTTGTCCTAATTGTTAGAGGACCACTTCTGTTTGAAAGGGACAACTCTTCAACATGTATTTTGTCGATCATGGGTCCTCTCCTTCCCCATGAGGGTTGCAAACACAAATTGTTTAGAATATGTGATATGTACTACATAGTTGGTTAGGTATGGGGTTTTGAACCTATGACTTATAAGAGTAAAATTATTAAAAAATAAAAAATATAATTAAATATTTTAAATATGAGATTTTTTTAAATGACAATTCAATTATGTATTTATCCTAAGTAATTGAAACTTTCATAAATATGTTTATATTAAATTATTAATTTCCGTGAAATTTTATACTTATATTTAAATTATTAATGTAATAATATTTTTCTTTGTATATTTTTATCATTTTTTTTATAACAATCAAAAGGTTAAATGAATTTCATATAATCATTAAAAATACATCATATTTATAAATTATTAATGATAGTTTTGAACCATTAACCACTTTATTATATAATTAAATTAAAAAGACCTTTAAAATTGGTGATTTTGAACACTTAACCACTTTATTATATAATAAAAGATATCTTCAAAGTATTAGTTTTGAACCATTGGCCTCAAACTAAGAAACACTCTATTAAAAAAATAATAATAATAAATAAATAAAATAAATAAATAAATTATACCAATTAATTTATTAGCCATTCTTTTTAATATTTAAAATATATTAAATTAAAAATAAATAAAAAGTTAAAATTTACTTGTGTAATGCCTTTCGTCTTTTCCTTTGTGTACTTTCAATATTAAACAATAAAATCAATGAATCGCATTAAAAAAAAAATAGTCTTCATAACTTTTGATTATTTGAGTCTAAAATCAAACCTTCTTTCTATTATGTCAAATCAAGTAGTAGAATCATTATATGTTTATTTAAATAGTAAAAATACATAAATTGATTATTTATTTATTTAAGTTTGAAATTTTAATATATTATTTATTATAAATACTATTTAAAATGTATTTTTTAAATTTAAAAAAACAGTTATGTTACATTGTTATCATTATCTCAATATAATTTAAAATAGATTCGAATAAATTATTATTATAGTTTTTATTTTGTATCAATAAACTTGATTTGAAGTGAAGGAGATCCTCCCAACATCAATAAATATAAATTTTTAATATGTTTTATTGAATATATATATATATCAATCAATTGGTTGCTTTATTATTATAAGTATTTTGTATATTATTATTTTTAATCAATATTTATAATATTGATACTTTTTAATAGTAAAAATAATACACATACATAATAGTTTTGTTAGTAACCATAAGAGGTTAGTAGGATTGCAAAATTATATTTTAAATAAGAGTTTTTAAAAAAAAACGGAACATAAAACACAATAGATGAGTTGAGATTTTTTTCTTGACAATTCACAATTGCTAAGTAGAATGATATGTATATATGCACCTCTAGTATCAAGGTTAAAGAAGGAAGTCTAAAGTTAAACCATGAAACAAACAATTACATTGATGACTTTTAACAAGGCCAACTCTGTGTTGGATCTTTTCTATGATGAATAAAGCCACACATAATTGATCTTCATAATAAATAAGATCACATAGAGAGCCTCATTTTCCTCTAAAGAAGTATTAAAAGTTACCACAAATCTTATAATATACTAGAAATATAAATACCAAATGCTCCTTTGATTCCGGTTCATTATTGTCAAGTTTAGACATGTGTTGATGTTCACGAAATGAAGTGCTCTAACTCCATCAAAAACTTATGAATGCACACTCTCAATTGACCAAAAGGAAATCTCAAACTAAAAGAAACTCTAGTGTACTTGGAAATAATAATACATCAATCTTCTATTTAAAGATAATAATCCATGTAGTGAAATATTTTATTTTTAAAATACCTCTAGTGATTTATGTATGACTTATAGATCTAAACAACCCTGGTGCCTCTATAAAACTCTTTTTTCAATATATAGTAAACATTAAGAAAAAAAGATATTAAGAAACAAATGATTGATATCCATAACAATTTTTGGTAATAAAATTGTACATTGAACATATTAAATATTTTTTAATATCTTATTCACATAATTTCATATAAATAATTGAAAAACATTAATTTGATATATATTATATTTAATTATTATATTTATCATAAATCTTAAAGATGTGAAACTAACTATTTCCGCCACAAATTTTTATAATAATAATATATGACATAAAAATGATGTCATATATAAAAAACAATAATAATGGACATTGATATCTAAATCAAAATTAAATACATAGTCTTCATTAATCAAAACTTCAGTGAATAATGATATGACATGGAAGCTCATTAGAAGTTTCATTAATTGCAGTAACATTTTATGTATGTAATAATAAGGGCAGTAACTGATGTTGCGACACAACATGACTTTTATTATTAAGTTAAGATAGTCACACCCAATTTCCCTATTAAAATTTTTAGTCAAATGTGGCTCGTTGATTGGATTTTGTGATGGATAATAATGAATGCACAAATACCACATATTCGTGGACTCAATCTGTAGAAAGACATTGAAAACAATAAAAAACTTCATATTCTAGCATAAGCGCATTATCAAGGTCATTGATTCGAGGGCAACATATTATATGTGAGTTATTGCTTGGGATCTTGTGTTGCAGGCATAAGCAAAGATCGAAGGTGCATTTATAATAGATGTAGGAAAATAACTAGCTCTCTACTTCTTACAGTCATCTAGATCCTTTGAAAATCTACGAGATATTTTTCCCTGAAGCTAAAGATATATCATAGCACTATTGAGTGACATTATTGAAGGTATATAGTAAGGTTTATATGAGTATTGAACACCATTGTTGAAATTTCAGGGTGGATGCCTTGCATTCACCATTTTGTATGATTTTCCCAAAATGGCACATGATTATTGCCTTTAAAAATGGAACAACTTGTTGGCTACAAAATTTATTACCCTTATTGTAAATGCAGTCTACAATAGTTGAAAGGAGTCTACAATGGGCCATTAGAAGTAAATGACAGAAGTAAACACAAGGGATGCAATTCAATGTTGTTGTGGCATTATGATATGGCTTAACCATCATGAAGTCCCTCAAGTCCATAATAATGTCTAGAGAGTCCTGTTGGGCACTAATGTCTAACCCACGAGATTATTCTAATGCTATTATTCAAATCAAATAAATCGGGTTTTAATAATCAAACAATTTTCTTATTCAAATGCTGCATTAATTCAAGAAAAGTAATATAGTATAATAATATTGGTCGACTTCTTTTTTAAATAGAATTTTTTTTAAGTGACGGACAAATGAACGTCAAATTTAATATTAGAATTAAAAGTGAACACACTCGCTCTTTTATAACACACCACCACCCCCACATATCATTGTAGAACACCAATCAAAATAATAAAATAGAGATTAAATAAATATTATTCTTTTTTATTATATGATATTAATTTTAATTCGTTTAAAATTTATAACTTATTTACCATTAAAATTAAATCAACATATAAATAGTTAATAAATTTTATAACTATAAAAAAAACATTTAATCATATAAATCTTAAATAGGTGTATATTTAAGTGATCAACCAAAGTTTAAAAATTGAATTTCATTTTCTTATAAAACGATCCACCCCAAAGGGCATTAAGAAAGTTTAGAGTCGCATGGACAAATAAAATACTTAAATTCTCATGCTTAGCTAGGTTATAGTAATTTCTCAAAAAAAAACTTTAATAAAAAAAAAAATGTATAAATATCTAAAATGAATTTATTTAAAAAATATCGAGACGTTTTGATTTTGAGGTGTTTATTTTGGATTTGTCACATACTCTATTGATTAATGATCCTATTACTTTCTATTAAAAAAATTATTGATTGATAATAGATGGCCTCAATTTTGTTGTAATGCTCTATTTAATAGAATAATAACTTCTTGGTGCCATGTGTATTGCTAAGGTAGGATATAATAATCAATAAGTACCCATGTGCATGTAAAGGTAAGCATGCGAGACAATCCATGGAATCACCATTGTCAACTAACCCAGACCTAGCCCAATTCCCTATCTCTATGCCTTGGTTGAGTGCATCAGCCCAAGACTCATGTGATATGTCAGCGTAAAAAGAAAGATTAGGTGTTGGGAGGCACACAAGTGACTGCTAGACTTGCACAACATTTTGGTTATGTTTTTAGGACTCGGTCCAATTTTGCTACTACAATGGTAATAAAGGATGATGTACCATATTTCCTTAGAGAATATTAAGTGTTAGTTGGAGGAGTTGGAAAAAAGTTTGTTTTGAACCACCCTAGCTGTCGTAGTCAAGAGCCAAGAGAATGGGTTGATGACAACCTACATAATGAACTTTAAGAGGTATTCTTCTCTGAACTACCAACACATCCACACGCATGGCTTGCAATGTATGTTATGAAGAAGAGTAGGAACTATGGACGAAATTACCCTTGGACTGAGTAATGGGTGGAATAATTGAAGAATATGGATGAAGTGTGGACTAGAGTTGTTGAAAATTGGTGGTGTGGTAGTTAAATAACTACATTCTTCAATTTGTTGTATCCATGTATCCCTATCTAGAGGAGGCCAAATATTAGTTTTTCGATGAATCAAGAGGCACATACTTGAGGTAGTTGCCATTGGAGATCAAGAAGCTAATCATAGGCAATGGGATTTTGAACTTGTTAATGGCCAAATAAGTCCCTAT
Organism: Torreya grandis; assembly: GCA_037957365.1. NCBI lineage: Eukaryota > Viridiplantae > Streptophyta > Pinopsida > Cupressales > Taxaceae > Torreya > Torreya grandis. Next base: position 1,845,975 of record JARHVA010002531.1, on the reverse strand, counting down.
GTATGTGAACAAAGTGGAAGGTACAAGGTGAAAGAGGTAAGGTTTTTGTAGGTTAGTGCGGAAAACAGTCTTCAACATATAGAGACCAGACAAGCATGAGCTTTGAAGGTGCAAATATAATGAAAATTGGTAGAAAGTGATGGTCGAATAGGATCATAGAAAGAGTCAAGAAATGCCGTGAGGACCCATTTGGAATGAGAATGGCATAAAGGAGGGTCCCATACAAAGGATATGCACCCTAATGATGAGGAATTGCATGCTAGTGGGTTAGAATGTATTTTGAAAACTAAAGCTAAAGTACCCAAGGGGGTCGAAGACAAACAAGGAGATACTACTGAGGAAGTGTCTACTTCCCTTCTACTTGAAGAACATGCTTATGCGCTTTACTCTCATATAGAATAGATTGACCAATAATTTGAATATATCTTAGGCATAGGAGAATTTCTAGAACAAGAAGGAGAAAGAAATTTGTTGCAGTAGATCATTCCTTACCAATCACATACACCAGTGGTTAGACAGCTTGCACAAAATTTGAGCCTGATGATGTTGGGGATGCCACTCATAAGAGGGGGTACAACCCCTTAAGAAAGTAATACAACACAAGGTGCTTCCATAGAATCTAGCGGATAGGTGACAAGCCAACAGACCGTTCATACGATAGGAGAAGCCATAGTGCAACACATTACACCTCTAGCTAGAAGAACATAAATTACCCTTGGAGGAAGTTAGATTTCATGTGCAAGCTCATCGATCACACTAGTACATCGTGTGCCTCAAGCACCAACTACTCCCATACCTGCTTGCCAATAAACCAAAGCCCATTTCACCAAGCAAAATCCCTATCTTCCAAAGATTGAAATAAAAGCATAAAGAGGCCATTGGATAACATTGAGAGAGAAGAAGCAATTAATGAAGTCCAGGAACCTTTCGACAATTGTAACAAAAGTTCTCATGAAGGCCACTTCCCTACACATTTTCCAATTTAAATCCTTCCTCCCCTTATCTAAGCCAATCACTGAAAGCTCATAATCTAAAATTTGTAGAATATGGGGCATATCAAAGAAAATCAAGGGAATATCTCCTAGGCAGGCTATTTCCTAGGCTCATTTTTGTGATAGTTCTATTTTTGTAATCCCTTGAGAACCACTCACTACTTCTTTTGCTTCTGTAGAATGCTCTTCTGGAAGGATCTGACTTCTGGAAATAAGATTAAGGTTTGAACCAAGCTAAGTCTTAAGATTAAAATCTGTGTAGAACTCTCCACAAGAATGATACAGATTAGATATATTCTTGCAACTATAAAACACTAAATCCTTGGTAGAAACCCTAGCCAGCCCTATTATAGATAACAACACCATCTTCACTGGAGAAGTGCTTCCATTAGACAAGTCTCTATCTTCAACTAGAATCTCCATCTCTAAAAACTGATCAAGTTGTTCAAAGGAAGCTTTATTTAATTTAGATTGTGAAGAGAAAAAATAGGATTTATCTTGAGCTTATTTAAATTTATTTTGCCCTCTATGCAGCCCTCGCTTAGCCATTGATCCTCTTACTCCCAAATCTCAATCAAAAACATCTCTATCTGCTTTTACAAAACCCTTCTGGCCACCACACTACAATTTACCTTACACTCCTCTAATCCTTACTGCTTTCAATGCTGCCTTTATTTTTGCTCTTTTGCTTGTGACCACCTCCTTCTTAACCACAGTCAACATTGTCAATGCTTGCTTGTCACTAGTTTCCTCCTCTGTCACCTCCACAGTCACCTCTATCACCTCTATAGCCACTTCTGTCATCGCCATCCATGCCATTTGACTCTAACTTCTTGTCAAGATTGATCATTATATTGTTATGAGTTAATGTTGATATTGGATTCTTTTACTTTGCATGCATGAACGAATGTGTTTTATTTAAATGATTAGATGAGTTAAATATTATTATAAATTTAGAAAAATATATATATATATATATATATATATATGGGAAAAGCAAAAAAAAAAAAGAAAAAGAATGGCAGTCTTAAAGAAAATGCATTATTCATGCAAAGAAAAGAAAGGAAGAGGTGTAGCATAGAAGGATAAGAAGAGGAGGAGTGTGAATTTAAGACAAGAACAACATGAAGTGGAGGAGAAGAAGAAGGAGAAGAGGGAACCAAGCAAAGCAATTCAGAATTGTGCTGAACACTTTTGCCAGGTAGGTTAAGTTATTAAAATTTTGTGTGGAAATTATCAAATGTCTATGTGAATTGAGAGGTTTATTTGTATGTGTATAAAGGTATTTAATGTAGCAATCTATGCCATATAGAAAACTTATTTAGATAAATTCAATCCAAGTACAATATAACAAACTATATATATAGCGATCTGAGCACATCATTATTCAATACAGAAATTAGAGTACAATATTGTTCTTATATAGCGAACTATATATATAATATACAGTGAATCAATATAAAATGTATAACAAACTATATGAGTACATATTATATATATTTTGATACCTAAACTCCTAATCTTAGAAATAAACTTTGGGAAATATACAATTGTCTATTATAATTCTGTGTCAATCGCTTTATAAAGCCACAGTAAAAGTGAATCGCTTGGTAAAACTTTATTAGCTAATGATATCTTTGAGGAAATTATAAGAGCATTGTAGTAAAGTCAACATGCAGATAATTAGTATGCAACATGGTTTATAAATATTCACAAGTAGATAACATGTATAGCGGATTGTGTGGATAATAGTAATCAAATAAGTAAATTGTGAGAACTGTGTATAACATAGCGATTAAAATTAGAGCTAATCATATATTTATAAACTATGAGATTAAGATAAAAATAGTGTTTTTAGAGGTCAAAATCACTCAATATACAGTCTTATATTTATCAAATTTACCAACAATATGAGTGTTTTTAGAGGTGAAGCACTCAATATATCGTAATATCAAATTTACATCGTTGTTGAATTCGTAGTGATTATTAAGTTCATGGATTTTTAGATAACTATGAGATTTAATCTACATTATATAGTTATAAGCATGGATTTATATATATAGAAATTTGAATATACTCTTTAATATCATTGATATGTCGCAAGTTTTGTATGTCGCTTATATACAAGAATATCCTCTCATATCCTACACCTTCTAATATTAGCCTTGTAGCCTATTATGGAGTTGAAAACCATTCACTGGAAATAATTGATGATATATACTGGGATCTTACCTATGTAATATTCATATAATACAACTTGTATTTATTTAACGGGTTGAGAAATTGGCTTTACACTTAAGATATATATTGAACTAATCATAGGAAGATTTAATATTGGTTTAAACTATGTGAGTGTTTGATGTTGATTTGACTTAAGAAAGAGCAGAGTAAGGATATAAATAGTCTGATGATTATAACACTCTATTCATTAATATTCTAAGAATATTAATATCTTATAATTAATCGTTAATGTATTTTGTGTCTAGGAGACTCACAATGATTGCTGAAATCATATGAAGTTTCCAATTAGAATTATAAATGATTGTTGACCTTTATATACTGTATTTATTTATTATTTGAGTACCTATAGGCGGTACATATTATGAATATATTTATTATATACAAGTGTTCATATATATGAAATATGTCGATATGAGGACTTAGGTACTTGTATGCATATATAACATATATTAGTACATTAGGAGGTGTGCTTATGTTTATAATTTTATTGTCTGTTAAAAACTAAGTCATAGATTCATGAAGAATAGAACACCGTTTATACATGCATACAACCTCTAAAAATATAACAAGTTGTTTAAATGAAATATTATGTTTACTTGAGAATTATAACTCTACTTAATATGACTGGTTGTTGAAATTGAGTAGTGTGTACATGAAAATAATGGACTATGATATTATTTTTTATCATAGAATATACTATATATTTGAATCTACTTATAAAAATTATAAATATGTACACTAAATATAGATTATACTCGGTTGGTATAAATTGTGCACGTTATGTTTATTACTATTTATGTGATAAATAATTTAGTGGAAATTTATTTATATGTTTGATGGACTAAATGTATGTCTTTTGTTTATTCATGTGTTCAACATGTTTTATGTCTTCTAGTAAGAAGTAATTTGTATGAATCTATTGGTTGTATTCATGTTAACCAAATATCGTATTGTTGATACTAAGTAGCGAGACGAATTTTACTAGCTTATTAGTATCATCAATGCTAGATGAAGGTAATCTGATCAAGTGGTGTGTATGAATTGAATTGATCCTATAGATCAAAATTTTTTAAAATTTTTGACTAAAATAATGTTAGTAGATATTGTCATTTCATATATATGATTTACATGTTTATACGATATAATGTTAGAACATTTATCTTTATGGTACACTTCATGTTCTAAGAAATCATACATCGCATGTATAATAGTTTGTATCTTTGGATTCCTGCACCGTCACTATCTACTCATTCATGAAGGGAGGGTCATTCCATAATGAGAGATTTTACAGGAGATCGATGGTTTGTGGTTGGTGTGAAAAAGAGCTCAAATGATGGTCTCCCTCCTCACAGTAGTACTTATTTGGAGACTACACTTGAAATTACCACAAATACTAGAGTTGGGAAACTCATGCTCCATGGAGCCTTGTATCTTGTATCTTGTATTGTATTTATTATTATTGAAATATTATCTCTGATAAGATTTAATTATTTACTCAATGGACATTGATAGCAATGGTTATATATTTGTACCAGCCATGGCTGAAAATTTGTAATTACTTTGATTATTCATTTATGCTTTATTTCATATGATGTTCGTGATTAGTAATAGGTAGATGTTACATGCTTATTTTACAGTTAACTTAATCAGAGTATTTTATTTGGATCACTAATTGGATTCTTGTGATGAAGTCTAATGAAAGAATATATTAATTAAAATTAAAAAAAGAAAATTATGTTATTCTAAGTAGATTTTAGTTTGGATTTTACTAGCTTATTAGTATCATCAATGCTAGATGAAGGTACTCTGATTAAGTGGTGTGTATGAATTGGACTGATTCTATAGATCAATGATTTTTGAAAACTTTGGCTAAAGTAATGTTAGGTAGACATTGTCATTTAATATGTATAATTTACATGTTTATACGATATCATGTCAGAACATTTTTTTTTATGGTACACTTCATGTTATAAGAAATCATACAGCGCATGTGTACTAGTTTGTCTCTCTAGATTCCCGCACTGTCAGCATCTACTCATCCATGAAGGGAGAGTCATTCGCTGATGGGATATTTTGCAGGGGATTGATGATCCATGGTTGGTATGAAAAAGAGCTCGGATGATGCTCTCCCTCCTCACAATAGTACTTATTTGGAGACTACACTTGAGATTGCCACAGATATTGAAGTTTGGAAACTCATGCTCCATGGAGCCTTGTATCTTGTATCTTGTATTGTATTTATTATTATTGAAACATTATCTTTGATAAGATTTAATTATTTACTCAATGTACATTGACATCAATGGTTGTATATTTGTACCAACCATGGCTGAAAATTTGTAATTACTTTGATTATTTAGTTATGCTTTGTTTCATATGATGTTAGTGATCAGTAATAGATAGACGTTACATGCTTATTACAATTAACTTAATCAGAATGTTTTATCTGGTTCACTAATTAAATTCTCATGGTGAAGTCTAATAAAAGAATATGAACTGATTAAATTTAAAAGAAAAATTACGTTATTCTAAGTAGATTCCAATAGGAATGTTACACTATAATAGTTGTCATTTAAATAATATTTTGTACTGAAGTTTGTTTCTCAATAAATCTTATTCCATTTTTTGCTAAGTCAACTCTTGTTTCAAGGCTCACATTTTACTATTTCATAGTTTTGTTCTGTTCTTTTCTTAAATTTAAACTTTTCAATAAATTTTTTTTAGCTTTTAGATTTAGATTGTTAGTCACTTAGTTTAGTTCATTTATTTATTTCAATGATTTAGTTTCTTTGAAGTTTAAGAGTTTGATTATATGTTTTCTTCTGGTTATAGTTATAGAATTCTAATTTTATTAACATCCAACTCCACTAACTAGAGTCTTAATTCTTAATTAGTTTTAACTTCTATATTAGCTTTAGTTTACTTCTTTTTTGTTTAGGTGTTTGTCTATTTTTCTTAGTTGTTGTAGTTTTCTTTCATCTTTGTGGTATGAGCATGCATATTGTATATATCTTTTTAGCAGTCTGAGTTTTTTTTTCCTTCAAGGGATTGTCTAATCCATTGGCTTTTCTCTATCAGATAAGTTAGATAACAAATTATAAATTAGATTTAAGATTGTTTAAATAAATCAATGATTAACATATTTGATCAGAGTATTGTTTATAAGTATATTGTTCTTGACATGATCGATAATAATGTTATGTTTGATTGATTTATATAAACTTCATTTAGATTATTTATTAAACATATTAATTTGATCGAAGAACAACAATTGTATGAGTGCATAGATACTTGGGATTTAATTTGATCGGAGAACGATAACTGTATGAGTGCATAGATTTTGTAAAAGCAAAACAACACTCAAATGCATTGTAGGCAATTGAGAAGAATGCCTCAACAATGTCGTAAAGGTATACATGGGCATGTGTCCTATTGCTAAAGGCATAATCTTTTTTAGAAAAACAATGATATACATAGCAACTATACACGTGGAAGGCATCTAACAGGATGTTAGATGAATATTTGGTGCGTTCCTCACCATGAAAATGCATCTGATGTAAAAAGGATGAGGATGCCCGCATACATCTATGATTTCATGAAAAGTAGATAAACTTTATAACTTTTGATTATCCACATCTAAAATGAGATCTTCCTTTCACTAAGTCAAATTAGAAATGGAATCATCAACCCAAATGTATTGTGTATGTTTATTCAAATGGTAGGAGTGGATGGGTTCCTTTATTTATTTAAGTTTGAAATATTAATAAATATTTCATTATATATTATATTTGAAATGTGTTTTGAAAAAACTATAGAGGGAAATCAATTACATTATATATTTATCATTATTTCATTATAATTATCTGTTAGATTCTTATGAATGATCATTATATTTCATCTCTCTTTGCAATACATTTAATTTGAAATATAAAATACTTCGAAAACATAAAATTAAAACTACCAACATCAACAAATATGAATACTCGCCTTTCATTATTATATATATATATATTAAAAAATCTCCGTGTAATTTTTAAAATACACTAATCCTAAACCCAAAAAAAAAGTTGACTTATATCGATCCCTTCCCCTTGTGGGGAGCTTCAATAATTAACCACCAAGGATCCACATAAAAGGATGCACGCGTAAATGTGGAATCTTATCTAACTTACTCCATAGTGATGGCGACGTGTCCATTAGAATGTTCTTCCCATCAGATAAAGCCAACCGACAAACCTGCAGGTGATGGTTTTGGTATTGGATCCGAATCTCGTGAAAAGATTCGAATCCAAAATGAAATCTCCCTTTCAAATCATGGAATCATGTGACCGCATGCATTACGTATGTTGAGTGGGGCCATGTGACCAGACCTAGACTCCAAGGTTGCGTTTACTTTCGAGCTTTACAAAATTAAATATATGAAGGTCAAGTTATGGTGTCATGTGACCGCATGCATTACGTATGTTGAGTGGGGCCATGTGACCAGACCTAGACTCCAAGGTCACGTTTACTTTTGACATTTACAAAATTTAAAAATACGAAGGTAAATATTATATATATATATATATAATTAATTAACTAGCAATTATAAAAAATTAAGATGATTGGAAAAGTATATTTCAAATAAAAGTTTTTAAAGAACAATTAAGAACATAAAATATAAGAAATGAGTTGTTGAGATATTTTTCTTGACAATTTATGGTATTGAGATTAAAGAAAGCAGTTTCAAGTTAAACTATGAAACAAAAAGTTGTATTAACGACTTTTAATAAGGTAAACTCTATATTTAATTTTCTTTATAATAATAAAGTTACCCATATTTAATCCTCACAATTAATAAGATCTCGTAGGGAGCCTCAATTTTCATCTAAAGAGAAGCATTAAAACCTATTATAAATCTCATAATACATTAGGAACCTAAATACCAAATTATCTTTCAATTTTGGTTCATTACTGCAAAGTTTATACATGCGTTAATGTCCACAGAGTAAAGCACTCTAATTCCATGAAAAACTTACGAGTGCATCCTTCCAAACAGAGAAGAAAAATTCAAACTAAATTTTAGAGAGTCTAGTGTACTTGGGAATAATAATACATCAATCTTCTATTTCAAGATAATGCTCCATGTAGTGATGCATTTTATTTTCACCATAGTTTTGATGGTTCTATCCAAGTTGATAAATTATGTATGATTTGTAGATCTCATTGACCTTGATGCCTATATAAATCTCTCTTTTCAATATTTAGAGAGCATTAATGGAAAAAGGTATTAACAGAGAGATGATCGATATCTATATTGATTCCATGTAGGAGAGATGTACATTGAGCATACCAAATATTCTTGATCTTCTATTCACATAACTTCATAAATATAATTGAAGAACATTAAATGGATATCTATTATGCCCAATTGTTGTAACTATTGTACCTCTTAATATGTGAAGCGACATCACCACAAGAGATACAACTGAAATATGAAGGGGATGGATTCCTGATTCAATAAACAGGTGGAACTAAACGTTTTGCCCACAATTTTTTAGATAGCATGGAAATTAGAACTCTATCAACACGATCCCAACAGGCATTACTAAGCTTGGGCCCCTAAATCTCATGGCAGTACAATATTTTCAGTAACACTAAAGTTTGAACTTGATATGCAATTTTGCTTTAGCACAATAAACATGTACCTAGAATATTGTCTCTCAAGTGTACAAAGTACAACACCCCCTTACATAATATCTCTTTTACAATAAGGAGTATATTGAAAAGAGGTCCTTTGAAAAGCACACCAATATAAATGTAGAAGAAAACCACTTCAACCAAACTTACTTTGTAATTGAGATTAGTCTCCTACATTTTTTTCTTAGTTGTGTTAAAAACCATAACCTTATTTTCTAGAGTTCACTTGTCAACTATGATTATCACAAAATGAACTCAGAATGTCAAGATGTCTGTGTAAGCATACAATAATAAGTGACACAAGAATAATATCATAAGTAAACAATAAAATGGTGATTATCACAAAATAAATCCAAAATATTAAGACATCTTTGTATGCCTACAAAAATATGTAACATGAGAAGAATGTCATACACAAATAATAATACTAGTAATTAATATCTAAATTAAAATTAAATTAAATAACCTCATTAATCATAACTTTTGTGAACAATGATACAACATAGAAGCTCCCCTAAACTTTTGTGAATGAATGAATGAAAGATTTTAATAACATCTATGAGAGAAAGCAGTCTACGAGAGCAAGAGCTATAATAAAGTTGTTATATGATACTATAACTTCTTGACACAAGGATTACCATACTAATATTATAAAATTTCTAATCCTTTCTTGATGCTAACTCTTATACTATAGATCTTGATTAGAAAACTTGTTGTTCTGTTTAACCTTTCATCTTAAAACAAGTTAGTTAAGTTGTCAACCCTCAAGTTATCTTTGTATTTGATATGGATGTCATTATAGGCTGCACATTCCATAATAAAATGTGATTCTATCTCCATAAAACCAAGTTGAAGTTTATAAATTTTTTTTATCACATTAAGTTGGTAATAGCGACCTCAAAATGATTCCTTCAATAATGATTGAAAAAGAATGAAGAAGTGTGTGCACACCAGACTTATTAGATGTATAATAACAATGACATTCATAATGCAAAATTATGAGATTGTCACAAAATTTAACTAAAAAACATGAGCTTAATTTTTTCATACATTTACCCAAAAAAGATAAGAGTACCATGAGCACATTACCATCTGGGTCCACGTGGCATGTTATCGACCCTTGATTTGAGTTTTGGTTGGAACTAACAACATGAATAGGTATTGACACATAGGAAAGGGTGTTGTTTGGGAGTCCAAGGAGTTGTACAAGTTGTCACTCATTCATCTTTAGATGTTAACTGAAAAATATTTGAGGGGTTACCACTATTAGAGGACCATGCCTCTTTGAAAGGGACAACTCTTCATATTTTATTTTATTAGCCGCAAGGACGAGATTTGACGTTTAGCCTAGCCTCTCAACCAAAAATTCAGTGATGGCCTAATATTATTTTAGACCTTCCAAGAATGTGATATGTTGGACTTGGTGGCATTGCATATGTTGTGTCAGCGTTTAACTTGTTCTAATTGCTAGAGGACCACGCCTCTTTGAAAGGGACAACTCCTCAACATTTATTTTGTCGGTTGTGGGTCCTCTGCTTCCCTATGAGGGTTGCAAACACAAATTGTTTAGAATATACATGTGATATGTATTACATAGTTAGCTAGGTATGAGGTTTTGAACTTATGACTTATAAAAGTAAAATTATTAAAAACTAGATAATATAATTATATATTTTTATATGAGATTTTTCTAAATTACAATTCAATTATGTATTTGTGCTAAGTAATTGAAAGCTTTCACGAATATTTTTAAATTAGATTATTAACTTTTTGTGAGATTTAATATTTATATTTAAGTTATTAATGTAATAATATTTTTCATTGTATATTTTTATCATATATTTTTCATATGAATTATTAATGATAGTTTTGAATCATTGATCACTTTATTATATAATTAAAGAGACCTTTATAAACAAATATTAATAGTTTTGAACCATTGACCATTTTATTATATAATAAAAGAGATCTTCAAAGTATTAATTTTGAATCATTGAATTCAAATTAAGAAACACTAAGAAAAAATTAATTAATCTATTAACAATTATTTTTAATAGTTAAAATATATTAAATTAAAAAATAAATCAAAAATCAAAATTTATTTATGTTGTACCTTTTTTTTGTGGGACCTCTAATAATAAATAATCAAAGAACCTTTCATAAAAAAATAAAATTAATGAATCTCATTAAAAAATAGATAGACTTCATAGCTTTTGATTATCTGAATCTAAAATGAAACCTTCCATCAATTAAGTCAAATAATTGAATCATTATATATTTATTCAAATGGTAAAAATAGGTAAATTTATTTATTTAAATTTGAAATTTTAATAGATTATTTATTATATAATATTTAAGATATATTTTTTTAATAAAAGAAAATGGGTGTATTATATCATTATCATTATTTTATTATAATTTAGAACAGAGTCTAATGAGTTATTATAATAATTCTTATTTCGTATTAATAAATTTAATTCAAAGTGAAAGAGACTTCGTAAAAAAAATTCAAACTACCAACGTCAACAAATATCAATCAATATATTCCCTGTCCTATAATATTGAAAATATTATTAACTTTAAATAAAATGAAATTAACTTATATCTTCCCTAATAAACAACCAATGATCCCCATGAAAAAGATGCACCCTAGATAATGATGGAGACATGAACGAAGCCGAAGGTGCCCATTACAATGTTCTTCCACATAACATAACATGGTGTTGGGTGGGGATAAACTACGGACACTTTTGGTATTGGATCCGAATCTCGTGCAAAGTAAAGAGAGTTTGATGTCCGAATCCAAAATGAAATCTCCCTTCCGCTAAGTCAAGTCATGGAGTCATGTGACCGCATGCATTACGTATGTTGAGTGGGGCCATGTGACCAGACCTAGACTCCAAGGTTGCGTTTACTTTAGAGGTTTGTACAAAATTAAATATATGAAGGTGAATAGAATTTTTTAATATGTTTTATTGAATATATATACATACTAATTAATTGGGTGTTCTATTATTGTAACAATCTTATATGGCGTTATTTTTAATTAATCTCACTAATATTGATGTTTTAATAGTAAAAATTATATATATATAATTGTTTGTTACTAATCATAAGAGATTAATAGGATTGTGAAACTATATTTTGAATAAGAGTTTTTAAGAAAAAATGGAACATAAAATATAATAGATGAGTTGTTAAGATTTTTTTTTGATAATTTGTATGAGTAGAATGATATGTTTGTTTGCACCTCTAGTATTGAGGTTAAAAAAAGAAGTTTGAAATTAATTCATGGAACAAACAATTGCATTGACGACTTTTAACAAGGCCAATTTTGTGTTGGGTCTTTTTTATGATGAATAGAGCCACATATATTCGATCTTCACACTAAACAAGATCTTGTCGAGAGTCTTTATTTTTTCTAAAGAAGCATTAAAACCTATTACGGATCTCATAATATACTAGAAATCTAAATACCAAATGCTACTTTGATTTTTATTATTGTAAAGTTTACACATACACTAATGTTCATGAAATAAAGTGCTCTAATTCTATGAAAAGCTTATGATTGCACAACTGTAATTGACCAAAAGAAAATCTCAAACCAAAAGAGAGACTAGTGAACTTGAGAGTAATAATACGTCAATCTTCTATTTGCAAATAATACTCCATGTAGTAAAATATTTTATTTTTAAAATATTTCAGATGGTTTATGTTTGACTTGTAGATCTCATTGACTCGGATGGATCTATAAAACTCTCTTTTCAATATATAAAAAACATTAATAAAAAAGATATTAGGAAATAAATAATTGATATGTATAACGATTTTTTAAGAAAAAACGTACATAAAATATATCAAATATTTTTTTATACCTTATTCACATAATTTCACGTGGATAATTGAAAAACATTAAATTGATATATATACTATATCTAATTATTATATTTGTCGTACATCTTAATCTATGAAACATCACCATCATATAAAATACAACTTTATATATATATAGATATTAAATATAATAAACATGTAAAAATAACTCTTTTCACTACAAATTTTTATAAAAATAATATATGACATAAGAATGATATCATACACAAATAACAATAATAGTGAACATTAATATCCAAATCCAAATAAAATAAAATAAAAATAAAAATAAATAACCTCATTAATCAAAACTTTTATGAATATGATATGACAATGGAAGCTCACCCGAAGTTTCGTGAATAATGACATCACGTTGAAGTTTATGGAAACATATTTATCACATTAAGTCGGCGACCTCAAAAGCGATTCCTTCAATAATTAATAACGGAAAATGAAGGAGGCGGCGTGTGCCAACCGGACCTATCGTTTTAAATTTCCGTACATTTACCCAAAAGGGTCAAGAGGATCACGAGCACGTCACCATCCGAGTCCACGTGGCAGGTTGTCGACCCTTCAATTTGGGTTTTGGCTGGATGTGGTAACGTGAATAGTTATCGACTCGCTGGAAGGGGTGTCGTTTGGGAGTGGGAAGAGCTGAGCGTCAATTGGAAAGGTTTTGATTGCCACGTCAGAGGATGGTAACGTCATATGTTTGGCTCGGGTGCCGTGTCATTTTATAACTCGTCGTATCGTCTAAACTTGAGGGAAAGAGAGCACCCACAGCCGACAAAATAAAAGATGAAGGAAAGGCTGTCCCTTTCGAACAGGCATATTTATTTATTCATTCGTCAATAAATATAAAGGGTGGTTACTTACTCTCAAGATAGTCATTGCGTGAGGGGAAAGAAATATAGTCATTGCTCCCCTGGGCATCCATTTCTGTTGTTCCTTCGAGGATAGTCATCGTTGTGAATAAAATATTTTAGACTCTCATAATGTGTTTTAAATTTGAAATGCCTTTTTAGTGAGATATTGGCGCCATTGTTTGACATTTGATTGCATGAATGATCATTAACATTTTTCTTATATGTAGGTTTTATCCAGTTATTTTTTTTAAGTTGCTGACTCTCAAATGTTAAAGGATGTTTTTATTGTATTAGTACTATCTCAATGTTATGTTTATAAGCATTACATTCTATCAAAAATGTCTTAAATAGGTTTAGAGTAGTTAGCGCATGGGTGGAAACAAAAGTTTTTTTTAGTTGTTGGAATGAAAACGAATCTTTCGTAGATGATGTTGTTAAGGGTGCCACCATACGAGCATGGTTGTAAAAAAATCTTATGTAGTAGCTTGTTAGACTTAAAAATCTTCTTAAACCTTTGATATTTTTAGGTATTAACCAATATTTAATAGCTACAATTTTCTTAAGGTCCACTTTAATGCCTTCATATAACACCAATGTCCTAAGTATTCCAATTCCTTCAACGCAAAAGGCACATTTAGATTTTTTGCATAAAGTTGATGATCTTTCAATCCCTATAATATATTTTTTACATGTTGCACATGTTCTTCCCATATTTTACTATAGATTAAGATGTCATCAAAGAGCACTAATACAAATTTCCAAATAAATGGGGAGGAAAGTGAATCCATGAGGCTCTAAAAAGTAGATGGAAAATTCAAAAGACAAAATGGCATAACTAAGAACTCATACTAACCTTCATGTGTCCTAGATGTGATCTTATGTACATCCTCCTCCTTTACTTAAATTTTATTTGATTCATCTAATAATTCATCAATGGCAGGTATAGGAAATTTATATTTAAGAGTGATCTTATTGAGTTCCTTATAATCTAGGTACATTCTCCACGACTTGTCCTTTTTTAAATCATAACCATCAAATATGAATAAGCACTTTTACTAGGACAAATAATACTTGACTCTCGCATTTCCATGACCAATTTTTCAATTTCTAACTTTTGTTCATAGGGGTAACGGTAAGGTCTAATGTTAGGAGGAATACTTCATGGACTCAAATCCACTGCATGATCATGATCTCTAACTAGAGGTAGCCCATTTGGTTCTTGAAAGACTTATTGATGGTGTTGAATAATCTTTTGAAGATGTAGTGGATCCTGATTTTCTACATCATGTGCTTCCAAGAAATGTAGTTGTGCCATTATGTCGTAAGATCGTTTCTTAAGCAATTTATCCATCTTACGAGGGCTAACAATTTGGCTTGGTGGTGATCATGTCCTACTAAGTTTGTAATTCTTTCCATTCATACTAAAAACCATGAATATGTCTTGAAAATTGAAAGACAATATTTCCAACTGTTTAAGCCATTAATCTCAAAAAACTACATCTACTCCCCCAATCGAGATGGAAAACATTTTTGAATCAAGTTGATAGTGCCCCAGTAAAAATTTTATATCATGACATTTAACCCCATAAGAGAGTTGTTTCACATTGGAAATCATAACTTGAAAATTGGAGACTAAATACAGAAAGCAGTTGAGCTCATAATCTAATTTTATGCCAATGAAGTTATGAGTGCTCCCTATATTGACTAAAATTACCACCTTATTCTTATTAATATAACCAACCACTTTGAGTGTTTTTGGTGTCTTTATTCCATTTAATGCATGTAACAAGATGATAAGGATTTCCTTCTAAAAAATTTCTAGCTTTTTATTTTTACTGTTGGTTCCTTAGTATCTGATTATTTACAGTTCTCTAAAACATCATTCTTAATAACCAATAGTATTTTCTCACCAACTACACACTTATTGTTTTACCAAAATTTGAAATTAATTGGTGTATTAACTCCAATTAAGATAAAATGATTTGAAAGGTAACAAATATTATAAATAATTTGTAATGAGCATAATGAAATTAAATATTGAAATAGACAAAACATGGATGAATAAAAGAAACTAATTATGAAAACACATAGATTACTTAGCGAATTTATGTCAATTAGATTGATTGTGTGCGATTGAAAGATGGTTGGAGATGATCAACTCAGATTGATTATGCATGTGAAACTAATATAGAATTTGTCACCATTTTGAGACATAACCGATTGAAAAAGGTCAAGATCGACTACCACTATTGTCCTTTGTGGGTTGATCTTAACTTATGTAGGATAATAGGAATCTGGTAGTATAGTCACATTCATCTAAAAAATATGACTTTATGCTAAATTTGATCTTCGGTTGTGCGTGAATGTGAACATTGACTTAGGGAAATACATATATTTTGTATTAAAAGTTACATTTTTTTCTACAATGGTAAAAAGAACCATAAGGACATTGTAAAAAAAAACTATGACAAAGAGAACCACTGTCAGGTTGTCATTCAATCACGTCTATGGTGTATCAAAAAAAATTCAAACATAAGAAAGAAAAAAAAATTACTGTATAGCAATGCTCAATGATACGATGGCAATGGTTGGTATTTAATAATTTGTCATTCTTCTATCTACTATTCTATTTCAATAGTCGTTCCATATATTTGAAGTTGTATCACTATCAATTTATAAGAAGTGCCCATGTCAATTTGTAAGGCTTATGCAGATTTCGTACACGTCCAAACTTTAAAGTGAAAATGTTTATTTTCAATTACTTCATATATCAAGGTTTTATATTGTTATATTTACAATTACTTTATGTATCATAGCTCTACGATATTATGTTTGCAGTTTTAATTTTCATAAATAAAAATGAATCGATACTCCATACATTGAACCAAACAACAAATATACATATATTCAAAGAGCCATTAGTTAATAAATTTAATATAACATCAGAATTTGTTTACTAACTTTGGAAAAAAAAACCTAAAGAATTTATATTGTAATGGTTATAGCTGACTTTAATACACAGAATTATTTTTTTAATGAATAGGTTAGCCAACACATATGCAATTTAACAAACAATGTTTTTAAAAAAAATTGGCACCTTAGTATGGGTACATGAGAACTATAAAGCAAAAATAAAAACAAAAAACGTCTCTTGACAATGTTTTGTGATGTATTATCTTTACTATTAGGCATGATTTGTATATTTTTCGAAGCTATTTTTGATCTATATAGTATTTACATTAGATCCTTGTGCTTTAAAGAATGTTTGGACATGGAACGAAATTCACAATCAATAGTGAGACAGATACATATAAAATCGGATTGATTTTTTAAGACTTAGATTTTGTTGTATAGAAAAAAATAATTCGACTTAGATTTTGTAGTGTGTAGGCTATTCTCGAATGATTTGAATATCAATTTAAATGTAAATGCGAAATAATGTTTTTATAATATGTAAATAAGATATTATTTCTTAATTTTGTGATGTTGAGCTTAATCTTTTATGGCTTTATGATGATCTAAATTTAACGTATGAATTTTCAAAAATTTCAAAAAATTACACTTGGATCATATTTGGTAGATAAAGGTTTTGTCAAGTTCGGTATAATGGTGTAGTTAAATTTAAGTTATATTTTATGAGTATGTGAGAGATTCATGTAGAAGATAATGGAGTTGTTGATTAATAGATATATGACAAATCTAAGATAAACATTGAGAAATAACAGACGGAGGGTGAGTTATGCAGGCGTGGAGGTGTCAAGTTTTGAATCAGGTTGGGAAGGCATTTTTATGGATAACACATAGGAGGAGAAATAGTGTTTGAAGCATTTCAACATGGTTTCCAACGATGGAACACCAATAAAGGCAGCCTTTCTTAGTTCTTCAAAAGGATTATCGGGATTGTAAAGGGGGTTATTGAACCCCAATCGCCCAAATACGTTTGGATCCATGATGGGTTCTTTATCAAGTCAGATAGGTAATGCAGGGGCTACGGGACCATCTAAGCAGTCTAGCCTGGAAATGACAACCGAAAAGAAAGTTGCATCTACCAAGTCTTTGCTAGTTGGCAACAGAGATTTTGGTAATGAGGAAGTTGCACATGGAGAGCTGGCTTGTCCTACTCTGTAGGCCACAATCAGAAATCCCCTAGCTTTGTGTTGGATGCTCAAACTTTCAAAGTTGCTCTCAGAGTCATGTAGATTGACATGCTTTCAAGGTTGTCGATAAAAGGTGGGTTTTCCCTGATTGTGGGAATGTGGAAAATCTTTTCCACGAGTGCTCAGAGTTTTGTAAAATGAGGTTGGATTTTGGTTTTGTAGAAATGGTCTCACCCATGGTTGGGATCAAAGTGGGTTTAAGAATTCCTTCTATAGACACCCCATTTTGGCTACAATTGGCTTCTGACCAGACTTTAGGTTGATTTCTACCAAACATGATAAATTAATCCTAGGAATCACTGAACATCTTAATTTTGGCTGAACATCATTCATCAATGCTCAAAATTATGTTGAGGCATCCATATTTGGGATATTAGCCCATATGCAACAATAACCTCTCACAAATTCATCCTCACTTAATGACTGGCAGTTTGGCCTACAGATCCATTAAGCAGGGCACGTGAACGATTCTTAAAAGAGCTAAAATGCTAATCAAAATGAATCAACTAATTAAACCAGATTAAATTCTTAGCTACATATCCATTTGTAATTAATGAATATCTAAAAATGAAAATTCTAAAATTCTAAAATTTAAAATATCAAGCATTTTCATCATTGTCTTTATGAGTTCTCAAGATCTACTAAAATATCTAATATAAGAACCATGCCTATTAATTGAAAATCATAATTACCTAACAACATTTTAACTCAAGTAGAGTTAGGCTCAACTCACTTGGGATTAGTTTGAACTCATTCCATGTTTAAACTCAACCTTAACTTACCTTGGGTGATAATTAACTTTGAAGGCTATAAATACAAGGCCATGCATATTGATCAACAAGATTTTTTTGTGCAAGGATATTATGCAAAAATACGTCCATGAAGCTCTTTTGGTGTAACATAAGTCAACATAGCCAAGCCAAGGTACCAAGGAAAGGTGAAGCAAAGGAAGCTTTATTGATGGACAAAGCTGAGCAAGCCACTTCAACAAGCCATTTTGGATCTAAAACAAAGGTAGAAGGATGATTTCTTTTGTTTTCTAGTTGTGTTTTTATTGCATGCTTGTTAACTATGCTCTCCCTAGTGTCTAGGCTATAGGTGTTAGTGTTTTAGTGTGTTATTTTGATTTGGTTTTATTGGATAACACTATACTAACCTCCCCTCTATGGATTCTTTGTTCATATAATGGCATGCTTGGTGAGACACACACCCCACAAATATGAATGGAGTCTCTTGAGAGTTTTTTAAAACCAAGAATGCTTCATTATAGAGCTTAATTTCATGATTTATTACTAACTTTTTTGTGTTTTTCTTATGACTACGTATTCACGAATTCGTGACTACATAACTATAAATTAAGTGAGGTAAACCATAAAAATGTTAGTTGAATATGTTAAATTGTCTCAATAAACTATGAAATCACCTTAGCTATGTGAAATTATGAAATCGGGCTCGAAAGTGGTGAAATTGATGAGCAAAATCATGAAAACATCCTACAGGAAAAATACCATTTCATTTTTTTAGCTAACTACAAAAGTGTTACATATTAGTGCATTTGCTATTTTAAGTAGTGAAATAATCTTTAAGAGGACCAAAATCATATTTTTAGGCTAGAATTCATTCTGCATAACTAAAAATTTATATTGTGTAGCATTGAAATCATTTTTGCTAATAATGAATCATTGTAAAATTGTGAAATCATCCTTGTGTATTTCTATGTGTTGTTTTAGTTTTTTGAGAATCACGAGATTGTTGCCTACACTGTGAAATTATCCCTGGAAGTGCAAAATTGTTTATCTGAACTATGAATTTGTTTGCTTGTGTAGCAAAATCATCAAACTGGGTTGTAAAATCGTTTAGAACCTACGAAATCACTCATTATGAGTTTTTAAGCATTTTGTTTTTACTGTGTTTTTATGACAACAATTTCACAATTCTCAGTTTATTGCAAACTGTGAAATCATTCTAGAGAGGTGATTTTATGCTTTTTGAGCTAATTTTCAAGGATATCACTCTTGTTAAGCAACAAGTAAACCCACTAACATTTTTATAGGACCCAAAGGCCAAGGAAAAACATTTTATAACACTTTAATTCATTCAAGTCACATTTAAATTTGGTATTTAAAAATTGGGTACTTGCTTTATTTTTTGATTTTCAAAGTTCACAACATAAACAAACGCCAAGGGGATAAACTTCATGTCATATTTCATTTAGTGATATAAAATCAAACTCACGCTCTAGTTAAATGCTCATAAGAGTTTTCTTTTTTTTATAATTGTTGTTGAGTGTTTGTTTTGTAAACCAAGTGTTGCATGTATGCTCTCCCTTCGTCTCCTTTAGGGAACTTGGGTGATAAAAAATGCATCACTTATTGTATTTGTCACTTTTTCCCAAAAGCATGAAAGGAAAGTCACTAAGGCCCTCCCCAAAATCTGAGTGATATGGATGGCCCCAAAATGACCATGAAGTCCTTCCACATTTTCTATTTCATGCATTTTGGCTTATGGGCAGGAGTTCGTCACCTCACCACAGGTTCTCTAGGAAAATGTTGACCCAAGAATTCATCTCCAAACATCACTTTAACTCCACTCTGTGGTAGGGGTATATAAATTGAGGTTGACATATTGGGATGCTTGTTTGAGCAGTTAAACAAGCTCCCTTAGTAAGAGACTACCTCAGAACGTATGTTTAACTCAAACATTCCACTACACTAAGTAATTGATGGATGTAATAGTTGTGAAAATGATAAGACCTTTTCACAATAAGCCATTTAATGTGATCCAAATGATGTGTTGTGCCCTAGTGTTAACCACACCTATTGGACCATTTAAAACGTACAAAAATAGTTTTTAAACAACCCCACTTGTTGTGGACATATTGTCAATGGAGAGTGAGAAGCCCAAAGTTCCATGTCACCGTATAAACTCTTGAGAGAAGAGGGGGCCTAAAAACCCTACTTTTCATGCATATTTTATTTTTTGGATTAACAACATAATTTCCTTTCAAGAGCAAGTATATAGATAAAATTTGATAATATGAAGCTACTTTGTCAATTTTTAGGATTATGATGATACGCGTAGGTGTTTTTGTTGATTTTTCCTTTTTACTTGCATTATATTAAGTCAAAACTGTTTGTTTGTCATACCATGTCCAAAATGAGTCATGTTTGCACATCACTCTTTTGTTTGAAGAGGTGTTATGATGTCCATTTGACACCACTCTTTGGATTAGTCATTTGTCAAACTTTAGTGTGTGTGTGTCACTTGTTTGAAAGGGGCATCATTACGCTACCCAGTTCACTCCAAGTCTTGTGCCTTAGAGATATGAAACAACCCATTTGTCATACATTTGGATCATGATAGCATTGTTACATTGCTCATAAAATTTAAAAACCTTATTGCCTTATATCCAATCGTAATTTAAAAACAATGTGTGCCTTCTTGGTTTATGCATAGTATCATTATTTTGTCCGTCTTGGTCTAGTTTGTCATCCATTTAAGAAACCAAGCCTTCTAAAGTGAGTTCTAAATTAGTATTGATAATTTTAGATTCAAACATTGGTTGTTTTATGCCTATGCATTGCATAATTTTGGTTTAGACATTTATCTCTCTATTTTGGGTTGTGCAACTTAGACTAGTTCCTTGATCGATTTAAAGACTATTTTTGTTCCTAAATTTAGGAAGTGGTCTATTTTACTTGTGGTTAAAGTCTATTTTTTTGCCAAAGGTCAATTTTATGTTTAAATATGAATGCCTAGTTTGAGTCAAAGTGTTTCAATTTTGTTAGATTAAATATCTATCTTTTTAGACCTAGTTTGTGCAAAGTCTAGCTTTTGTGTCTTGTTTCTAAAGACCTAGAAAATTCCCACTTGTTTTAGACCTAGTTTTCTTTTCGAAGTCTAGCTTTTGTGCCATGTTTCCAAAACTCCTAACATTTCACCTTTTTTAATAGACCTAGTTGTTTTGAGCCTAGTTTTGTGCCTTATTCCCAAAGACCTAGCAAACTTTTTTCATCTTTAGACCTAGATTAGAATTGTTTGAAACACTTTTTACCGAGTTTGGCATTTAGTTTTATCCATTCACTTGACCGTTTGTGTAAGACATTTGGCTTTAGACCATTTTGGACCAAGTTTATCATTGACCATTTTGGAGAAATAACTCCATTCCTAGACCAAGTCCTTAGACCAAGTTTTGCCAAGTTTGGGCCATTTGTCTTTTAGACCTTATTTTTTAAGAGTTTATAGAACTCTAGACCTATCTTCATGAAATTTCAATCATTAATTTGGATATGTCTCATCACACTCGTAGTGGAGCCATGTATAATCCAAGTTATGCTAACATGGTCACAAATGATAACTTTGTTTAAAACCCCTACGGTGATGATTTAGTTTGTGAGATAGATCCTTATCCTCCTTACAATGCTCAATGTGGGAAACAGAGTCAAGATTCATTAGCCCATTATTTGGTTAACACACATCCATATTCAAAACAAGACCAAGAATAAACCACACAATACCTTGCTAGCATACCATTAGTTATATAATAAGATCAACAAAAACCATATTACATCACTATGACATTGACATATGATCCTTATTTGTTTGATCATTACTTGCTTGAAGACAAGGACAAGGTTTTAGTCAGAGCTACAAAGGTAGGGGCCAAGTTTCTAGTAGACTTCCTTGATGAAAATTTACCTAGTCTAGTTAGAATGCCTCTAAACATGCCCAATACCCAAACCATTGAATAAACCTCTACTACCCCTCCTCAAGCACTTGTGATAATGTCATATCAAGACCTAAATATGACTATAAAAGGAAAGGGCCTCATAGAGGACCACTTTATACAAATGCAACAAGCATATATCAAAACTATTTGAATCTAGTGCATAATTTTAATGACATGACCATGTCAAATGCTCCACTCATAGAGTTAACTCCTTGAACAGGAGTATTAATTAAGTTGATAGGTCAAGATAATTTGGGTATGGACCTATTTGCGTAAATTACTTTAGTCAGTGGCATGTACAATGTCCCATCTATTGAAGAGGTGACTACGGCTTTTAAACAAAACAATGTGCCAAACACAATAGATAGCGTGCAAGTGTCTTCTAATCTAGACTAAAGTGGTATAACTATATCAACAAATAGTCTACAACCAAAAGTACCTTTAGTTAATACCATGAGTGGTTCACAACATCATAGGTAGGAACTCGTACATCTCGACCATAATAAGTTACTTCTAATCCTCAACAATCTACTTTGTCAAGCACACAACCACAAAGATTAAGTAATCAAGCGTTGACTAGCGCTTTGCCTCAAAAGGTGACGACTAACATCCCACAATAACAAGCATAGTCTAATCTATCATTGTAGAAGAGGTAGAACATTACACCACCTTGTTAGGAATACATAAAATTCCTAAATGTGCAAGTAAAATAAAATTATGAAAATACAAGTTACAAAACAATAAGCAAGATAGAACAAACCACAACTCAAGATATAAATGGAAACCTTGTTAAACTAGCTAGGGACAAACCACATGGCAAAGGCAACATTCAAACTTCATATTTCAATCATCAATTCTCTCCTCTATACAACTCCTCTCAATAACTCCTTTCTAGTGCTTACAAGCACTCAGGTTAACCAAGATTGCAACCAAGCCTTACAGGCTTCAACTTCCAATATCTTGATGCTAACACCATAGCATCCAATGGATCTCCAAGATTTTACCTATTTCTCCATGAGTTGAGCTATCAATCCTCCAAGCTCCATCCAAGGATTCACTCCATGTACCTAAATGAGCCAAGCACAATAGACTTCAAAAGTTCTAACCTTCAACCTGCATGTGATGCTTACAACCCAAGCATCTAGGTGGATTAGGCATACAAGCCTTTCTAACTGTAACCTCCTATCATGCAAGTTTAAACTTGAAAGGATCCAAGTGATCCACTAAATGGATAAACAAAATGAGATGAAAACATAGTGCTTTATAGCATTTTTACAATGAGTGACAACATAGAGAGAGTGAGCAAACTTCATGGCTAGTCCAAAATTCACCATATTTCAGTTGGTGTCATGTGATATTAGTGGTGGTTGTCCCCATGTGCCAAAGTCATAAAAAATGGCTATCCACTTAGACAAGATCTAAGGCCACCTTCATGTTTCTCCAAAAATTGCTCCCCACTTCCACAAGCGAGTCCAAACACTCAATAGTGTTATTCTTATCTTCATCTCCAAGGGTAAATAAAGTAGATTCCTAATTTAGACAAGATCTTAGCCACCCCATGTGACTCCATGAATTGCATCCCACTCATACATGTGAGGCCAATCTACAATAGTGCATTCTTGTCTTCATCTTCACATGTGATCAAAAGAGACCAAAAGGTGTTGCAATCACCTTTTGACCTTATGTACACATGTGAATCATGGGTCCCCTTACAAATTCAACTCATGCATGACCCTTTATCTTTTGCACCATGTGACAACCCACATGTGACTCACTAAGGACAAAACCCATGTCCTTTAGTAGAGTACTATGCCCCACACTTGTCACATCTTCCTGATAACATCTTGGGACCCTCCATGGGCCAACACCACATCACCTTCATGCCATGTCACATGTATGCCACATCACCTGCATACCATGCCACCATGAATAGTGCATATGAATAGTACTTCATGAATAGTGATATGTGAATAGTGGATTCACACCCAACAATCTCTTATTTGAAGTCATATACATAGTTTCAAACACCTACATCTTTTGCCAACCAGCTGCTACCTAGTTGTTATCCATGCCAATGCCCACTGCTGCTTCACACAAGCCTAGTAGAAGTTTTATGCACTACAAAAATTCAATACCTTTATTGGATTTATCAATATCTACATGCCTATGACAAATTTGTAGCAACATTAAGTGACTCCCACTTCACCATAGACCCATCCTTCTTCAGGATTCTACCATGAACTCCTCACTACTCCCACTGCTTGGAAGTATCCAATTTAGTACACACCATGGCTTTTTTGAGGCTTCTCCTACTCTTGATTAATACAATACATGTGACAACCATATTCTCCTCCTCTGTAGGACACTTTGGAACATAACTCATAAATGTAATAAGTGGGATACTTGACTTTCTTGATTCCATGTCCACTGTGCATCTCCATCCTTGGTTTGATCCTTTATCTTTTCCTAGTCACCTGAACCATCATATCAATGATATTCATCATGTTGGGGCCTACAACCAATATGCCATCAATCCATAACAATAACCTATGATAAAATTTGGATCCCTATGAAGGTATTCCTGTACCACATCAAAATGCCTATTGTAACCCATACAGTCTTCAATTTTGTAAACCAACAACTCTTTGCCTCATCCACAAAGCCTCTTGGCTACTCCATCTCATCATGAGATCACCATGTAGAAATGATAATTTCACATCCAACTACTGAAATAGAAATAAGTACAAACCATACTCTTGATATGAGTTAACAACATGAGAGAATAACCTTAAAAGTCAATCTAAGAACTCTTCCAATTATAGCATATTGTTACCCACCTTGATCAACATGGTACGTATGCTAAGTTCTTGGGAAGTCATCACACTACTCAATGCATCATTGCACCTACCAAGTTTTCAAGCCCCAAAGATACATACAAACTACATCTTACTATATTGCATGTCACACATATGACCTTATCCTTTTATGGAACCTCAGGTCTCTTATTACTCTCCATCCATCCTACACTACTTCAAATAATAGGAGTGAAGAACCCATAGAATTCAATACCTAACTTATACATGTAACAAACTACTATCCATCATGCTTAACATGGTACTTGTCCTTAGTTCTTGGGAATTTGTTTTGCTACTCAGTGCATCACTACACCTATCGAGTTTTTGAGCCCCAAAGATATAGTCAAACTACATCCTACTCTACCACATGTTATACATAGGCCTTCTCTTTCGATGAAACCTTGGGTCATATTTATTCTTCTCCATCCAGTGCTAGAATAGGTACTGATTCAAGTTTCTTATACCTTCTCAACATGGAATTTCAGCACATCTTGGCCAAAATATTGTGGTAGTAAGATCCCACAATTTATATCTACTTTCTAGTCAAGAAACTCCATCTACACCAATGGTGTCCAGCTTGCTCCTCAAGCTGTATGGTTACTTCTTCATCATGAACAATATTGGTGTTGATCCATCTGGAAAAGCTTCTTCAAATTCTCCTCCATTCCTCCATCTTTTTCCAAGGGACAAATACCTGCCATGCAAACTTTTTTTTTCTTTACCCTTTTTTTTGATTTATATCTTGGTCTCTCCACCTGTAGCTCCCACTTGCATAAAACTAGCCAAACCAGGGTATGCCACAAAATGTTAAGAATAAACAACATTCATACATGTACAAGTAAAATAAACTTATGGAAATACAAGATAAAAATTAATAAGTAGGAAAGAACAAACCACAACTCAAGATATATGTGGAAACCCTGCTAAACTAGCTAGGAAAAAACCATAGGGCAAAGGTAGCATCCATACTTCATATTTCAATTAACAACTCTATCTTCTACACAACTCCTCTCAACAACTCATTTCTAGTGCTTACAAGCACTTAGGTGAACCAAGTTTGAAACCAAGCCTTACAGGCTCCAACATCCAACATCATGATGCTAACACTATAGCATCTAAGGGGGTATTAATATTCTACCTCTTTCTCCATGAGATGAGATATCAAGCCTCCAAGCTCTATCCAAGGATCCACTCCATACACCTAGGCGAGCTAAGCATAATAGCTTTCAAAGGCTCTACACTTCAACCTGCATATGATGCTTACAACTCAAGCATCTAGGTGAGTTAGGCATATAAGCCTTTCTAACTCTAACCTCCTATCATGCAAGTTCAAACTTACAAGGATCCAAGTGATCCACTAAATAGATAAACAAAATGAGAGGAGAGAACAATGATTTATAGCATTTAACAATGAGAGAGAGAAGATAGAGAGGGAAAAAACTTTATAGTTACTCCAAAATTTACCACATTTGACTAGGTGTCATGTGATCTTAGTGGTGGTTGTCCCCATGTGCCAAAAGTCATCAAAAATGACCCTTCACTTAGATAAGATCCAAGGCCACCTTCATGTTGTTTCAAAACTTTCTCCCCACTTCCACAAGCAAGTCCAAACACTCAATAGTGTTATTTTTGTCTTCATATCCAAGGGTCAACAAAGTAGATTCCTACTTTAGACAATATCTTAGACACCCCATATAACTTCAATAATGGCACTCCATTCACACATATGAGGCCAATCTATAATAGTGCATTCTTGTATTCATCTTCATGTGTGATCACAAGAGTCCAAAAGGTGTTGAAATCACCTTTTGACATTATCTACACATGTGAATCATGGGTCCCCTTAAAAATTTGACCCATGGATGACCCTTTTTTTTGCATCATGTGACAACCCATATGTGACTAATTAAGGACAAAACCCATGTTCTCTAGTGGAGCATTATGCCCCACACCTATCACATCATCCTTATCACATCTTAGGACCCTCCATGTGCCCATGCCACATCACCATCCTACCATATCATCTACACAACCTCATACTACATCACTCGCATGCCATGTCACCATGAATATTGACCCATGAATAGTGCTTATGAATAGTGGCTTCACACCCAACACACCTCAACAGGGGGAAACAAATGTTTCACCTTGACAGGTAATGGTAAATGTACCTCAATAGTTGAAGACCAATATACCTTTACAATCATAAATTTTGTCGAATCAACATGTGTCTATTGGTCAAATACAACTATCAAATACTCATCAAGTGTCTACTTTATAACATGTGTTTATGCAACTAAGAGGTACCACTATCCAACAAGTACCAATTAGGTAGTAAGTGCCTTTTACCAAACATGTGCCATAGATCCAATGATAGGGCCTTGGTCCACATGAAGTTTTTCTTATTCAGCCATGTCTGACTAGTTGATAACAAGTCCCTACTCAACCTTAGTAGGCATAGTACTTTTGCCAAAACCATATCCTTCCATCAGAGTCATAATTCCCTCAAAACCAAGACCATATACCAAATCCAAACCAAAATTTAACACAATAATTCGTGTAATTTCAATAATCACATCTCAATCCATGGATGCATATTCCTGGTCAGTTCACTCACCAAATCAACATTTTAAAACAAAAGATACCTCTATTATAACTTGGTCAAGGTAATCCACCTTTGACTGCCCAACCACCACCTCAACAAAATGTTCTATCCAACTTTTTGGCCCAATAACTAAAATAAATAAAGGATGCAATTTCCACCATTCAAGTAGGGAAATAGACCAAGAAATTCAAGTTAGATGACATGTGTTTATATCCATTCAACATGGAGTATCTACAAATACCATTTCCTCCAAGCTATAAACCACTAATTTTTGATAAGTACAATGGTAAAGGAGACCCTAAGGTTTATTTGAAAGAGTTTTTTTTGTTTTCTAGCTAGTGGCTTATAGCGACATTTACTTACTCCTTTTATTTCCTCAAAGTCTAGTAGGATAGGCTTTGGAGTGGTTCTTTAAATTGACAAAAAATTCCATCTCTAATTTTGATGACCTCTTAGATAAATTTATGCAATATTTATCATATAATATCAAACATGTGATTTCATTAGTGGATTTGACTCAGGCCAAGCATAAAGTTGGGGAGAGATTTGTAAGCTATCTACAAATATGGAGAGCACTTGATAGTTGCTTCACCCATAGCTTACCAGACAACCAATTCGACACTGTGTTTACCAAAAATTTGCACAGTGAGATATCCTATCATTTAGATCTTCAATGTGTGTATACCTTCAAAGAGATCATCAACAAAGGTTTACTAATTGAAAATTTCCTTATTAACAAAGGGATTATTAGGTTAACCTCCTTGAACCAAAATCATAACCAAAACCAAGGCACAGCCCCAAGTCAAAACCATAACCAAGTCCAAGCACAAACATCTTCACCCACTCAAACCACTAAATATGAAATATCCAAACAATACAATCACAATAATAATGTTGTTGGTAATGGATTAATAAAGTCACATCATGTCCAAACGATGCAAACATCATCTATTCTACCTACAATGCAAATAAAACTTACTCCTCATCAATAACCTATATAACAAGCATAGCCTTCATAGCAACTTAGAACAACTCCACAAATACAATAACCACCACCTTTATAAACCCCTCCTCAAAGAAGAAGACCCACTCCTCGAGTCTTCAGTAACCTTGGTGAACCTATCAAAGCAATGTTTCACAAAGTAGCCATAACTAATATGATTAGTTAGCGAATTTTGAACCATTATCCTAAAGGTATTCCATATCTAAATTGGTATAGAGAGAGTGAGTTTTGTGAATACCATCATGTTCATGGACATAATCTATGTCATTGTGTGCAAGTAAAACACTTCATTGGAAATATGTTGGAAAATGGTTAGATTACATTAGGTAATAGAGCATCTATATCCAATCAGAACGTGGATATCTACCAGAACCATTTTAAAAAACAATCAACAACAACAATGAAGGCCATAATAATAACAAAATTAGTTGTGACAACAACAAAATTATCATAAATAACAATAACAACATCAACTAAATGGGAGGAACCAAGGCCAAAAAGATTCTAATAATCAACAAACTTACTGCACAGTTACACATGACTGCACCAAAGTTGTAGGTCATATTTTAGGAGGTTGCATTTCAACCATCACCATTGATTCTAGACCAATTGCTAACAATAATAATCAATAATAACAACAATAATAATGAAGGCTAGAATAACAATAACAATAGTTGTGATAACAACAACAACAACAACAACAACAATAACAATAATAATAATAATAATAATAATAACGTCAACAAAATGGGAGGAACCAAGGCCAAAATGATTCCAACAACCAATAGACTTACCATTCAATTTCACATGACTACACCAAAGTTTTAGGTCATATTGCAGGAGGTCATGTTTCAACCATCATCATTAATCTTAGACTAAGTGCTAACAACATAGGACCATTGTCAAACAATTTCAATCAATTTACCTATGCCAGTAATCCTTCCTTGACATGGGACCACAACCAAGCATAATAACAACTAGGGATTATTATTTTAAGACCTTATACAGATAGCTCATCCTTGCCCTATGACCATAACCAATTACACTAGAAATTGAGACTTATCCTATCTGGCCCATCTCCATCATCATAATTTGATGGTCTAAGATTACCATTCTAGGCCCACAACCTCCTACTAATGAACCAATTCAACCCACTATGCTGGCTAAGAATAAGCCATATAGCACTATTAAGGAAAAGACATATGACATTATGGAATAACTTTAAAAGACACCCGTATATATCTCCATCTTGGATTTGTTACGTATGTCTATTATCTACAAGAATATCCTAATATAACTCCTAGGTCAATCCAAAGTTCCAGATGACATAACCCTAGACAAATTCAAATCTTTAGTTGGACATCTAGCCCTAGGTCAATAGTTGACCTTTGATCAAAGTAGTATGTCATCCCTTAACCCTCTCCATTATAATCTATTATGCATTGAAGTTGTTATAACGCAATATAAAGTCAAACATGTCCTCATAAACAATGAATTGGGCTTGAATATTGTGTCTCTAAAGCTTATCAAGCATCTAGGATATACAATAACCAATCTATAGCTGGAAACAATTACTATCAAAGCCTACAACAATGAAGAATAGGAATCACAAAGCACTATAAGCTTACCAGTTATCATTGGACCCTTGACCCATGATACACTCTGCCATGTGTTAGACCTCAACCTATCTTATAATTTGCTCTTGGGTAGACCTTAGATACATGAAATTCATGCAGGTAGACCTTGGATACATGAAATTATTTCAATCCCTTCAACATTGCACTAGTGTCTCAAGTTATCTCACTCAGGAATGGAAGTAACCATCAGTGGAGATTTGTATCCCTATGAACATTGCGAACATTTAGAGGTTGAGTACAAAAGTTACAACTATCACTTTGGCCTAGATCCGATTCCCAAAAAGGACAAAGACAAAAAAATACTTGTTGAATTGCCTGAGGCCAATTGTATAGACCCAACTAATGATGATTTATATTCACATATGCCTCCTCTTGAAATGTCTAATTATTTTACCTTCTTGACCAGTGGCTTAGGAGAGTATTTGACCCATGACACATTTCACATTACCAGGATTCCATATAACCCCAAGTCCTATAAAAGACCTGAATCTAAACCACCTTGCATGGAATGGCAATGAAAAGGAAAAGGCAAACTTCATAGTCTAGTTCCTATCATTATCACACTGGCCACTAGCCAAGAAGAAGACCCTATGGCAAATGATGAATCCTATGTGTACAATGACAAATTGGATGATTGTTACAAAAAAATGAGATAATGGAGAACCAAGCCTATGAAGGAGGAGGCATCGAGCCAAATCAATACGGAAATTTTGAGCTAATTTTTATAACTCAGTAGAAAGGAATTTGGTCTCAGATTTAAATTACCTGGGCTGACCCCACATATCTTATTCTTGTGCCAATGCTAAAGTCTAGTTACAATAATGCTGACAATGAAGAAGATTTTGATCACAACATTTATGAATCCCTTGCCAATGCTAATTTATTTGACCTGGATGTCATTTTTACCATTACCCTAGTTATCTATCAAAACCCGCTTCCTCTTTATCACCCTTAACTTATAGCCTAGGACCAATAAGAATCCACAATGCCTGTAGATGAGTTTGAGAATGATGAGGCATTTTGCAATTTTCTAGGCCTAAGAGACAATGTTCGATTGGGAGACCACAAATAATGGTTTTCTATCAACCTAGATCTGGCAGCGTATTTTGGAGAATGGGTGAACACCCTTAGCCAAAAACTAAAAAACAAAACATTAAGGTCCCAAAGTGAAAACCTCTTTGAGACCCTTTTGGATCGGGGTAAAAGTAAAGAAAAAGGCTAGTCTTTTGGTGAAAACCTGTTTCATGTGCCATTAGATGGGGGTGTTCACCTTTCCTCAAATGAAGATCAAGAGACCACCAATGATGAACTTGCTTTCAGATTTGAGTTTAGTTCAGTAGAACAACATGCCTTTGATCAAATGGCCCAATAATTTCCAATGGTATTTGTAACATGGCCATTCCTACCATTGAGAGATTTACATTTATCTTTTTTAGGAGATCTTGAAGAACAAGTCCAGCCAGAGGACTTTATAGTTACATGGTAATTCCCATCACTATCAACCACTCTAGAAGATGGCTCAACTCTCTTCATAGAAGATACTACAGAAGTCAACATCAGAACTCTTGATGACCCAAAATGGATCAAATTAGGTGCATCCCTCATTGAGCATAAATGTGAAGTTTTTATATCCCTTTTGAGGGAATTTGTTGATATATTTTCTTGGGCGTATTCAGACATGTCAAGTTTGGATCCTACCTTGGTTGTACACCACCTTATTGTACATCCTAATGCCAAACCTATGAATAAAAAATTATGCAAGATGCATCCTCATATTGTTTTATTAGTAAATAAAGAGTTGGAAAAACTCTTAGAAGTGAGATGCATCTAACCAATCAACTATTCAGAGTGGATCTCAAATGTTGTGCTTGTTAGTAAGAAGCCAGAAGGAATCAAAATTTGCACTAATTTTAGAGATATAAATAAAGCCTTCCCCAAGGACAAATTTTCTCTATCAAACATTGACATGATAGTTGATTCCAAAGTGGGGTAAAAAATGCTTTCACTTTTGGATGGATTTTCAAGATACAATCAAATCCAGATTGTACCAAAAGACCAACACAAAATAGTGTTCACCACTCTTTGGGGAATGTTTATTATCAGGTTACTATTTGGTCTAAAAAATGTTGGTGCCACATACGAAAGAGCTATGACCGTCATATTTCATGATATGATGCATGACATTGTTGAAGACTATATCGATGACATATTGGGTAAATCAAAGACCTGTGCCGATCATCCAACCACATTGTGAAGAATATTTGAGTGGGTTTATGAATACAAGGTCAGAATCAATCCTAAGAAGTGCATCTTCAGTGTCACTTTAGGTAAATTGTTACGCTTTATCATCTCTCATCAGGGCATTGATGTTGATCTTGCCAAAGTCCAAGCCATTACCCAGATGATGTCACCTTCTAATTAGAAGTAGCTTTGCAGGGAAAGATTTAATCTATTAGGTGATTCATTTCACAGTTGGCTGAAAAATGACATCTATTTACTCAATTACTAAAGAAAGGTGTTATATTTATTTGGTATGAAGACTATTAGAAAGCCTTCCGACACCTAAAAGAATATCTTGCCAATCTTCCTATTTTGTTACCACCAATACCATACAAACCATTTCTATTGAACCTATCTACCATGGATAAAGCCCTAGGGGCACTTCTAGCTCATCATGATGATAATGGAAAAGAACATGCCGTGTACTATCTAATCCGTACACTAGTCGTGTATGAACACAACTATACGCCAATAGAAAAATCTTGTTTAGCTATGATCTTTGCAACCCAAAAGCTATGGTATTACATGCTTAAAAATAAGACCATAGTTATTTCCAAAGTAGATTTGCTCAAGTATCTACATCCAAAACATATTTATAAGGCCACATGACCAAATGGATCATTCTTCTGAGTGAATTCAAGATCAAGTATGTCAACTAGAAAGCTACAAAGAGATAAGTATTTGTAGATCAACTTGCCGAAGCTCCCCTTTCTGATACCAAATCCCTAAATTTTCAATTCTCAGATGAGTCAATCATGACTATCATTGAAACACCTCCTGCAAAGTAGCACTAAAATCTATATTTTGATGGATGATTTATGTCACATGAATTAGGGACAAACCTATTATTTATTACACCACAGGGGGATCTTATCCCTAAATCATTATGTATTAGATTTATTTGTACTAATAACATGCTAGAATATGAAGAACTTATTGTAGGGATTTGTCAAAAAATACAATGAAATATTCGACATCTCATGGTTTATGATGATTCTCAATTAATCATCAATCAAGTTACAAACCACTTTCAGACTAAATATGACAAGCTAATACCATACAAGGCTATGATCGACATTTTCAAATAATAGATCATTGACATACGATTTTAATACATACCTAGGGACAATAATAGGACAATGGATGCCATGGCCACCATTGGTTCTTTGATCTACCACATAGACAAGGTAAAAGAATATCAATTCTTCATTGAAAATCTTCTAGCACCTACTTATGAACCTTCAATCATCACAATCATCTATGATATTGTTGGTCCCATCTCTATATGGTATTCAAACCTCTTTAGCTAACTTCATGACCATATCATGGCACCATACCTATCACATAAACAACAAAATGCCTCTACTCACCAAGCCTCATGTTATACCTTACTTGGCCCAACCCTTTACCACCATAGTTTTGATGGAACTCTACTTCATTATTTAAATTTGACAAAATCAACATTTGCATTACAAATTTTTTATGAAGGAGCATGTGGAGCCCACACCAGTGGGGCCATCTTAGCCAAAAAATTCCTAAGTATCGGCTATTATTGGCCAACTATGGATGCAGATGTATCAACGAATGTTACAAAGTGTGATAAATGTCAAAGGCATGTCAATTTGATTCATGCCCTAGCCAAAACACTAAAAACAATGCTTACACAATGGCCATTTGTAACATGGGGACTTGATCTCATTAGAAATATTATCCCTACCTCATCTGATGGCCATAAACACATCCTTCCTGTTATTGAATATTTCACTAAGTGGGTTGAGGCTATACCCCTCACTTACATGACTAAAAAATATATTTTTAAATTCATATTCAATCGTCTCTTTTTCCGTTATAGTATCCCATCTAATATTATATATGATAATGGTGGATTGTTTAATAACAAGGATGCCAAAACTCTTTATGTCGAGTACAATATCCCTCAATATTTTTATATTGCATGTTAGCCATGAGGTAATGGCCAAGAAGAGGCATCCAATAAAGCCATTATCAACATCCTTAAAAATATTTTCAATGATGTTGGCCACGATTGGCACCTCTAAATCTTCTACACCCTCTAGGCATATCACATTGATTATCGTACTCCAACTAGAGTAACTCCACATTCCCTAATTTGTGGCACTGAGACCATTCTTCACATCAAGGTTAGAATTCATTCTCTACGTATCTCATTGAAACATGTCCTAGACGATGAATATTATAGAGTAGCTCACCTGTAAGAGATAGAGTTACTTGATAAAAAAATGCATGGCTATTGTCAATAGTCTTCAAGCATACCAAAACAAACTCCATGGCCAATATAATCAGTGGGTCAAACATAGAGAGTTCGAGCTGGGTGATCTTATTCTCAAAGAAAACCAAAAGAACACCATGGTCAAAAAGAAAAAGAAGGGCAAATTCAAACCCAATTAGATAGGCCCATATATCAGTGTTTCAAATTATAGCTCAGAGCATACAACCATATATCATTGTTGCAAATTATAGCTTGGAGCATACAGGATCGCTACACCAGACAGAGATGAACTTGATGAGCTGATGAACATCATACACCTCAAGTGTTATTTCACTTAAGAGATCTTAAGTATTATCTATGAGACATGTTTATGTTGTACCATATCATGATCTTATTTGTATTATATTGTAAACCATTCTAACATACCTTCACTATCGACCAAAGTTATTTTTAGCCTCATTCACCCCCTTTGACCCTGGTTTCATTCAATTGGTTCTTTGGGCACCTTTAGCGAGAGGATTTAGATCAATTTTTAGCAGTTGATTCAATATTCTAGACAGAGGTAGTATCTTGGACTAATATGACAGTGTTTTGGCAGTTATATCCTTCATTTGTTCTTTCATTTCATTGTGAGTGTTACTGATTATAACTGCCTTTGGATAATCAGTATCCCACTCTGTGCTACTAATTATAAGCACCTTTGGAGAAATTAGTATCATTGACCTATGTCGTTGTTTCCTAATTATAACTACCTATGGGAAAATTAAGAACAATACCTTTACCATGCATTCTCATATCACCTTGCCATTCCTATGCCATACTGTACCATTTGCCTAATTCATGTACTGACTAATACTTAGTCATATCCTCCACTATAAGGCAAAACTATAGTGACTTGAGGTCCTAATGGGACTATGTAGGCAATGCTCAATTCACATTGAGGTTAGCTCAGTCATCCCTTCGCCATGCTCTTGCCATTTTGTGAGGATGTTAATGTTTGAATGCCCTTACCATTTTATGAGTTGGACCATTTAGTATGTTATATTTCTTAATTGAGTTGAGATGCTTCAAAAATTCTAAAACACTTGTAAAACATCTAAGATATCCTAAAAATCACAAAATCATGAAAATTGGCTTAGAATTTTCATGCGAGATATAAAGGCACCAAATTTTTTGGAATAGGACATCTTCTTTGTTCAATGTATTTCAGACCATATTGGTTTGTTTTCTCTTATTTTTTGGAGAACTACATCGGCCTGAGGTTCACATGAACTATTTAGGCAACACTTAAATACATGGGGTATTTCAGGTTAGCTTGATCGCACCTTCCTTTTTTTTTTGACCACTTATTTACATTAAGGATTCTGGGACTCCTAAATATTTCATAAGTAACCACTCATCTTTTAATTTCCCCATCCTTATAGGTCTTAGCCTTATGTTCTCATCATTTTATGAGCAACCATTTCTTATGCTCTTGTCATTTTATGAGCAACCGTTTCTTACACTCTTGCCATTTTATGAGTTTTTATTATGCACATTATGTATTCAACTTTGATACATTAATGACTGTTAGGCTTCATCTTATGCTTTCACCATTTTATGAGTATTTTCTGTTTCAAACGCTCTTATCATTTTATGAGACGATTCTCATTTTCCTCTACTACACAATCAACTTTCCTTCTTATCATTTTATTCTATCCCATATGTTAGGAGAATTACATTTGGCTTGAATTTCATGTTGGATTTTGTATCCATGGAACTATGTAGGTAGCATCAATTTTCCTCGTGCATCTAGAATCATCTTGACTACCCCTTCCTTTTCTTCTATTCCCCCATTTCATTTGTTTGTTTCATTGTCTCCTATAACCTAGGGGCAACTTTGTGCCAATTATTTTTGTGTTGTTATACTTACATCATTGCTATCTATTTTAGCGGTCACCCTATTGCCAAGAGTAACACCTCTATTACACATGCATGAACCATTTGTTTTTTGTTAGTACTAACATTGTGATTACCTATTATTTGTGTTTTGTTTGATTTTGTTTTGCTTGTTTTGTTCACTTTTTGTTTTTTGGTGTTTTGTTTGCTTTTTGTTTATTGGTATTTTGTCTTCTTGTTTGTTTACTTGTTTGCCTATTTGTTTGCTTTCATTTTTGTGCCTTGACTTAGTATATCTGTGTTCATTGATTGATTCATTGTGCATTATATTTATGTCCATCCACATTCATACATCAACATTGTCATCATGGTTTTTATCATTAGTGCATTATTTTCAATTATTTATTGGATCTCATGTCAATATTTATGCATATTTTAGCTAAGTTATCATGGTGTTTTATGTCATGGTACAAACCATCATGTGCTATAACAAAAATAAGCTTAGGGAATCTTACAAGCAATGATGTTGTGGTACTTCTCTTTGGTCACCTAACAAATTCCCAATTTACCTTAATATTGCCAAATATAGAGTAATTAAATCATAAAAGAATTTGAATCCTTGCTAGTTAAGACGTGCATCTCCATACTAGTAGGTCACCCAAATTCATCTTTCTCCTCTGTACCAGCTCACTCTTACTCCATGAGTATAGATTCAGTCAATAAGCCCCCTTTTTCTAATTTGTCATATTGTTCCAAATCGTAGTGCCAATGATTATAAATGCCTTTGGGAAAATCATTGTGTCTTACTCTAAACTTCTATGCTAATGATTATAACCACCTTTGGGCTAATCACTGTGTTTCGATTTATCTAGATGTTAATGATTATAACTACCTTTGGACAAATCATTATCTTTATCTGCCCAATTAGGGCATGTTTTTATTGTGCTAATCATTACAAATGCCTTTGGGCAAATCATGATATTTATTTGCCCAACTAGGGCATGTTTTTATTGTGCTAATGATTACAACCACCTTTGGGCAAATCATTGATTCTATCTGCCAAACTAGGGTATGTTTTCTTTTTGCTAATGATTATAACCACCTTTGGGAAAATCATCCTTTTTATTTGCCCAACTGGGGTATCTCACTGTGCCACTAATTATAACTACCTTTGGGAAAATCGATCTTTTCCACCCTCTTTACCTTTTGGTCCGATCATTTTCCTTTTTTTGAGGGATCGCTCGCCGAACTTCTTTGATGGCCACACCCTCAAGGGGCATCCAGGGCTCATACATCGCCTGTCGAGGCATTAGGTATACACAACCTTTTCATTATTTGAGAAGATGTTACTTTGCCTATAGCTTGCAACACCTTTCCAAACAAGGGAAAACTGTGGACACCCCATTCTGGCCACATTTGGCTTCCAACTAGATTTCAGACTCATTTCTATCAAACATTGTAAATTAAGCCTAGAAATCATTGAATGCCTCAACTTTGACTGCACGTCATTCATCAATGATCAAAATCATGTTGAAGCATCTCTATTTGAGATATTATCTTTTATACAACATTAACCTCTTATAGTTTTATCCTCAGACACCTTGTAACCTAACAACTGGCAGTTTGGCCTTTGGGAACAATTCTTAAAAGAGCTAAAATGCTAATTAAAATAAATTAACTAATTAAATCAGATTAAATGCTTAGCTAAATAATCTATTTGTAATTAATGAATATCTAAAAATGAAAATTTTAAAACTTAAAATATCAAGCCTTTTCATCATTGTCTTTATGAGTTGTTAGGGTCTCCCAAAATATCTAATTTGAGAGCCATGCTTATTAATTGAAAATCATAATTATATTAATTTTTTTTAACTCAACTAGTGTTAGCCTCAACTCACCTGGGATTAGTTTGAACTCATTCCATGTTTAATCTCAACCTTAACTCACCTTGGGTGAGAGTTAACTTTGGAGGCTATAAATACAAGGCCATGCCTATTGATTAATAAGTTTTTTTTTGTGGAAATTTATTATGCCAAAATACCTCCATGAAGCTCTTTTGGTGTAAAGTTATTATGCTCAAATAGATGCAAAGAAGTCTTTCAAGTAGTGTTGCCATGTCAAATTCATAAGCCAACATAACCAAGCCAAGGTGTCAAGGAAAGGTGGAGCAAATGAAGCTTTATTGATAAATATTTTTCGATGCACAAAACCCAAAAAGCCACTTCAATAAGCAATTTTAAAACTACAAAGAAGGTAAAATGATGATTTTTAAAATTTTCTAGTTGTGTTTTTATTGCATGCTTGTTATTTATGCTCTCCCTAGTGTCTAGACTAGAGTTGTTAGTGTTTTAGTGTGTTATTTTAGTTTGGTTTCATTGGATTAACACTACACTAACCTCCCCTCTATGGATTCCTTATTCACACCTTCATCATCTGCATCAAAATTAGTTTCCCATTCCTTCCTCTTGGGTGATATCCTTATTTTTTTGCAACATGTATCCCAATTCTTGAATTTTTGGACTAGACCATTAAGGATATGGATGAGAATATTAGAAGGCACAACTTATTTGGTAAATACATGGGGTCTTTAGTTTTACTTTTTGGCCTCGTTGGTTGGGTTAAGACAACATGGGGTTCTATGGGGGTTCCTTATTTCACCATGCTTAGCCATGGGTTCTTCTAAGTGGTTTTCAATAAAATAGTGGATCGAGATTTTGTTTGGTCGTCAGGACCTTGGTTTGTTGGTAATTTTGAGGTCTTTTTTGTTCTTGGGAACCCTTTTTTGACCCTGACAACGCATAAATTATAATGGATCTTCTTTGGATCATATTATACAATACTCTTCCAGTTCTAAAAATGAAGAGCACATTGCTATGTTGATCAATCAGGTTGGTTCTTTCATCAATTTGGATGAGGGATTAGTGGAGAAAAGATTTATGAGAGCATATGTGATTGTCGATCTGTCCAAACCCCTTTACTGTTTGGTTAGGCTATGTTCATGTCTTGGTTCATGGATCTAGTATCTCAACATTGAAGGTATTCTTTTCATATGTTTCTAATGCAATCAAATCAAGCATAGAGCTGCAGGGTGTTCCTCTAATGGTTTTTAGCATTCAGGCCCTCATTGCTTGGATAGTTTGGAGAAAAAAAGAGGGGGCTTCAGATCAGGAGTTCTTATGGCAAAAACATGACATTTTCTACCATATCTCAGGAGCTCCTATCCCTATTGTTTTAGTTGACGATCATCCCCTAGGAGGGAGATAGGTTAGAAGACAAAAATGGCTTACGTTGAGCATCTGAAGCACTCCTTACTTACCCTTGGTGAAGCTCAAAGCATGTATGGACTCAATGATCAAAATGAAACGGTGTCGGATGAAGGCGGAAAGGCTATTATCTGATGCTAAAGATATGGTCAAGGACAATATCCAATGGATAATGGAAGGTCTTCTCTCCTGCCAAA
This sequence comes from Torreya grandis, assembly GCA_037957365.1. Taxonomy (NCBI): domain Eukaryota; kingdom Viridiplantae; phylum Streptophyta; class Pinopsida; order Cupressales; family Taxaceae; genus Torreya; species Torreya grandis. The sequence continues at coordinate 1,805,472 of JARHVA010002531.1, read as the reverse complement.
GAATAAGATTGATTTCATCCACTAATTGATTCGCTGCTCTCTTCTGTTTGGTTGAAGTTAGTTTTGTTATTGACTTAATAATGTTTGTTTCTTTCTCTTGACAGATTTTATGTTGAATCCTAGATGTCTTATTGATTGGTGATAGATTTTTAGTTATTATTTTTAGATATTACTTTCATTTAAAACTTAGTTTGGTTATTTTGAGATTCATCTTAATAATAGTATTTATTTTAGTTTGATCAATTATAACTTTGATTAACTTTATTTAAGTTGTGAGACCCCATCAAAACTATCCTATTTATCTTTATCTATATCTCTATTTATATTTATATTTTATCAATAACTAATTAAACTAAAGAATAATCATGAACTATTCATATATAAAAATCTAAAATATTAACTCAAATCTCATCAATTTACCTACGATGCCTCCAAAATACTCCCACATCCCTCCCAATCCATCATATATTATTGCTCTTTACGATACGTATGCCATCTTGGTGTGTGGAAGCTACCATTAAGGGATGCCGAATACATTAAATCGGTAAATCTCTCCCACTTAATATTGGCGGTACAAATAATTTCACTCACATTATTTGGTAATCAAATAAGTTGTACTTCTCTCTATTTCGAGTAAAATATTTTGATATTTAAAGGTATTTTATCATTATTATTATTTTTAATATTTGTGTTTTTTTTCCTCAAACAAATTTAAATAATATTTTAATTATATTCAATTTTAACAATTATAATTTTTTTAATTTAGAATGTTATTTTTAAAATCAATTTAAATTATATTAAATTAAATTAATATTATAGGTAGATTTAAGTTTAAGTTGAGAAGATGATATTGGACTTTCATTGCTTGCAAGAGTTTTGACCATTGGAAGAGTGCTATGTACATTATGAGTAGAGTTCTATTAGATGGCCTGCCCTGCAATCCCCTAACACCTTCTCCCAAGGGGCATAGAAGTAAAAGTTGGTCCCAAAGCAAGGACTATTTTTTGCCTCGCCCTCTTCTAGAGGATGGTTGGAGTTCTCATGGAAACGCTGACGCTAGTCCTTCACAACGATCTCTATTGAGCGTTATTGTTCTTGCATAGCCCACTGATGGTTGGCCTATCATGATGATTCCCTGAATCATTGGAATGCTCTAGAGATTCCTGACATGGAACTACCTTCTTGGTCGACGCTTCCTAAGGACGACTCTCTGCTTTTGCTTCTACCTCCACCTCTTGAAACGATAACTTGTACTTAATTTTATAATTAATTATTTATAATTGCTCTCGTCGTACTCGAATCGCTAATTTTGATATTTTAAACCTATTTTTTACTCCAACATATAGTATAAACCATAATTTATCCAATTATATTATTTTGTAATCTTTTATAATTATATTTTATTATTTAATATAATGTAAAATATTCTAATAGTAAAAATCTTATTGATCTTTTTGTACAATAAAAAAATAAATATTATATAAACTAATTTTTTTAAATACATCAAAAACACAAAATAACTCGTAATTTTAGTGAACAAAAGCTTACCTACTTCATGATAGGTTCCCTCATTAGAAAATATAATAAATGAAGAAAACACACGACCACTAAAATGCTAAAAGTTTTCCACTTTATAACATACCCAACCTCAAAAGGCTTCAAATAAATGTATATAACCAAAAAGGTAAACAAGGTGCATGCCTATACCTACCTGCAACATTATTAACACTCAAAAGGAAAGAATGAATATATATATATTAAAAAAATAAAACTTTGCCAAGTTAGAGTGTGGAATTCTGACATGTCAGAAAAGCCAAAGGTATATTTGGCTTTACATACATAGCCATTATAAAGGGCTGTCTTTCTCATTAAAATCTTTCGCCAACTGTGTGTGCAATTAATTTGTTTGACTTTACATTTGGTCCTTTTCATTGAATAGTTATAATCGTAACTGAGAAATTTCATTTTAAAAATGAATGCGAGTAGGCCCTGCCATGAACTTTTTAATTAAGAAATAAACATGGGCAGGCCCTACCCAATCTGACACACTTTTGATTTTCATAACTCTTACTCAGACTTTGATCTTGTTAGCTTTGAATGACATATTGTATCAGTTTAGAAATATTAAATATATATATATTTTTAAATGTTAAGATATCAATTTCGATATATTTATTTTGTATTTGTCAAATATTATGTTTATTAATGATTTTAGTATTTTTTTTTTTATAAATTTTATATTGGTTGGTGATAAATAATTTCAATTTAATAGTGTTATTGTGTTTTGTTTGAAAAAAATTTAAATACAAAAAATATGTTCTAAATTTCATCTTATATTTAAGATATTATAATTTTAGGATCTACTTCTTCAAACAAAAAGAATTTTTCTCTATATAATAATCAAATAGATATCAAATTGAAGTTTCAAACTTCCCAATAATAATCAAATGAAAACAAAATTTAAGATTGACTATTTAAAAATCAAATTTAAAATTGACCACTAATTATTAACATTTCACAAACATTACAATCTATTACCAATCCCATACAAATATAAATTATACCTATAAACATAAATATAATTACTCCTTATATATATAGATATATATCTTTTGTTATTTTATACAATTTATTTAGTTCTTAATTTGTTAATATAATACGTATTTTAATCTTATGAGTTTTTAATGATATTGAATTTCATTCACATGGGCACTTTCTTCAATTTATTATATTGTATGTATGTATGTATGGAATAAATTTTCTATTTAGTGTATTTTTTAGTTTAGATGTTATGATTGACGGTATCTCTTCCGTCAAAATCATTAACAAGTTGTATCTGGGTTTCTTTGTTGGGGTGTACTACATGTAAAATTAGATGTGGTAATTTACCCAATTTCAATAATTAACATTTGTACAATTTAACATGTAACATGTATCCTAGAAATTTGTTCAAAACTTTTAAATTAAAAAATTAACATGGATAGGCCCTCTCTAATCTTACACACTTTTAACCTTCATAACTATTTCGAGGCCTTTGATCTTCTTAACTTTTAATGATATAACATTTCCTCGACATATTCCATCGTCAAGGGATGTTTTATCATTCTTAATTTTTAATGATATAACATTTGTTCGACATATTTTATCAGTAAGGGATGTTTTATTAGTTGACAGTTGTATATAGTCTAATTCTGATTCAAAAGATACTTAACTCAACGGGATGTTTTCTTACATACTTTTAACCTTCATAACTCTTTTAGGGCCTTCGATCTTCTTAACTTTTAATGATATAACATTTGCTCGACATATTCCATTGCTAAGGGATGTTTTATTACCTGAGGGTTGTATATTGTCCAATTCTAATTCAAATGATACTTCACTCATTGGGGATGTTTTTGTAATTATGTTATTCTAAATATCTTAAAGATATTTATTTAAAAATGTCGAAATATTTTTTTCAATTAAAAAATATTGAAAGATATTAATTTTGAGATATGTTATGTATTCTATTAATTAATGACTATATTATTTTCTTTGTGAAATTTTCATTGGTTGGTAACCACTACATTTAATATCGATGTGTCACTGTGTCAGGGTCAAAAAAAATTTAGTGTTAAAAAATCTTCTCCAAAAGATTTGTTGTTAAAAAATCCTCTCCAAATTCTAATGTAAGATATTACAGTGTTTCGATTGACTTTTCCAGATAAAAAGAAAAACTTCTATATAATGCTCAAATAAATACCAAATTTAAATTTTAAACTAATTAGATAGAAATCAAATTTATTATTGATCATTAATTGTTAACATCTGATAGACATTACAATCGACTACCACCTCTCTAAACTATTTTAGATTACGCATATCAACCTAAATTTAATTACTATTTAAAAATATTTATTATTTTTTAATACAGATTATTCAATATTTCAGTTATTAATATAACAGGCATTTTGATCTTATGATATTTTAATGATATTGCATTTCATTCACATATATTATTATATTGAGTATTTTTTATTATATATTTAAAATTTAACAAAATTATTTTTCAAATTGTCTTTCGATTGGAATATTATAATTATAAAATTCACTTAAGATTTGAATTTATTTGTTAAAATATATTATATTTAAAATTTAAATAATAGTTTATATCATTTCAACACTCAATATTTATATATTTTAATATATATCATATTTTTTCAAAATTTAACACAAATATTCAGTATTAAAATTATGATAATTTATCACTTAAATCATTTTATTTAATAAATTCACAATTTAATATAATTGACATATGTTTAAAAAGGGCCATAAAATTAAAAATTTAAGAAAAATTGTGAAGATTAATACTACCATTGTTTCAAGTTTAACAACCAACAAAGTCTTTTAACTATGAGTTCCTTTGTAACTTTGTAAGTTCGCTAATGTATAATACACTTTAATTTTATGATTCAAATGTATGGATAAAATGTCAAACTTCTCATCTTTCAAGATTAATTAGAATGAAGAGGTGCTTTATTTTTTTAATACACTTGCAATTTAATTTGAAATATTGAACTTCTCTAATATATAATGTTTAAGAATAATTATTTTGAAGAAAATATACGTAAAAAAAGAGTTTTCAATGAACGTTTCATTCCAAACTTTTATAGGCCTCCATAAAACAAAATATCAAAAAATTGGCCCACACAATAAAAACTTACTTTAATTAAAGTGCAATTTATTTTTTCTATTTTTATTTTATAATTATATTTATTTTTAATTTTTTAATTATAAACAGTTGTAAAAAAAAGTGGTTAGTTAGTATTTATAATATGATTTTCACATTGGTAAAAAATACTACTCAAAATAACAAAACCACGAGTTATACATGGTAATTTAGAAGTAACATTAAAATATCATAAAATAAGAAAGATAGGCACATGTTGTAGCCCTAGAAGGTGATGAAGGTGGATCATCTTTAGGTGGTTTAGCACTCCAAAAAGAGGGTTCAATGAAAGGAGGATCAAGGGCCACCCACCCATCTTGAATCAACTCAGAAGGAGCTAGAGAGATTGTAATATCCCACCTAGGAGGAAGCACTGCATGACTCCCTACTGGTTTGTCACCTTGCATAGGTGAATTATACCGATATGGGCCAACATAATAATTTTTGTGCGATGGGGGACTCCATCCCTTCTATTGATGAGGAGGAGAAGAGGACGATTGTGGTTGTAAAAATGGGTACATCGACATTTGGTTACATGTCGAGGAGGGCCATGCAAGGTTTGGTCAGAGGAACATGACTTATTATGCATGAAGCACTCACATAGTGGTTGAGAAGCTCATGTATATGTTGAAACTCAAAAGACACCTTCTTGACCTATGCTTGAATATATAAAAACACTTAAGAAATAAAAAATCCTTTATCATTAATAGAGAATTTCATAGAAATCTTTTCATTGTTAAAAATATATGAATTTATAGACTTTCGTAGCTAAAACAGAATGATAGCTCTGAAGAAATTTCACATAAAAGTAATGTATAGACGTCATTGAATGTTGTCCCCAAAAATGCCATGCTCTAATCGATCAACTTTGGGTGATAAGGTTAGAATATGCTATTAATCCATTGTTAGGAAATCTAAGCTCTCTTACATGTCCAAAAAGGATGTTTGAAGGTTTCATGTCGAGAGCAAACTAGGCACTTGGGGTTAAAAATCCGACTGTGTGTGTGACAATCCCCAAGAGGAAGACCTTGAAAAACTAGATACCATAGAAAATGAGCAAGTTTGGGTTCGAGCTTGGCATTCCAAATCCTATTAAGTCTAGGAAATCACGTTCTAGGCAAGGAATTCAGATTCCATCTCCTATTGAACGTACATAAAGTTGAAGAAAACAGACCATGACCTGGTAGAGTAAACCAAGAGAGTAATTTCTAAAGACAATATTGAAATTCCACCACCAATCATTCCACCAAGAAAGTGGAGGTTGTAGACCCATCTTATAAAGCATAACATCAGGCATCAATTACTAAATATGCATGATAGAATGTAATTTAGTATTAAGTTTCTTATATTTGAATTATAAAGTGCCGATGGATCCAATCATGAGAGGAAACCAAATCTCAAATAATGTAAATTAATTTTCTGAAAATCCAAAGAACTTTTATGTCTAGCATATCCATTAGAGGGAGGTTAGAGTTGGTCTTGACAAGGGACCACTATAGATTGTGGTCATTGAAAGAGAGGGTAGTGTGAAATCCATTACCAACCCATTTTAGAAAATGTTTCACTACTTCAAAAGCTTTCTAGATGCTCCTAGCCACAAATGACCCTTCTATCTTGACATGGATAGAAGTAATCAAAAGTGTATGCAATCCAATATTTTTCCAATAATTATTTCTATAAGGAATGCCTACAATAAAGTAATGCCTTAGGAGAATTTTCCAAACCTTATTTATTTAAATTCCCCTTAAAATTCACTTAGCACAAAGAGTAGTGCTTTATCTTTAAATATCAATAATGTCGTTCTTCCTTTGTCGTGAAAAAAGCAAAAAATGTCCCAAGCTACTATGCGGAAACCTTTTGCTTAGCATTTGCTAGGATAAAATCTTTAAGCACCTTTTCTAAATTATCATACGTGGCATTTGAAGGAGCCCAACAAGAGGAACAATAAACATGGGTGGTTGAAATAATTTTAGTGCAGACCTGAAACTTGCCCAAGAGAGAGAGGCTTAATAATCTAGTAAGTGATTTTTTTCCATTTTATCAATTACATATAACTAGATCATAGAGAGGGGACTATCAAAATCAAAGGGAATACCAAGAAATTTGAAAATTTCCCCTTTTTGGATCCACTTACATTTATAATGTTAAAGCCACTTAGGAAAGAGCATCATGCTTTATTTGTAACACTAGGTTTAGCCCATTAAAGGGTTGACCCAATTGTTTTTTCAAAAAATCTTAAGGTAGTAAAGTTCCTTTCGAAAGAGGTTTCTTGCTTATCAAGTGTGAGAAAAGAGTCATCATAAATTGCCCATTGATGAGTTAAGAGGAGTGATAAAAAAGACCAATTCCTATGATAAGCCCATGGTGTGCTCTATGAGGAATCAGATAACCAAACACCTCAATAAATAAGACATACAAAGCTAGGGCAAGATGGCAACATTGTTTGATGGAGCGAGAAAAGATTAAAACTATTTGACTTATGACCATTGATGATGAGACAAGCTGCATCTTCAAAAAATAGACTCTGAACCACTGAAAGAAAGAAGTCACCAAAACCCAAAGCTTTAAACATGGCAAGGATAAATGGCCATTCAATCCAATCATAAAAATTTCAAAATTGAGCTTGAGAAATATTGTCCTTTGTCGAGAGACATGAGCCCATTCCATTCCTTCCCAAATTGTTATAATATTATCTACGATGCACTTTCTTTTCAAAAACCTTGTTTTCTCTAGGATAATGGTTGTAAGGAGGATATGAAAAGGTAGGGCGCTAATAATTTAGCAATGATCAATAAGAAACTTTCAACAAAGTGATCAAGTACAAACTAAAACAAGCTCAAGGTCCTTAAACTTAAAAATAAATTTAATATTTCCTTTATCGATGATGGCCTGCAAAGATTTGTTTTGTAATGCATGGTTAATGTATTAGTTATCTTTTAGTTTTATGGTAATAATTTTATATTATTACTAGACACTATCATAGTAAGTACTATTGAATCGATTTGGTTAAAAAATTTAATGGCTTTGCAATGGGGTATTTTTAAAGGAATGAGGATTTTCTAGACGTATTTAATTATAGGTGAATATTTTAATATTGAAAACCATGAAACATATGTATGGTATGTGAAATATATGGAAAAACATATAATTTACTATTAATACATGTATATTTTGCTGAATTCAACAATTTTATAGACATGTTATAAAAAAATTTGTGAATCAATTTTCAAAAAATTGTTCAATAATGAATCTAAAATTAAAAAAAAATGTCAAAAAATAACCCCTAAAAATACCCTATTTTGCATCTTGTAACCGATTAAAACATTCAAAATTTCATCCTTTTTTCATGTTTACATAGTTTTTAAAGATGAAAATGAAATCAAAGAGCTAGCTAGACTCTCTAGTCCTTGAATTTATAACATTATTCTTCATAGGCTATCTTATAGTCTTTAAAGATATGGAATGACTCTTTTCTACTAGCAATATCTTTAATTATCAAACAACTACTTTTTGGGCATTATACACATCTTTTATTAGATAAGGTTAAAAAATGGGTTTTGAAAGGCACTAGAGCCTTATACAATGAATTAAAAGATATAATAATGACACTCAAATGGGATGCCTCTACCTACAGCAATAAAGCGGATGGAAAAATAAAATCCACCAGAATCTTCTACCAACAGTCAAATGGATATCTACCATACTTTCCAAGAAACTTTCACCAAGCTTCCAACAAACTACTTAGGGGACTTGACCCCTTTTTATTGTCTTTTGAGTTACAACATGGGGTCCCCCTGATCAGAGGGACATACAAGAGGATTGAGTCAATGGTTTTCTACCTTTTTTCCCTTTTTGAATAATGAATTACCCTTATTATCTATCGGTTGGACTAGAGAGGAGTTAACAGTTAGAACACAGGGCTGCGATTTGATTTCCTTTGTAGTATTGTTGAATTTTTTTTGCCTTGGGTAAAATAATTATTGGGTTCACCACTGGTGAGGAGGCATCAACCAGGGTCACCTTCTTCCCAAGAGAGATTAAATCAACCAATAATTCTTCTTTAGAGTGGGGGGACTTTCCAGGTCCTCATTTGAAATAGGGGTATTAAGATCATCTGAAGAAGAGGCATCCTCACCATCAAAAACCCATTCTCCGTTTGCCATCAGCACTGTAAGGTATTTGAGAGAGAAGTCCTTCCACCAAGATGAATCCTTATTTTTTTTGAGGAGACTATAGTTTTTGGAAGTGGCCAGTACCAAAGCCTTTGTGGTACTGAAATAATAAACCTTAATAGTCAAGGGGTTAAGACCAAGAGTGGTCTCCAAATTGTAGAAGGATTTTTTCAGGTAGATTTTTGGAAGTATCAAAAAATTTAATCTATATTTGAAGGTTAATGGGGGTGGGCTTGGGTCAATAATGCTGTCGAATGATCTACAACTGAATTGCCCTATTGTGATCTATGTGGAACACATTTATAAGTTCAACCCCTACCTGAAAGTGTCCCCATGGCCACTTCAGAGTGTAGGTGATGTGTAAAGGCCCCACTCCACACACCATAGGTAAATCAAGGATTGAATCTAAGACTTGGGTGACCTAAGTCATTGCTCCCATCCACTCAAGCTAACCCTTGAGGACCCTAGTCATTATGCACATCATCTCATCTTTATTTCTAATTTTTATACATAATTAATGGAAGATAAAACTAGTATATGAATGAAATTGCATATTATATTATCCTAAATTTTAATATCTATTTAATTTTAAAATTTTAAATAATCTATAGAATAAGATCTTGGTGGTATTTTGGTCATAAAAAAAATTATATTTTCTATCATATTTTTATTGTATCTAGACCTTAAAATCCTTTATCGACTATTAGGTAGGTAAAAGGAATAAGGAGGGTGTGAAGCAACAACAGCAGGAAAATAAAACCCTAAAAATCATACATTCCAATGGTGAATAAAAATGATTTGAGAGGGAATATTTATACAATATAATGCTTGTATGCTAAAAAATGGTAGTGTTTCACCTAGGGAACACTTGTAAGATCAAAATTGAATACCAAGAAACTAAGAACAATACCAAGCTCTTACTCTAAATCAAAGCACAACTTCAAACTAAATGAATAAAAGAGAAAGATAATACATGTACTTATCATGCATAAATATCCTTTTTTGATGTGGATTTGCTCATGTGCTAAATGGTTTATGGTTGCTCAAGGATTTGTGAAAGATTTTGGAAGCATGTACCTATGATGAATAATTATTTGATTGCCAATATTTTCCTCAATTGATTATGATGATTAGAATGAAGGATGATTTGTGAATTTAATTTTTTTTGGAAGGGAGAATGAATGGTTGAGATTGATTTGATCAGATTTAAAAAATTGAGTTTGGATGGATGAGATTAGCTCCTCTTGATCTAAATCTTACATGCTTTGATTTGATTTAAAATTAATTTAATTGACCATTGATTTATTTAGATTTTAGATGTGAAAGGATAAATCAAGGAATTAACTAATTACATGGATTGAGTTTCAATTTTGATGAATAAGTTGACTGAGTGATGACATGGATTTTGTTATGGGTGAGGATAATTATTTATTTATAATAATTATGTGTGAAAGGAATTAGTTGGGAATTAATTAAGTAATTAATAATGATTAATTAGTTAATTGTCCATGGGGTGTAATTAGTAGGATTAAATACATACATAATGCAATTAATTAACTAATTTAGTGTTAGTGTGAGCTAGCTAGGAATACATCAACATTAAGATAAGGTTGGATTAATTAACAATGGATTAGATGATGAAATTACGGTTATAAAATTAGGGTGTCTATATTTCCCCCTCTTTGAAAGGGTGTTGTGACTGAAAGAAGCAATGAATTTTCAAAGAAAGTAAAAAAATAAAAAATGAGCACGAGCACAAGAGGATGTCCCTAGTGGCATGATGCTCCCTCATTAGGTCAGGCAGGGATGAAAGACATAGATGGGATCTCAAAATGAGAAAGAGGGGTTGAAAGACATAGACAGATAGGCAACTAGAATTAATGTTTATGAATGATTGTTTATGAGTGTCAATGACATGATAACAAATATTATTAATCTTGCAACAAATTTCAATCATTTGAGCTCCCTGATATTTACTTAGCATATAAGAGGATGCACCATGATATGGAGAACCATGATGACATTGTTTTAATATGCAATAAGATTGACACAAATACAACAAATAGGAAAATACAAAAACAAGAAAAAATAACAAGCAATTAATAGAAACACATACAAACTAAAAACAAAAAGATATGTTTTGTCCCTTATCAAGTTAAAGTGATAATGATAGCCCTAATTTTCCCCAAATAATGATGTATGCAAGGGGCTTGGATTTGAAATGATAGATCCCAATAAAGTTGTATTGATTTATTTAAAACCGATCAAGGATTTTAAAAGGACTAAGGACAATACAAGTGGTTGTTTTTTTGGATATTTATGGATTTTCTAGTTTTTTTAGATTTTTAGGTTTTTGACCAATTTCGAGGCTAAAAATAAAGGGAAAACCAATTCTAGCATTTGGGATGGAGGTGATGGCAAATGGAATAGTTGAGGGATTCAAGATGGGATCTATAAGGACTGTGTCACATTACAACCATGTGTCTAATCATCCATGTGCCATTTTGACATTGTGCTGGAATGTGTTCTGAAGAGGATCTGATATACCAAGATATTTCCAAAACATGTGTCAATATTTTTTTTATTTCCTTATCAAGGTCAAAAGTGGGAATAAGGATGGGCATGCTGGTATGATTTGGTTTAGGATGTTTAGGTTTGAATGGAGTGGGCTTGCTCCCAAGTTTAGGGCACTTGTAGATAATAGATTTACACATGATGCTAGAAACTGGTTTTAATCATGGAAGTTTCCCAAGATGATATAAAATTAGTTTTCATCTTTTGATTATTTTTTCATTTGATTTTTTAAATTTTTATGTTAGCATTAGATCCTTCATGTAGTCATCAAGCTCTTATAATATCTCATTTTGAGAAGTTTCTTTGTTAGGACCAAGCCACTAGTGTGTGTTCCATACATTCTGTTGTGAACTTCCTTGATTGGTAAGTTGAATTATTCTAAATTTAAACATATAAACAAAGTACCATCATATCCCTACGATAGAAGGTGTTTCCAAGGAGGGTGAAGTGAGAGGCACATTGGATAAAGGATTTTCTTTGATTACATGAAAGATCAAGAAGGAAAATGTGGTTGTGGAGGTAAGTATAAATGTCATGATACCAATGGGAATTGGTACCAAGAATCTCACACACCATTTCAAATTCTGGGACATCATATGCTTATATACCTATTAGTTTCTTTCTAGCATAATTGATGTTGCATATCCATTTAGAGTAGTCATTTGGTCGTATAAATAAAACATCCAAGATTTTTTGTAGTTCTTCCTTGATGAGAAGGGCTACTTTGGGATGCATCTTTATTAGCTTTTGTTTTACTAGTTTAGCATTTACATATACAACAAGGTGGTGCACCATAAGATATGGATCCAATCTAGGCATATTAGCATATGATCATGAACAAACATATGTAAATTATCTTAAGAGGGTGACCAAAATTTCTTATTCCTTGGGATTGAGAGTTGTTGTAAGTCTAATGATATTAGGATTATCCTTTGTCATGAAATTGTGTGGGCACAAGAGGAAGGTTGAGTTCTTCATCTATTAACATCTCAAAGAGGTTTTCACTAAGTGACTCATCTTTATTCTCTTGATTTTTTTTTAATCTGGGAATGCCTCAAAGAGGTTTTCACTAAGGGACTCAATTTTCTAGCTTTTTTTTCTTTTGTTTCCTTTGATTTTTATATTTATTTTGACTAAGGAACTCTTCTTGCTCCCAAAATATGTTTGTATCCAAGTTGATTTCAAAGATCCTTTTGTGATTCCATGGTGGGATATCATCTCAAATTCCATTATGTGATGGATTCATTGTTTTGGTATATGCATATGATTTTGTTGGTCCCAGTCGATAAGTTAAAGGTATTGAAAGTCAAGGTTTATGGTCAGGATAACAATGTCATTGAAAATATAGGTGGTGGTAAGATATTCATAGAGACTATGAGAGGACCCTATATTAATGTTAGAAGAAGCTTCTTTAGAGATCATGGAATTATCACTAATGTCCTCATATTGATCACCAGGGGGTTTGTATTTAATGCCATGAGATTCTTTATTTGTATGAACATGTATAGTTTCTTAGATACCCTGATCATGAAGGCCTGGTACATTTCCTTTGTAGTTCATGATCTAACACATCTTATTTGTTATAAAATACTTGTTGATTTGGAAACAAGCTACTAGGTCATCATAATATAGCTAGAACTCATTAGATATTTCAATCTTATCATCTACAAGAATGCCTAATTTGATAAAAGAGGTTGGGCCAAACTAATAGGATGCATGTTATTTCTTCTTCTTCATGTTAGTCATGCCATGACTTCAAGGTGAAATAGGGAACTTACCCACAAAGAAAACATATTAGACTTCACATTATCTACAAATTTGTCAAGGATCTTAAAATGGGATCTAGAAGGTGGGGTTTTATAAGTAGATGGGAGGTCATTATGATGCATTTAGGCTAAAGGATTTATCAACTCTAGTGCTATGGAAGTTTTCTCTTCATAAGAATTATAAGTGATGATATAATAATTAGTTTTATAGCAGCACCCCTCCAACATTTCATAATATTGGAAAGGTTGAGGATCACCCAGGTCGATGAATTCCATGCTTGAATGCATAAATATGATGCATTGATGGAAGATGGACAGGATGAAATGCATAACGTGAATCCATGGTATATCAATAAAGATGTTGTAAGGGAGGTCAAGATCAATGACATGTAGAAATTTTTTTGAGTGACAAACCCAACCATGATAGGAAAATGTATATATCTTGATGATTGCCTTTCATCATTATCATACACTTTGATTGTGAATGCATTTATGTCCATTGTTACTTTATAATAGCTATTATGTTTGATTAATTTCAAAGTGTAGATATTCAAGCCTGATCCATTATCTATAAATACCATTTTTACTTTGTTATTAGTAATGAAATCTTTGATACACAAGGGATGATTATGTGATGGGACAACCAAAGGTGTGTCATCCTGGTCAAAGGTGAGTCGATGGCTCAAAGACATGTGTTCAATGAGTGTTTGGAATTGGGATACATCAATGTCATTAGGGACCCTTGAATCTTGAAGGATTTTGCACAATATTTCCTTGTGAATAATGGATGTTTGGAGAAGATCTAGGATGGAGATCCAGGTAGGGTTTTTCTCAAGCTATTTGATAATGTTGAATTTTCATTCAGGGGTAGGTAGAGGAGGAATTGGGATAATGATTTTTTTGTGCTTACTTATGACATCATAATCTAAGGCTTTAAATTTAATGGCTATGACACAATTGTCTATGTGTTCGATATGACCAACAAATGCATCATAAGAACGATAAACTTTTTGTAATTGATATTATTGGTGTGGGTGTTTTGACCTTGATTTTATTTTGGGTGAGCTCAATCATGTTTTGTAAAGGATATTTATATATTCCTAATTATTGATTCTCTGATGTGGATGGATCTCCTTCGATTCTAATATCTCTATTATAAATCAGATCTTGAATGTAATTCTTCATTTTCATACATCAATTGGTCAAATGTACTTTTATTTTATGAAACTCATAATATTGATGTTCTCTGTACTATGTGGTTTATTATTTTATTTCATCAAAGGGCATAGTTTGTGTAAAAAAGATCATATCTGAAGTGACTAATTTATGAAAGAAAACCTCTAATGATTCCAATAGTGGAGTATAATGGCTTATTTTGATATCCTATTTAGGATTGCCCCTAGGAATGGTGATGTTGGAAGGGATCTAGATGGATTGAATGTGTTTTGAATTAGTCACTCTGTCACTAAAAACATTATTGCTTTTGCTAAAGAGATTGGGATTTTTTGATCGTGTTTGATTTTGATGATCGTTATAGATTTTTTTGCCAATCCTTTAGCTACAAGGGCCTTCTTAATATGAACTCCTTTTTTATGATTTCATCAAAGGTGAAATTTTAAATGAAAATCCATTTATTGATTGGGTTTGGTGACAAAAATGTTGACCAACTACTTTTCAAGGATTGACCAAGGAAACTTGTTTGGTAAGTTTCTCTGTCTTTATAGGAATGAAGATAAGCTTTCTCCATTCCATTTTCAGCATTGTATAATTTTTTTTATTGTGAGTTAATATTCAAAATTTTAAGATAATTACTCACAAATATTTATATTAAATCTACAAATGTTGTAATGGATCCCTTAAGAATATGTAAAAACCATTTCAAAGCTTAACCTCTTAAACTTTGAGGGAATAATCTAATCAAATAATTGTCATTGTATACGATCTCTTGGTAGGATAAATAATTATTTTTCATGTTCCCTAGGATCACCCTTTCCCTTATATTTATCAAACTTTGGTGGTGTAAGGAGGAATAATATTTTTAGCTTTTTTTGGTCAAAGGGATAGGGGTACAACTCCTCAAATTTGTACTTTTTGTTTTAAAAGTGGATTCTATCTTGTTGTCCTTAGAGAACATCCTTCATAGCTTGCCATTATTTTACAAATAACTTACCCTTGAGTGGTGATGATGGGGGTAGGTTAAATTTAGGTTGTGGATTGTTATTTGATTGTTGATGGTTGGCTTGCTGACTGTGTTGTGAAGGTTTGGATTTTGTATGAATTATATGGTTTGCTAAATTTTCCAACTATTCACTTAGGTGTTGGAAATGGTCAAACATGGATTTATTTTGATCTTGATGGAGTTGTTCTTATATAAATAATTTTCCTTTTCCAAGTTTGACATGAGACATGGATTATGGTTTTCATTAGTCAACTCTATATTTCTTCTATTTTGACCAGTGGGATTTCTAGAAGTAACTTTCTCTTAGTTTGGAAGGGTTTGATCTTTCTTGCTTATAATGTGACTAAAGTTTTCAAGATTATAATCTGTAGGATGTTTAGATCTTATTTTAATAAGTCGTATTAAGATGTCATATTTATTTCAAATTGGTATTAATCTACCTTGTTCCATTTTAAACAATTTGATGGTGTCATCATTGCATTCACTCTGGTTTGCAAGGTTATCATTATCACTATCATGAATTTGTCCTTGATTTAAAGGTTCATCAAAATGGAATGGATTTTTATCAAAAGGTTTTCTTGTGTTAAGATATTGGTTTAGTTTGGATTGATATCTCGTTTTAGGTGTCATTAACTTTTTTAGGGTTTACTTTAGACTAGTTTAATTTTAAACTAGTTTCACATACATTGGTTAAAAAACGATATACATGTAATAACACCCTATGTTATGAAAATAGGTGTACAACCATATAGTGGTCCACAAATATACCTTGAGGGTAAGAGTGGGTGATCTTAGGGAATGCAATTTTCCTAACACAACTACATGATTGTAGTTATATGGCTTCTAAGCTATGTTTATAAAGGCTCACTAAAGGAGTCATTGATAAACCTTATCGTATATGAGGCCTAAATCTATGGTACAAGGGTGTTGTTGAAGGCCTGGGTATTGGTGATTAACCACCTCACTTCATAGAAACCAAGTAAAATTAAATTTTCACTGAGCTAATGACTATAGTAACTCCAAGGAGTATTTTTAGTTTGTTGGAACATGAAATTTTGATATCTCTTGGTGATGAAATTCAAGTCATTAAACCCCTAAGAAAAATATAAAAAAAGCATACCATTTTTATTTCCAAGATCACCTTATAATGTGAGAAAAGAGCATACATATGTGGACATTGGGAGTTTCCATGATCAACTTGCAACTTAAGGAAAGAGCATATGTGGGTTAGGTCATACACACAATCAACATAAAAATAATAGATAAGAAAATACTTGTGTTCTTAGTTTATCTTATTGTAAGTCTTTGTCTAACATGGATATATAACAAATGTTAGTAGTTTTGAAGTTTAGGTCTTTATCAAATGATTCCTACAAGTTATGAAACTGATAATGAAAATTCTAAAACAAATAGGAAAAATGCCAAAGATCAAAACATAAATGTTAGTCACAAAAACAAAAAACTAGTAATTAAAACAACAAAGATCAAGACAAAAACATCAAAGATCTATGCATTGTGATCAGTGCATAAATGCCATTTCTAGTGTGGAAATTCCGTAACCTATGTATAAATGTGATAGCCTATGTAGAAATGCCAATAGTAGTGAGGAAACACCACTAGTAGTGCAAAAATGCTAATACTAGTGTAGAAATTCCACTACCCTATGCATAAATGCCATTACTAGTGAATAAATGCCACTACCTGTTTGGGACCTACATAGAATACATAAATGCCATTCCTCACATTATAAATACCACACCTCAGTACATAAATGCCACAACCTATGTAGGACCTAAATAGAACACAAAAAAGTTAATGATTAAGACATAGATGTCTTTCCCAAGAATAGAAATGCCAAAACATAGAACAAAAATGTTAGTTCTCTATAAAATGGAAACAAAAATTTAAAAACAATATATATGCCTATACTTTAAACTAAGGGGCTGCAATCTGATTCTAGAATACCTAGACATGTGCTACACAACAAAACAAGTTAATAAAAGAACTCTAAATCAAGTAAAAAGTGAAATAAATCAAAAGGGAAACTGGTCCAATGGGGCATGCCAAAAATGTGTATATTAAAATCTAGACCTATATGAAAGAAACTAATAAAAATTTCAGGCTCTTACTCTAAATCAAAACATAACCTTATATTGAGAGAATAAAGGAGAAAGATAATACCTAGATAATTACCATGCACATATCTGCTTTGATGATGTGGATTTGTTCATGCGATAAATAGATTATGGTTACTCAAAGATTCATGCAAGATTTTAATAGCATATACCTGTCATAAATAATTATTGATTGCATATATTTTTTTACAATTAATTACGAGGTTAGAATGAAGGATGAAGTGTGAATTTATAGATTTTTAGATGGGAGAATGAATGACTGATATTGATTTAATCAAATTTGAAAACTTGAGTTTGGATGGATGAGATTTAATCCTTTTGATCTAAAGTTTGCATGCTTTGATTTGATTTAAAAATGATTTAACTAATTATTGATTTATTTTATTTTTGGCTGCGCAAGGATAAATCAAGGAATTAACTGATTGGATGGATCGAGTTTCCATTTTGATCAAGAAGTTGATTGAGTGATGAAACATATTTTATTATGGGTGAGGATAATTATTTATTTATAAACATGGAATTAGTGAGGAATTAATTATATAATTAATATTGGTTAATTATCTAATTATTGATGGGATGTTATTAATGGGATTAAATGGGGTCATAACTAATGTGACATTAGTGAAAGCTAGCTAGAAATATGTTGATGATAGGATTAGGGTGGATTAGTTAATGATGGATTGGATGATGATGATGAAATTAGGGTGGTAGAATTAGAGTGTTTACATTGATTAGTTTATTATTTATTTAGTTTTAAAATTATAAATAATTTATAGAATAATATTTTTTTAGTATTTTTGGCCACAATTTTTTTTAAATTTATTATCATATTTTTATTGTCTATGGA
Source organism: Torreya grandis (assembly GCA_037957365.1). Classification (NCBI taxonomy): domain Eukaryota; kingdom Viridiplantae; phylum Streptophyta; class Pinopsida; order Cupressales; family Taxaceae; genus Torreya; species Torreya grandis. The sequence goes on along the minus strand of JARHVA010002531.1, from coordinate 1,787,091 downwards.
CCTTAAGATATTTTATCCAATATTAGGTAGAGAAAAGGTGAAGCAACACGAACACGAAAATAAAACCTAAAAAATCATACTTTCTAATGGTGAATAATGGTGATTTGAGTGTGAATATTTATAAAATCTAATTCTTGTGTGATAGACAACATTAGTATTTCATTTTGAGAAGGCTCATAATATCAATATTGAATTAGATTTTATCTTCATTATGCTAGTGTATTTAATGCCATATACATTATTTTGTAGTTTTAAAACACACTTTTAATATTCAGTGTAATATAATTCATGGGTAATCACTAATTGATGAGTAATTATCTACAAACTATTATTAGAGAAGAATATCAATAAAGTTATTGAGTTGATTGATTTATGTTATTAATAGTAAAGTCTTAACTTGAGAATACTTATTCTATAAGAAAACTACTCTCCAAACCCTATCCCTAACCTCTTTCTTATCTATATAATAACATAGTGTGTTAGTGATTGATAAAAAATCATTGTGGAAGAGAGTTATTGTTATTTTGTAAATTTAGGCTAGAGCCTTTTAATGTAAAGAGGTAGTCATGCTATCTATAGTAAATTTGTGTATTATTTTTGTTTTGAGCTTTCAATGATTTATATTATTGCATATATTATGGGTGTATGTCTTATGATAGCCAACACGATTTTGGATCCTATCTAGATAATTTAATATAGTATCAGAGCTATATAATATTCACCTCATTATGTATGCAGTATTAATTTTTATAAGTTTAGTTTTATTTTAAGTTTCAAGCCTAGATTTTAGTGGCCTACTATAAATACGAATTCTTTTGCTCTCACCTCACCCTTAGGGAAACTTGGTTGATAAAAAAATGGTAAACTTAGTGGGGTACTAAGGGTTTGGATAACATCAAATTTGTCAATTTGGTTTGAAAATTTACCATATGGTAAATTTTGATCTCTATAATAAATTGTCCTACATCAAGTCTTGTGAGCAACTTCAAAGATAACAAGGAAAACTAATTTTTATTAGGTAAATCTGAACTAAAATTTCTAAGCAAAATAAATTAGTGGTGAATGATACTAATGTAATACCACAACCCAAATTTGGAAAAAGCTAGGGTCCTACAAAAAAACAAATGGAAAGAAAAACCAAAGCTTAAGGGCAACTCATCGACTTAGCGAAATCCTTCCCCAATTCAAATAAAAGGTAATGGGAAATTAAATTCCAAACATGACCAAGAGTGTTATAATTAGTGTAAAAAACCAAGCTATGTTGAACATCAATGTTTCAATAAAATAACATACTTAGAAGCATAGATGAACACTTTTTGTAACAACATGAACCCCTGAGTTTGAATGGATTATGGATTCAAGAGATTCTCACCATATGGCACATTATGGCTCATTGTTTAAAACTCTTAACCAATATTGCATAGCTAAAATTTTTGTGGATAACTCTAGTCCGCTATTTGTTGAGGGCGAAGGAATATTTGAAATGGTGAATGGCATATTTACCAAATAAAAATAATTGATAGAAGTTACATATTATAGTTGGTTCACACCAATCTTATTTCATTTCCCAATGTTTCTTTTCAGAAATATAAATATGTGTTTACATTTATTGTAGGTTTCTCTTGTAGAAATTGGGCCTACTTTCTGAAAAAGAAAAGTGAAGTATTTGAGCACTTCAAAATTTTAAAAGCCCATGTTGAAAACCTATCAAATATAAATTAATGTATCTTAGAATAGATAATGGAGAATAATTTTCCAACAATAAAATGGTTAGCTTATGTTAACAGGAAGACATTCAACTGTAACATATTGTACCCTACACTTCTTAATAAAATGATGTTGTTGAACACAAAAACTACACACTAAAAGAAATGACCAATTTCCTAGTACATTCCAAAGACTTGCCTCTATAGTGTTGGTATGCGGCAATTGAATGTATAACCTATATCCAAAATTTCACTCCCCACTTTTCAATACAAAATATGATTCCTAGAGAAAAATAGTCTGGGACCAAATTATATGTTTTTGATTTTTGATTTTTTAGATGTAATGCACAGGTGTACATTCTAGATAAAAAGCACAAATCAATGGAAAGGAATGGCCATCCTTATATCTTTTTTGGATAATGTGAAGATGTGAAGGTATATCATATTATTGTTTCAAGCACCACTAAAGTGATTTACTAGTGGAATGTGTTATTTTATGAACAATCTCAAGTTTTGACACCAACATCTCTTGATCATCCTCTATTACTTGAAATACCAGGTTGGACACAAATTTTGAGGTCTCTCATGAAGAAAAAACTTGGGACTTGATTCCAGTTCTGAAAGGAAGAAAACTAATGAGGTTTAAGTGGGTGCACTGAACTAAACATGTATTAATTGGGTTATTTGAAAAATACAAAGATCAACTTGTAATAAATGTTTTTCACAAGTTCAAGATGTTTATTACCATAAAACCTTTTCTCTACTTGCCAAGATGAATTTGATCAATCTAGTACTCTCTTTAGATACAACACATAGATGAAATTCTATCAAATGGATGTTAAAAGTACCTTCTTGCATGGAGAATTACAAGAAGAAATCTACATGTTCCAATATTCCAAGTCCATAATTAGTGAGACCTTTATCATTGTGTGTAGATTAAAAAATTCATTGTACAGTTTGAAATAGAATTCTTGAGCTTGGTGTGAAAAGATCAACAAAATTTTAATCAACTCTATCTTTACAGGTATTCCCTCCAACCCCACAATCTAAACCAAGAAATTAGATGAGAAACTCCTAATTTTGGTCCTTTATATTTATGACTCAATCATCACAAGGAGTTCCACCAAGCATATTTATGTTTTGAAAGACAAGATAATGAAGTCTTTTGAGATGACTGACTTAAGCTTGTTAAAATTTTCTTTGGTCTTCAAATTTCACAATTTGAGAAAGGAATATTTGTTAATCAATCCAAGTATGCTCAAAGGCATACTCAATCACTTCATCATGAAAGATTGCAAGTCTACATTGACTCTTTATCAATTTAAAGTCAAAATTTATGACAAGTGTCATTTTCATTTAGTTGATGGTACACTCTATAGGCAAGTGGTGAGAAGTATTTTGTATTTGACTCATCCTCATCCTAATATTCCATTTTTATGAAATTGGTATCATGCTATTGCCAGGAATCCCATAGAATCCATTGACAAGTAGTAAAACACATTTTAAGGTATCTTCGTGGTGCTACTAAGGGATTGAACATAAGTCATGAAAAAAACCTCAAACTTTTCTTACAATTTTCATGGGAACAAAAAAATTGTCGACTATACAAAAAATGATTAGGCAAGAGTTCTAGATGATCACATATTAATCACAAGATGCATATATCATACTAGGGTAAGTCCCATGGCTTGGTCTTGTAAGAAGTATACTACTATTAGTTTGTATACTACACAAGTTTAGTATAATGGACTTATCACTATTGGCCATGAGTCAGTTTGGATTTGATGCTTACTTTTTGAATTTAGATTTCCACAGACCCAACCCACTTTGAATTAGTATGATAATTAGAGTGCTATCCATATTTATCACAACACAATGGATCACCAACCCAAAAATCACATTGAGATCCACATGTATTACATTTGATAATTCATATAATATAAGGTCAATGATCTTAATTTTTGATGAACAAATGATCAAGTTGTAGACAACTTCATGAAACCCCTCTTTAAGGACTCATTTTTTTACTTAGCCACCTTTTGGGAGTGAAGGAAGGTGTCTTCAAAGGGGGATAGTTCCATGATTCCTCTATCTTTCTCTTCATCAAAGTATATCTTAAATGGAGATATTAGTGTATGTAATTACTCATACAGTATTATATAGTTTTAAGATGCATTTATAATATTCATTATAATATATTTCATGAATAATCACTATTTGGTGCACAATTATCCACAAACTATTATTAGAGAAAAGTATCAATTAAGTTATTGACTTGATTGACTTTCACTATTAATAGTATAGTCTTATCTTAATAAGACTTTTTATATAAGTTAACTACTCTCCAAACCTCATCCCTAGCCTCTTTCTTATTTATATAAGAGCATATAGAGCTAGTGATTGAGAAAAACTCATTATGGAAGAGAATTATTATTTAAGCCATAACCTTTTAAATTAAAGTGGTAGTCATGCTACCTTTGGTAAATATGTGTATTATTTTCATTTAAATATTTTATTGATTTATATTATTGCATGTATTGTAGGTATATGTATTATGGTAGTTAATATGATTTGGACCTTATCCAGACCATTTAATACATCGTTTATGTATTGACATTTCCATATACATGTATGGAGCTTATATAGAGCTAGATTTATGGCCAATTTATGATACATGTAATATATCTTAGTCCTCTTAAATTAATTTTTATTACACCCAAAAACCATGGTGATTCCTGCCAAAATATTCCATGTTTGTAAACTCAGTAAACATGGAATTCATGTTGGCCTTAAGTAAAAACTTGGTAGCATTGCTTAATATAGGAGAATTTCCAAGATTTGCTTCCAATATCATTTTATAATATACGATCCATTGTTGGAATTTTGAAATTGCAATATTCTCTAGATCTTCCTTGTCCATTAACACCAAGAGCAATTTCAACACCATTATTTCAAATCTTAGAGCCTTCATATACTCATTCTTACACACATGGGCATTATGCAGCCTCTCCCACTGACATTATGAAAAAGAATTGGAATGATGCATGGAAATTTATTAAATTCCTCTAAAGTATTTTAAAAAAACTTGTTTTGTGTATATTCAAATCTTATATTTTTTCAAGTCATTTTTTGGAACAATACACGTGTATCATGCATGTCAGTTCACCTTTACCATCAATCAACTAACCTGTATCAAAAAAATAAATATATAACATGTAAAAACATCCATGAAAGTATGATGAAAATGATATTATATAAAGGCTACTCCATTATTTTCCTAGTTTGGATTTAACCAATAATTAAATTTGCTACCTCATAACTTGAAATATCCCTTGAAACATAATTAGTGGAATGCCAACTATAAATAGTATTTATCACATAAACCAATCATTTATATGATTTATAAATACATGTATATGATATGTTAAATATTTACTCTTCTACTTTACGAGTTACAAGTACATCACTTTTGTGTAGCAATCAAATATTAGTATAAAAATAAGAACATAATTGCACTACAAATCAATATTTGTTTACAATTTATGAAAAAAATGAAAAGATTTTGTTTTTGAAAGAAAATAACATGAAGATATAATGAGATTGAATTGTTTTAACTAATAAATCGATACAAAAAAATAATTTGTTACACATAATTACTTCCTTCTCCACAACTTGCAACAGATTTTGTGGTTGTTTTCATATGTGATTTCAATCATTGTTGGTAATTCCAACAGAAAATCAAAATAATTGCATGTTTTATATATATTTACATCACAATAACATTATTAAAAAATATTTTTCCTTCAATTTTAGTTAAAAATTGAAAACAAAACTAGGTGTTTTATAATAACATTGTTAATGTCTCAAAAGAACATGTTTTGTACTGCACTTTAAGTTTAAAAGACTTCAACATTTACAACCTATCATAAAACCAAATATAAGAACAAACCAATAATTGGCCCTTATTTATTTTCAATTATGAACTTGAAAAGTTTTTTAAATATCTTTAATATTTGTTGACATGTGCATTATCCTTAACTAGTCACAATAATGATGGAAGAATGTCACTTCATTTTTCAAGGGTGTTAATGTCTCACACTTTCACCAAAGATTTCAATAAGCATTACAATCACAGTTTCCACTCTTCACCTCCTATAGTGACATCAACCCCACATCAAATAATGATATCAACCCCACATCAAGTAATGATATCAACTTTACCTTGAATAGACACATTGACCTTATGTCTAGTAAACACATCAACCCCATATCTTATAGACACATTAAATCCATCTAAAACAACCCTATTGAATCAATCAACAACACCTAATATTAATCTCATGGAACTCCTTAAAAAATTATCTATAAATATAAGAGCAATTAGAAGACCTTTCTTTATTGTAGTTATATGTATATATATTGTTATTATAATCTACCAAATTAACATATTATGTATTATTAACAATTGATGTATTAAAACATTTTCATAATCAATAGTCACTTGAGTGTTTTTGTATTTTTTGTTAAGGGATAAATTAAATTAACCATATCAAATCAATTTTTATTTTTTAATATTCATTTCGTTGATCATACATTAAAATAATAATGGACCTCCTTTGACCACTATTGATAGATGTAAGAACCTTAGAAGATCTCTCTTGATGTTTATGTATTATTATTATGTATTTACTAAGGTAACATATTTTGTATTATCAATAATTAACATATTAAAATATTACTTGATATATTATTATAGACTTCTATGTAATCACTAGAATGTTTTAGTAAATTACTATCAATACAAAATTTAAAAAGTCAAATTGACGTTTGTAAAGAAAATAATTAAGAACATTAAATAATATGACATTCTCGTTTTATTTAACTTGTTGAATTGAATGCTAGAACAAAGGAAAAAAGTAATAACTAGTCACATGCAAAGATAAATTATATTTATAAGTAAATATAATATAATTATCTTTTTAGAATTATAATAAATATAATATTTAATTATGATTAGTTAAAAAATAGTTATTTGTAAAATGATTTCTATAATAACATATTTTTTTATAAATTAATAAGAAAAATGTAAATAAAAAATAAGTCCTTAACTCAAAAAAGACAAAAATAACACCATGTGTAATGGTCATGTCTAATAATAAGTAGACAAACACTTTGATCCATATAATCTTCCTCAAAAAAAATACTAGAAAGTGGTGCATAAAAAAATGAGACCACAACCCTCAATTATATATAATACTAAGTAAATAACACTTTGATCCATATAAGTTTTTTCCAAAGAAGATATTAGAAAGTAGTGCATAAGGAAATGAGACCACAATCTTCAATTATACCATAAAGTTAGTTTAAATAACAATATTGACCAAACATTATCAAAATCATAAAATGAACTCTTGATTGTCAAATTTTAATAGTATTCAAACATTTAATTATTAAATTACTTGACTATTTAAAGTAGCATCATTTTTATCTTGGTACCATTTATTTTTAATAACCACAATCATTTTCTTAATAATTAGTGAGTTAGTATTAATACAAAAAATAAATGAATCAACAAATTACATCGATAAAAAGTAGAACTCATCCATTAGAATCTTGGTATCCAAAACAACCCATATTTAAGGACTGAAACAATGAGACTAAAAGACAATTCTGAATATTTTAAATAAATGATTATATTTAATTAGGCATTACAAATATTTGTAAATACAATAAACAATAATCTTTAAGTTATGAACATTTCTAAATCAAGGAAGGAGAAAAATACATAGAGTTTAAAAGTATATTATAAATAAATTGTTATTTTAGAGTTGTTATTTGAACTTGATTCGAAAAATATGTATCTAATATTATCAACAACTTCACTTAAAAATATGAACTTGGTATCAAAAGTGTCACGATGGTTTAGATAGGGGTTAATAGTGTCAAACACTTTTAATATGGGATAAATAACTTCAAAATTGATCAGTAAGTTTAACTATTTCTAATATTTTATCTCCTTACTTTGATCAGTGTGCTATAACCTTTGAGTACCTACAATACCTAAATTTTTTTCTTGTCCTAAAATGTCTTCAATGTCCCTATCATATTTAAAGATTAAAAAAAACAAGGTAACTTTAGGCGTTGCATTAGGGATTATGAATAATATGATCTCTCTAAATAATTTTTAGGTCAAATTCTAATATAAAAAAATAGTATATTGTATAAAGGAAATAAGTTCAAAAATATAAATTGTATAATAGCTAAAATCCTAGTTATGTGCACAAAATGTAAAATACTAGCTTCAAATAATGACAAGCAATTGAATGACTGCATGATCACTCTTGTGTGCTTGTAATTTTTATGTATGTGAATATGCTCATATGTTTTCTTAATTTTAGATGAACCACAACACAAATTTATGTATGCTAACTCCTTGGTGGAAAGATTGATATTGGCCTATAGCCACTCCTTTTGCTTATTATTCTCCTCAGCTGGGGTACAATCTTTTAGCCCCCTAACATAATCAAGATGATACTCTTAATCATCGATCGAACCTCCGATCTAGCCATGGGACCTGGTCCAAAACATTCTGCAATGTGTGGGTTGCTCCCCTTGAGCTTAAAAAGGCCCATTTTGTTTGGCATCATCTATCAGGGTTTTCTTGTGGGTGACTGGCTTAAACACATAAGGGTTTCAAATCCCATTTGCCCAACATACCATCAACCCGAGACTATTAAACACCTTTTTTGGTTTTGTTCTCATGCTCAGTTAGCATGGCATTAAATTCATACACTCTTTTAGCCATTTAGACATGAGTTCTTTATGTGGAAGATGGCTCTCTTGGGGGACTTTGACTCTGCTTCCCATAAGATACGATATATTTTAGCAGATTTTTCATAGTGACATTTTATTTCAAATCTGGAAAGCTAGGAATTATACTTGCTTTAATCATGAGGAAATAGAATGTAGTTTTTTTGTTATTAATAAAATCATTATCATTTCCAATGTTACCCTCCAAATTCAAATCCAGACTGACAAAATTTACTTGGAACTTAAGCACCTTCAGTGCTTGCTTTATCATTAGGGAAATGCCCCGATGTAATTAGTTGAGAACCTTCAGAGATGCCACATTTGTTGTCACCTGCTCGTAGATGGGGACGTGGTTCACGCCAACAACGTTCCAGGAATAAACACATGAGCCTCTCTCCCCACCAGTCACCACCTCGCAAGTTTTCTCTAAGGCATGGTAGATCGAGTGGATCTTCTAGGAATGGAGGTGATGGCAAATGCTGGGGCCTTCCCCACTAGGACAATAGAGGTGATGGTAGGGGTTGGGGCCTTCCCCCACAGGACAAATATCTATGATTGTCTTTGGCAATTTATCCTAATAAACACATTGATGAAAACAATCATGCACAACAAAATGATGTATGGGAACCTTTACTTGTGGATGAAGACCCCCTTGCTCAGGGAGGTTAGGGTGATGAGTTATATGATCTACCTCCACTGCCTCCTTCGGCCAACATATTTGCTATTGTAGCTTAATTGTTTCCTTTATTGCTATGTGCTCTTATAAATGAGTTGCTAGTTATTGTGCATCTTTGATTTGATGATTTGTTGAATAGTCATTATTGGCCCTTTGCTAAACCTATTGCTTCCTCAAAAAATTTAATTCTCAATTTGACTTTGCTCATGAGATGTGACCTTTCCACCCATTTTTTATATGATTATTGTTGTACTTTATACTTATTTATATTAATATAGATATACTCTTTAATTTAAAAAAAAAAAACATTATTAAAATGTGAATTGATATCAAATAATTAAAACTAAAAAAATGAAATGAAAGAGAAACATACACTTTAATTTAAAGAGAACCAATAAAAAAACCAAAAATAATCTTAAAACCTTTTTGATTTATGACATAAAACTAAAAAATACAAAAAGAGAAAATAATTTAACAAAGTTAAAATACAATAAAAAAAATAATTAAATAATATCTAATTTAAAGTAATATAATAATTAATAGACACCTCTAGAAACTTTTTTTTAAAGGTATCTACACTAAAATAAAGCCACACAAAATAACAACACAATCTAATCAAAAGGATTACTTGGAAACCCTGATTGCTTCTCAGTGAGTTGAGGGGTCACTTGAGTCGCCATGATAATGAAATCTAGTATATGCCAAACTCTAGAAAGTGCTAATGCATACGAATATACAACATCATGCATTGCCACTACTGAACATGAGGCTCGTGATTCTTTTATCCTCTCTCTAGTAGAGTTGTTTTCAAGGTATAATTCAAATTCATGGGATAAGTCTCTCATTATGAAGGAAAATCTATCATATTCATGATACCCACTTCATAAAGTGAAGAAAATATTCTAAGTAGCTTCGTATTGCTTCCTTTAAGATAATTCATTTATTTATTTATGAGTTAGTACTATTTTCAATTAAACAAAAATATTAAATTTAAAGGGAACCAATTACAACGTATCTTTGAATTAATAAAATAAAATTTTCAAATGTTTGGAAAGATAATTATAAATTAAATATATTAATGTTTGGGAAGATAATAATAAATTAAATATATTTTTGTAGCTTATAAATTTCCATACAAAAAGGTGAAGATAGAAAATGTTTGCTGAAAAAGTAGATCTCTAAATTTTAATATACTTTTTAAGATTAAGAAAAAATGCGGGAAATGATATGATATTTATATATCTTATGTTTTCGGTTTAATTAATGTATTATACAACGTTTATTTGTGGTAAAAAAGTTAATTGATAAGAATATTGTCTTTGATTTATTATTTTAGTTTTACGTATTTAATTGGAGGAGATTTTTATAATTGATTTAATATAAAAATTATTGATTTAAAAACATATGAATGATGTTGTAATACTTTTGTAGTGAACTTAGCATGTTATGATTGGCTATTAAATATCACTATTGAATGCATATTGTAATTGCTATTAAGTACTATTATTGAATATAAATTAAACAATTATTAGTATCACTTTATTTCAAAATTGATATGTTTATGAATATGTTGTGTTTGAATTATTAAGTCTTATTATGAATATAAGGTCTTTTTTTCTAATATACAACTCTTTTGTAAACTTAAGTTTACATACTCACCTATGTTTGAACTTAAATTAATCCCATTCATAATTTATAAGTAGAAATCCAACTTCATTTAACTTTATAAAAATTTAATAAATTTAAACTATAATCATAACTAAAATATGTACGAAAATATTTTCTATATATATATATGATAAAATTTAATATAAATTCAATTTGATTTTTTTCTAAAACACATCAACACTTAAACATTTAAATTAAGTACTATAACCATAACATTTTTTTTTTAAATTTTAAATTTTAAGGATAACTTTTAATGGGTCGTGATAAACACAGGGGCACTTGCACAAGAGGAACGAGTCTACATGGTGTCAACTCCTACCACTTAGGGAAGGATTTGATTGATTAGGCAATGTTTTAAATGCCCACTTTGTGATAACTAATTAGGCAATGTTTTAAATGTTTAATAAAATCAGTTTTTTTTTGGTAAATTATTTTGGTGTCTTAATTCAAATACAATAAATACATTTTCGCTGAACACTTTCCTTTAGGGAAAAGTAGTTTTAGCATAATTAAATTTAAAATATTAAAATCAAATTTAATTAATATTTTAATTTTAAAGTAATAAATAAAAGAGAGGGTTTACAAAAATATTTTGATTTTTGAGTAATTTAAAATTGGTTATTATAATTTAATAATAGAATAATAATTTTTGTAATAAAATAATAATAATTAAGTAAATTCATAATGATTTAATTATTTCTTAAAAAATCATGCATTCTATGTTTTTAGTTATCAAAATTATAGATAACATATATTTTAATAATAAAAATATGTATAATTTAATTTAAAAATAAATTTGTTAGGTATGGCGCTCAAAAAATCTTGCTTATCAAGTACAGTGCTCATAAAACCTTGTTCAATATTTTTAATCTTCTTATCAATTACTAAGAAATGCCTCTTTTGCTTCAATTTTTAATATGTCAGTTGAACATGTAAAAGATAAGGAAATTGATTTCTTTTGGGGCATGTGCTTAGGATAAACAAGGTTTTTAAGTATTGACTAGTTATCAGGTCCTTAAATAATACAAAATATCGAAAGCATCATGTCAAGTAAAATATAACCAAGTAGTCCAGTATAATGCAAGTGCATTACTACAATGATCTTCAATACTACGAGGAATGCTATATAAATGCTTGATCTTTTATAGATTGTAGTGAGAATAAATGTTGGATGCTTTTCATATTTTAATAGATTCTTGGATGCCTTCTTTATACACTTGCATTGATTTCTTGTACTCATTGATTATCCTAAATGTAAATATGCACATGTGTATTTATAGACATATTGAATTCATATTAAGATTATATTAGCACATAAGTATATTAAAAACGTGCATATAATTTGAAAAAACTAGATACATAACTCTTGTGGGACCCTTAATGGATGAAATAGGACCACACCTTAGAAATATACATTGTACATTTTTAGGGAAGCTACCAAAAATATGGAGTGAGGAGAAAGGAGGAAGGAGAGAGAAAAAGAGGGGCATGACTAAAAACTACCATAAACAACAAAAAAAATTATACATAGGTACCTTAAAATAATATAATTTTATGACTAATAAAAAATATGAGACAAATTTAGGTGTCTAAAAAATATCTTACACTGATGTGTGTGTGGATGTACATGCACAAATATATATCAAAGTAAAATAGGAAGAAGTTGGATACAAAAATGTACGCCTCATAAAGCTCTTAGAACAAACTCCAATACACTAGTGAAATTTGTAAGGATATTCACATGTGGACGATTGCCCATAACAATATTGTGTTGAAATCCAAAAAATAAAACTTAAAGTGATACACCTAGTTTTGACAAAGATGTGAGGATGCCCCTATAAAGTTTCATGCCTCTAAATTTGTGTAAAACCACATATTTGAATCTATGATAAATTCTACATGTATTTCTAATTACAAACTTTAGTAACTAAAAATTAAGGCTAAAATAATAATCTGAGTACTAGAGAGTCAAGGTTAAGAAATATCCAAAATTTATGTTGTGTGGAAACATATGCAATATGTTGGGTGTGTCTAAAAGTAAGCAAAATTTAAATCCCTTGTTTATAGGATCAAAATAAGTACTAAATGCATAGAGTTTAGATATAATAAGTGGAAAATATGTTCTCTTTTTGAGCTACGAGATTAAATTGTGAAGCACGTATCTTAAAAGAGAGGGATTACATGTATCATGTATAAGATATAATATAAAATCATTGATGTCTAATATAGAGATATATTATATTATAATTATGTATGTTACAAATAAATTTATTTGCACATACTTGTGTTTTAATTAATATAAACACAACTATAATATGCCACGCATGGAAAAGATGTCAACAAATGTACGTGCAGGCGTAATATGCCCCATGTATGGAAAAATTATATATGTCACACATGGAAAAAATGTATGCATTATATCAAAAAGATAATATGCCTCATAAGAATGGAAAATATATAAACAATGTAATATCAATAAAATATTCCCAATATAAGGCAAGGTATAAGCAATGTAGTAAAATTAGTATAAAACATAGCAATATTAAGCGCATATATGGAATCTTGCCACCAATTGATGCATGATATAGATCATGGAAATGTAGGAAATAACATAAAAATATTTACATGGTAGATATGGATTATGGAAAATAAATAAAATTCAAGATACATGTTGACACAAGACTGAACAAAAATAAAATTGAGTAAAGTAAAACAAAGCACAAGGATGTAAAAGGAAAGAAGCATTGAGACAAAGAAATAATAAATTCCTAAGATTAAATTTAAAGAAAAGATGAAAAATAATTGGGAATAAAAAATTAACAACTAGATCCAAGTGGAAAAGATAAAATATGCAAGTAACTAAAAAAATATGAAGCAAACAATCATAGAGATAAAGCAAGAAAATAATCTAAAATTAAGAGACAAGGCTCTAATATAAAATCATTGAAAGGACATAGTACTGATTGGATTTTTTAATGGATTTCCTGTTAATGTATCAATATTTAGTCTTAATTTTATCATGCTTATGAAGAGCCAAGCCAGTTAGGTTTAATACTTGTTCTTTGTTCTTTATATGCATTGTTATTTCCCTAATTTTCCTTCAATGATTTGTCATCCACATTGAATTACCTTGATCTGATTTTCTTATTATAATCCTTCTTAAGGAAATTTTTATAAACTCTCTAGTAATCAGTAATAGTAATTATCATTTCGTCTAACATTTCCAACTAACAAAATCATTTATTTTGGTGGTTATCATCATTAATAGTTCCATTAAGTGACACCCCTTAGGATGGAATCTCAAGATCTATAAGAAACACTACTTATGCTACATAAACTAGTGAATAGCAGGTATCCGTCAAGATGACTTATTTTATATATATAAAATTTGAGATGTATTCGATTCTGGTAATCATTACCATGCTTATACATCTTTTAAATAAAAATATGACAATATTCTTATTGGAGGCTTTAGCTTGGTCATTTCCTTATGGGTAGTAAGGAGTAGACAACATATGCCTAATGTTATATTTGTCACAAAATTTCTTGGCCATCTTATTCTTAAAAATGCATTTTTATCAATAATGATTGAAGAAGGTAGGTGTTTAACCCTAAATTTTTATATATGGGGGGATAGAGTTAAAAATATAGAAATAGTTCAAGTAAAAGAGTGATAAACTAATATATAACATGCCAATTAATTATAAACTTAGATAAATGAATATTCTAATTAATAATACTAAGATATGATAAATATAGAAGTACCAATATTCGAAGATGTTCAATTGATTTCCATACTAAATGGAAAGTATGCTTAGCTGGGTTTACTATGCGTAGACAAATCTAGACTTGAAATGAGTATAAAGTATGTAAGATTAATATTCTAGATTTTATATCAGATTTTAGAAATTATACATATGTAGCCACATATACACTACTGTCAGATTTGGACAGTATAGTCAACATTAGTGTCTAATTATGACGTAAGTGTCTATTACAAAATAATGATAAGATTTGGGTGTGACCAAATTTGTTGTTTTGGGTTTTTTACCACCTTTCTACTAATGTATTCATATTTGGGATACTGGCTAATTGATCAAATCCTAGATCTTCACCCTTAAAATGAGTTTGTTAAAAATAAGTAAGTGGGCTCATGGTATCGAGTTGATCCAAAAGACACCTCTATCAATGGGTGTTGCCTACATATCCAATACTCTAAGGAGGGACTTAGACATATGTAGTTCTCCCCTATGTGTGGAAAAGTGTGTGCACAAGGGTGAAACATACTATATGATGATGCATATAATGATCCATCTTGTAACTTGAAAAATATCACACATGGGATGCTCTTTTAATATTTATAAACATTAATATGATTGATCTTATGTTTGATATGAAAATAAGGATGAATACAGTAGAATAAATTGGTTGTGTAATTGATTGATTTAACTTTAGTATGTGTTTGTTTAGTATTTGGTAGATGATGAATGAGAAGGTTTATACTTGCATTTACACCACACCTTTTGAACATATCTCATAGTAGGGTTCAATAAGATAATTATGTTGACCCATAGGTTTCAAAAAATCTGTATTTAGATGAATTTTGGTAAATTGATACTAGATAAGAATCTAGACACTACCATCGATGGTAGTGTCTATTTGTGGCCAATAATTTCTAGAAGGATATAAAATTGGTATGAATATGAAACTTTTAGTGAAATATGTTTATCAAGTTTTAAGCTTTATATATAGTACAAGTGATATGGTTCAGATTAAGAGATAAGCATTTAGGCACAATGAGATGGCAAATGTGAGCCTCACAACAATAGGGAAGTCTAGAACTAGAGGGTAGAGCCCTGATTGATATTTATCAAATGTACAAGATTGAGATGCTATAAATATTTAGTTTTAGAATATACATTTCTTCCACTTAATATAATAATGCATGAAGATGAAATTACTAGGTTAAAGTAAATAAATGCATAACTAGGTGTGTACAACACACCTTGCCTTTGATTGAACCCACTTTGAGTGATTTGATGGCGTATGACCTATAACAAAGATCATGTTACAGTATAAATCAGTGCATATAATTTAAAATTTTAAATAATTAAAATGATTGGAGGTAAAGAGAGTAAGGAAGGTGTACACCTGTGTGTCATTGAAACCATATTGCCTCTTGATGATTCAACTTGGTAAAGATGCTTCCTTATGAAGTAATAATGTGATTTAATCAACTCATCCTATAAATATAATGAAATTAGATTATTTAATCACTATAACATATAAATATATTGATATTTATTGATTTAATCACTCCAAAATATAAATATGGTGAGGTTGAATGATTTAATCACTTCAACCTATAAAATGAACTAATGGTTGCAACATGAAAGACTCGATAACAATACATCCTAGTGTAATTGGTGAATATTATTGAATAATATAATTGGTAAATTTTATAATTTTGGTGCAATAACATGGCATGTGAACCTATAATATGTTTGAGTTAGAGTATATGTGTCATAAATATGAAAAATTATGTTTCAAATCTATGTAAAATTAGTGTAATGTATAATATTTTGACCCAAGTGTATATCTGAATCATGAAATTGAATTAGAGATTATGCAAGTTTGGAGGTCATGTCTTTATGACATGGCCCCACTAAAATATGAACATAATGAGTAAGTTTATAAGTGTGAAGGTCATGCCTTTGAGACATGCCCCATTGAAGTCTAAAAACTCTAAAAATGTGGATGTGTGGAAGTCATGTTTTTATGACATGTTCCCATTGAAATTTGAAAACTGTGAAAATTAAGAGGTCATGCTTCTATGACATGCACCCAATGATATGTCTCCCCTTTTGAGGTGAGTTAAATAAAATTTGTAAGGTACCTTACCTCAAAAGGATAAGGTAGTTTTATAATCTGTGTATGAATCATGTAGGATATATAGATAACATGTCAAATTATATATATATATATATATATATATATATATATATATATATATATATATATATAAATGAATCTCAAAATATTTGATCACATCAAGTCCTAAGATGCATGATATAGATCATGAAAATGTCTAGAGAGTAATAGTATAAGATCAAAAAATAATCAAGAACACACATAAGATCACTCAATATAATGCAAAGGAAGGGTCCAAGGAGACCTCATACAAGGGAAATGTTCAAATATCACATGATCAAAAGGGATGACATATTTAAATTCCCTGTCAATATGGAATGACATATTCAAATGTAAAAGCAACATACAATGGCATAGGGGCCAACAACAAGGAACATATTCAAATGTTACACAAACAAGACAATAGAAAGTAATGTAATGCACTAAAGAAAGTGATGATGTGAATAAATGAAATATAAGCAATCAAAATAAGCATATTAAAATAGTCCTTGTATATATGTGTTAGCAAAAAATGTTATGTAGCATATCATATTAAGTACACTGTGAAAGATATGACCATAGATACAAACATGCATAAGAGTTAATATGTAAGCTCAAATATGATAATGTAGAAGTGATCACAAAGGATATGTAAAATGGATCAATCATGATCAAATAAGCATATGCCCCCAACATACTATATGACAGAGGTAGAGGATAGGTCCAATGTCTGGAAGTGCATAGATCATGTGGTCGGGTATGCTTGTATCACACTCAAATATACATGAAACATATTTACATATATAAATGAAATCATATGCTATCTACTAACATAAAGCAAACAACATAGATGCCAATGATCTAATAAAATATGGGAAGTCTGACTGTTTTTTGTATTTTTGATTTTATTTGAATGTTTTTGTGTTTTGAAATATTTGATATTTTAGTATTTTTGGATTTTATTTTTATATTTTGGAAAGAAAAGGGTAGCTTATGATATAATCCAAGGGAGGTGCATAGGTATTTCCAAACTCATAATATGGTATATCAAACTGATGGTACTACTAAGGAACATGCATAGGTGTCATATCTGGATCTGTAGAATCTATGACATTCTGCATATGTATAGTAATACTTTTTAGTCATGAAGAAACAATAAAATGAGTAGGGGTTAGTGGAACCCATCATTAAGTACTTTGTGGTTTTTTGGGAGTAGCTATATTTGGAACATATTTAGTTGGTCTAGGTAATTGAGTATGTTGTGTAAGAATATATGAAGATTATATGAAATCCACTATATAGCTCTGGTGTAAAGGACTCTCAAGTATGCCACCTAAGAAAGGGGATTACATGTTGCTTACCATTTCAATGAAAATTCACCTTAGTAGGTTTGATAATTAAATGTATTGGAATAAATTTCTCTTGTTTAAGTGGATTTTCATATGGAATTCTAGAAATCGTGACTACCCCATTGGTATGAATGTATTTAATACACCCATGCATTATGGAAGGTACTACATAGAGTTTAATTATCTAAGTTCATCCCAATAATATATTAAATAATTTAGTATATCATGTGTTGGACTACAAAGGTGTTGATCACATGTGTTGGACCAACATATAAAGGTAAATCAATCTCACCAGTAATGTGTTGTGATGTCCCATCGAATGCCTTGATGGTTTTGATTGAAGGGTATAAATAATCATGTGTATATCATAAATGTGTAAGTAATTTCATGGTACATATGTGATCACTAGCATCATTTTTATTTATAACACTATTTATAGGCCGATGGTCAAGGTATACTCAAATAAATAATGAATGAAGATCTAAGTCATCATCCACTATTTCCCTATCATCAAATGTAATAGAAGGTATCTTAACCATAGGAGGTAATATATGTGTATATGTGCCAATATTACCATTTAATGTGTGCCCATAATGTGATGGAGGAGGATGTGCAATGTATGCAATTTGCACTTATGGATCTTTCTTAGAATTATCTTGTATATGATTGTTAAATATTCTCTGATTCTAGTGATCATCATGTTATGAACCTGAATCTTTTAGAAGATCATCAAAGGTAACCTTTTGGTCATCAATAAGGTCTTAGATATTATTCTTCAAGGTGTAACATTTTTACATAGAATTCTCGGGGCCTTGGTGATAGTCATAATATGCATTATCATTATATCCTTTGGGTAGAGGTCAACTCATATCAACCTCTATGGGAGGAGGGAGGGATATGAGGTGACACTCCATAAGATTTTAAAGTAAATAAACTAGAGACTCAAGTAATTATGTAAATTATCTCTTAGGTGCATTGGATAAGATGAGTCAATTAGGTTATTATGAAATTGTGTTAACCATTGTGCTTGTTTCCTTTTTAAGTTCTATAGGTTTCACATTGTAGCTTGGTTTGATATGAAATCTGGTTTTAGATGTAGTCAGTGTATTTGCTACATATTAAAGCTTCTTCAAGGAAATAAGCTTCATTTTATGATCTCGAATAATATGGAACAATTCATCAAAATATTTGAAAGTTAAAAAAAATAATGGACTCATTTAATGGAACAAGCAAAATTTGTGTGAAGATGTGTTGACATTTTTTATCTAACATTGGATTTGTCATTTTGGCTAACATTAATTTATATCTCAAAACATATTCATTGATAGGTTCGTTGGTTCCTTATTTGATATTTGAAATTTGAGAGTATGACATTTTTGCATTGATGTTGATAGAGAAATATGCTAGAAACTGATCTGTTAGAGGTTTGAATGCTCTCACTGATTGGATTGGTAAATCATAAAACCATCTTAAAGAATAATCTTTGAGGCTCATTGGAAATAATTTGGTCTAATTTTTATCATTGGAGGCATAATAAATACATTTCACATAGAAAGATCAGATATCTTATTTAGGGTCACCTTTGCCATCATAAAATATGAACTTGGGTGCAACAAAACTAATTGGAAAATGGTACAAACATATTTTAGTATCAAGAGGATTATGTAACACATCTTGTGAATTAATAACATAAGGCGATTTCATATATTTTTTCTCAATGTTGGTAACCTTAGTTTGCAAATTTTTTATAGCTTGTACAAGATCTTGCACAATCTGATTACTAAGGTTTTATGTTTGAGAATTCATCAAAGGGGATGAAAACATGGGTTGAGTTGATATAGGCACAAAAATTGATAATTGGGTTGAAGTGATAATGGTTCCCATGGAGTATGTAACAATAGTAGGATTTGGTTCAAGGAACAATGGTGTAAACACATAACTTGTGCCCCCATTAGATGTAGGAATTGATGATGTGCTCAATGGGAAAGAAAAAAAAAATGTGATAAATTATTTTGTCACCTAAGGATTCACCATCACTAGGTGAGGTTGACTTAGCCTTAGCATGTTTACCGATCTCATCTATTATAACATACAAAAATGCATCCATTAAGTCCTTGTTTTTATTGAGATGATTGCCTATTGTTTCTTTATCTTCCATTTCAAAACAATTTTTTTATTAACATTTTCCATTGATTAAAAATGAAAAAAATAGAATTTGAAACATCAATTTACAACAATAAGATAACATAAAACCCTAGGCCAATCTAGGGTTTGGAGACCAAAGGTCGTGTTCACTAAATGTTTAGATATATTGGGGGGAGGGGGTTAAGAATATATAAATAGTTCAAGCACAAATGTGATAAACTAACCTATATGAGGCTAATTAATTACAAACTCATATAAATGAATATTTTGATTTATAATAGTGAGATATGCTAAATATAGAAAGTACCAACTTCTAAAGAAGTTAAATTGATTGAAATACCAAAATAAGATGATACTTAGTTGGGTTTACTATACACTAATAGTTTTGAACTAGAAACATGTATAAATTATATAGAATCAATATTTTGGATCACATGTCATATTCTATAAATTATGCTTCTATAGCCATGGGCACTACCATTAGATATGGATAGTACCATCAATGCTAGTGTCTAACCATGACATAGGTGTCTAGTACATAATAATGATTAGATTTGGAGGTGACCAACTTCATTATTTTGGGATTTTTATCACTTTCCTATTGATGTAATCAGATTTAAGATATTGGTCATTTATCTTTGTTGATTTATCAAAACCCTAACTCTTCACCCTTAACACGAGTTTGTTAAAAATGGGTTAGTGGGCTCATAATGTCAAGCTCAGCCAAAATATCCCTCTTTTTATGGGTGCTGCGTATATAACCAATACTCTAAGGAGGGACATAGACTTACATAATTCTCCCCTATATGTGGGAAAGTATGTGCATAAGGGTGAAATATACTCTATGATTATGCACATAATGATCTATCTTGTAACTTAAAAAATATCACTCATGGAATTCTCTTTGATTGCTTCAAACCTATAATAGAATGATCCTATGTTTGATATGAAAATAGGGATAAATATGGTTGAATATCTTGGTTGTGTAGTTGATTGATTTAACTTTAGTAGGTGTTTGCTTAGTATTTTCTAGATGATGAATGAGAAGGCTTATAATTTTATTTATACCAAACCTTTTGAAAACATCTCATGGTAGGGTTCAATAAGACAAATAGACTAACTCATAGGTTTTGAAACATTTGTAATTTGGATGAATTTTCATAACTGGACACTAGGTAACGATCTAGACACTACCATCAGCGGTAGTGTCCCTTTTTGCTAATAGTGTCTAAAAAGATATAAAATAAGTATAGATTTGAAATTAATAGTGAAGGATGTTTATCATGTTTTAATCTTTGTATACAGTATAGGGGATCTGAGTCATCAAAATGATATGGATTAGACTAAGAGATAAGTGTTTAGGCACAATGAGATGGTGAATGCAAGCCTTTCAACAACAGGGAGGTCTAGCACTAAAGGGTAGAACCTTGATTGATATTTTCCAAATGTACAAGATTGAGATGCTATAAATGTTTAGTTGTGGTATCTACAATAGGTCAAATATTGAAATAATATGCATCTTGAGGAAATTTTAAAGATATTCATGTGTAGTGGTTTCTAACAACACTGCTTCAACCTACTTTGTAAAATATTTAATTTTTGTAATGATAAAATTATAGCCTTAAAAAAAAATGGATGGGTAGTCTTGAAAACTAGATCAATCCCCATATGGAGAATGGACATGGTGGCACTATGGATTGCAATTCTTGATAGTGGGCATGGTTATCAATACTGGGCAAAGGAAAGTTATCTTTAGGACATGCTTTATTTATATCTAAATAGTCTTTATATATCCTAATGCTCCTAATTGGATTAAAAGTTAAAAAAATGTTGAAAATATACTCATAATAGTCAATGTGTCTAATAAAACTAACATCGTATAATTTTTAGATTTTTTCCTTAACTAATAAAGCCACTTTAGGATGCATTTTTATAATAATTTTATTTATAAGTTTTATCATCAAGTATTGAAACAAGAGTGTGCACCAGGATATATGTAGACTAACTAGGTATATCAACTTAATACCATGCAAATATCTATTGATATTATATTAATAGTTTGGTATATGTGTTTTATTCCCATGAGTCAAGGAGATACCCACCTTAATTTTTTTAGGTATTTCATTAGTGATAATTTTGATATCAATTATGTATTCATTCAATAAGTTTTAGTTATCTTTCACCTAAGGTGTACTAGGTAGAGTATGCAATGTATCAAAGGTAATCTCCTTTTCACTATATGAGGGTTCACATTCCATAAAATAATAAAATTCACTCAGAGTAAAAGGGAATATCTATTTATGATAATATGTAGGTAAGTCCGCATTAGTTCTAAAATATTATGTTAAAGCTTCATCATTGGAAAATATATTGAGATATAATATATCATATGAGACAATACGATCAATTAAATAAGGATGTTTTAATTAAAACTCCTCTTATTTGCTAGTTCCACAAGATATTCTAAACTCTTAATCAAATATATTCATGATTTTTTCCATCTCTTGAGTGATTCTTTGTCGATTTATTGGATTGATCATAAAGAGGCTTAGGTGATTCCTTGATAATATATTCATGATTGTACCCTCATAAATATCCATTATCCACATCAAAGGCTATAGTTCAAGAATAAAATATCCAATTCCTTACTTATCTTTATGATCAGGTGGAAGAATAGGCTCTATTATACCTTGTTCATTTCTTCCTAAACCTTGGCCATTATAGCCCATATTTTTGTGCACATTTGAATCCAAATACATACTTATCTAATGTGGTTTGAACAATACTGGGGGATTTGCTTTTATTATTTATGTTACAAAAATCATCTACCATAGGCTCTCTACCCTTAACATTAATTAAAATTCAATCACTTGTGATTATTGAATTGGTCATCTATAGTATTGAGGGGTCATATAAAGATATCCAATATCAAACACAATTAGGTCACCTTTATAATCAACTAGGAAAACTTTTCATTTAAGATATCAATTTGGTAAGAGTATTCTCATGATTATTTTTTTAGAATGAATACATTCACTAAATTCAAGCATCACCACTTGTTCTAGTGGAATAACTTGTTGAGATGACATTATTATTAGCTGAATATTATTTAAATGAGACATGATAATATCATGATGTTAAATCACATTGAAAAATATAAATGGTACATCATCTATGGTACAATGTAGACATATTAGTTTTGTACAAGCCATGTAATTACAATGTTATTAGGGTGATTTTGTGCATATGGATCATTGGTTCAGATTATAATTATATTGGCATTTTTATCATGTGTTTTTTATCTCTTCTTTCCTATCCATGTGGCCATGTGCTTCTATTTTTATTATATTTTATCTCCCCTTAATGTTTTTATCTACTTAGGGATCATTGTTCTTATTTTTATTATTTTCTTCCTAGTCTCTAACCAGTTTTAGAACATTCCCGTAATGGTTCAAATTTTTAGAGCATTTTGAAATTGGTTGTTTTGTCTTTATGGGCATTTTATTCATTGTTTTAGTTTATCTATTGCTTAGGCCTTATTTTGTTGGTTTTTCCTTCTTATTTTTTATGTCAGCATGTGAACTAATAGGTCCCTAATTTTACTTTGAGAAATATATATATATATATATATATATATATATATATATATATATATGTATGTATAAAGAAAAGTGTCGGTATCCTTTTTTTAATATAGATAAAAATATACATCTAGTAAGAGCCTTTTCGATAGGAAAGGGAATAATAAAATATCTTGTAGGAGGATATAGAAAGAAGGGTGCCAAATAAAGGCACACCCACATAAAAAACCCAATCAGAGATATTAAATGGTATAACACCCAAATGGGAGTGACTAGACCAGTTATCTAAGGGAGATCTCCCTCTCGTTAGGGAGCCATCATCACACTGAAATGTGATGTGTATCTTACCTTCTTCTATGTCTCAAGCCTCATTTACCAGATGATCTTCTATAGAGTTATGTTTTTGGAAGATGTGGTAGAAAAAGATGTGTCTAAAGTTTGAAGCCAGCTTAAGAGTGTGATCCAAGTGATAATGTAGAGAGATATTGAGGTAATGTGCTTTGCCCGTGAGCTAGATGCATACATTTTGAGAGTTTGATAATACATCTAAATCAATAATACCATATTCCAATGCTAAATTTAGTATCATGTGTATAACCTTCAACTCTAATGAATTATTAGTGTCCCATCCCATCCCACGCTTGTGTGATCACGTTCCCATGGAAGAGTAGTAGTCCTCTAGCTCTAATATGACCAAGGTTTACCCTAGAAGCACTATCACAAAAAACATGTGGAGTTGTAATATCCACCTAAAGAACTATAATGCACCATTGTGTCTTACTTATGTGATATTTAGAGGGTAATTTGGAGAACTTGAATTTATATAAGGTGGAGATGATAGAAGGGCTTTTATCCTTGAAAATTGCTTCATTTCTAGTGATCCATATAGCCCACATGATTTGTAGAGGTATATGAAAAAATGTGGCTAAAGAGACCCTATGCACTGACCAAGTATTCCAAGTAATGTGAAGAGATTCACCTTCCCATGTATGTCTGGCATTCTGTGTGTCAGTGGCATCCCTAACTGACCTAGTGAATGGGCAATTTACAAATAAATGATTAAGAGATTCAACACTATCCTGACAAAAGAAGTAAATGTCTGATCAACTCCATCTCCTACGTGGAAGGTTATCCCAAGTAAAAAATTTATTGTGAAGGGTGAGCCAAAAGTGTAGGATGGTCTTTGGTGGAGCTTTAATCTTTTATAGCCCTTTCCACCACCATGGTGTGAGGGCATCCACACACTAAGGCCTCAATGCATTGTATCCATGTTTGAAATTATAAACCCCTCCATCTCTATTATAGGCCCATTATAGTGAGTTTATGCTTGTAGGATTCCCATTAGATAGCAAGTTGTCTTGTGAGACCCAACCTCTCAACCTCAAGCTAACCTGAGTTCTATCTGTCTACTTGGGCATGATCACATGCATCAACCAAAGAAAGGATATGTTATTGTTGAAGTGTATTATATAATTCCTCCATGAACCATAATTTTCTTGGGATACCAAAAATGAAATCCATGCCAATATGAATCCAAGTGCCATCTCCCAAAATCCATGCTAAAAATTTGCTAATAGTTTCAAAGGTTTGTATAATAGATTTCCATAACATTGACCCTCCTGTATGTTTTTTTGTACTCAGCCTGATCCAATCCATGATAACGAGGGGATGCATATATTTGTGGAGCATAAATTTTTCCATAAACCTTTAGATTTGATCAGCTTCCACACACCTTTAACAACTAAGGTTCTCAAGAAAATGTTAAGATCTTTAATCCCCTGGCCCCCTATAGCCTTAGATTGAGAGATAGTACTCCACTTTATGAGTGGTATACCATTATGATCTTTGTTCTCAGTCTAGAGAAATTTTAAGCAGAGTTTCCTGATGCTATTCAAAAAATTTCTTGGAAGATAGGTTAAAGAGAGCTAATATACTAGGATAGCTTCCAAGACATGTTTTAGCAAAATTAATCTCCCCGCCATAGAGATCCACCTAGTACACCAAAATTTTATCCTCTGTTGGATTTTCTCTAGCAACCAAATCCAAATTGGTAGTTATTTTCTTTCAAAAACAAGCCCAAATATTTTATGCTAGTATCTGAGGGTGGAGTAGAGAAAGGCAACACCACCTGAAGGAGGTTTTGAGTGGCATGGGGAAGATTTTAAAAATAAATGGTATATTTTTGTAAATTGATCACCATACCCATAGCAGAGGTGAAGAGCTTTATAATTTTATCAAATGTTTTTGATTTTGGTAGATTACCATTACTAAAAATAAGGATGTCATCCATGAAGAGAATGTGGGAAAGAAAGGTGTTGGAAGCCATTTTGATGCCTAGAATATTGGTCACATTACATTCATAGTGGATATGTCTATTGAGGGCTTCAATAATGAGTAGAAAGAGTAAAGGGGATAGTGGACAGCCCTAGTATAGACCTCTTGTAGGGTGAAAGAAGTGGAAGCAGAGCCATTTACAAGAACTACATAGGAAATAGATTTGAATAAATCCTCAATCTATTTTATGAAAGATGGGATGAATCCATCCTATGTTAAAATGAGCTAGAGATAGAGCTAGTTCACACAATAAAAGGCCTTTGATAGGTTAATTTGGGGGATAAAAGTAGACCTTTTCTAAGTTTTGATAGTATGTAGGGTCTCTTGAGCCAATCTAATGGCATCATGGATATTATGATTGTCCAAGAAACCAAACTGTTCTAAGGATATATGAGTTAAGAGGATGGGATTAAGTTGGGAAGCGATGATCTTGGAAATAATTTTGTACATGCAATTACAAAGTGAGATAGGATGATAGTGTTCAAAATTGGAAAGGTCTTCATCCTTTGGAATGTTGGCCATGAAAGTGGTAGAGAAAGGGTTGTGGATTTTGCTAGTGATCCTTGATTCCTCTACTACCTGTAGTAAGTCATCCACTAATAAATCCCAAAAATTGACAAAAAATTCCACCATCCATCCATCTGGTCTAGGAGATTTCCCAAGATGAAAGGTGTAGAGAGTGTCTTGAAGTTCCTGCAAAGTGATCTGTCTCATAAGCATTTGATTATGATTTTCATCCACCCATCTATCAAAAAAGGTAGTTGTCACCAAAATATCTATAATATTTTCCCGTAGTGGTTTTGAGTAAATTTGTTGATAATGATGAATAACTACCTTGGAGATAGAGGGGTAATCATAACATTCATGTCCTTAATCATCACAAATTTTCTAGATAGTAGTTTTTTTCTCTCCCAGCCATGACACTCCTATGGAAAAAATTGGTATTATTATCCCCTTCGACCAACCACCTATTTATGCTCTTCATTTTCCACTTTGCTTCCTACCAAGACAACAATCTAGCTTTCTCCCTCTCCAAAATGTCCAAATTCTTGTGGGGCTTGACATCATGATCAACCTGATTTTATCAATCCACACTAATCTGAATTTTCTTTTCCAAATGTTGTAGGGTGATTTCACTATCCTAAAAATGTTGAGCCCATGATTTTGTAGCTGACTTTGATCTGGTAAGATTTTATAGTAGCCAAACCATGGCATGTTTGCCATTTCCCTTATCATATTTTACCCATATTTTCTTTATAAGTTCCTTGAAGTCTTCATATTCCAACCAATGTGGTTTGAATTTGAAAGGCACTGGTGGCTATTTCAAACCAGTTCCATTTCCAAATGGATTGGATGATGGTTAAAATAATGTTGTTTCAAAGTGGTCACTCTATGAGAGATGAACTTTAGCAAAAGTGATTCTTTGACCAAAAATTGATCAAGCCTTTTTGATATACCATGCTGTCCAAAATGGTGATTTGACCAAGTGGGTTCCAGAATAGTAGGAGAGAAATCCGCCATGTTGAAGTGTTTCAATAACTCCATGAAGAAATTTGTCATTGGGTTAGCCCTAGCATTTGTACCCCAAACCTTTGAGAGGTGTGTGGTAAAGTTTAGGTCCCCTCTCAAGATAAGGTACGACATGTCCAAGATACTAGAATTGCCAAAATCATTCTAGAAACTCTATCTACCATGTGATGGTGCATAAACATTTAAGATATCTAGGCCACATTGTGTTCTCTCAAAAAGAAAGTACCCAAAATATATCTGGATGTCTTGATGGAGGTTCTCAAGACATGTTATGCTTCTACCCCAAAGCAATACCACCAAAGTTGCCAATAGAATCACTAATTATGAAAGTCCACTCTGGAAGACCTTTTTTGAGATATTTTTGAGCATCAACCTCAGTGCACATGGTTTCCTATAGGAAGAGAATGTCTGGTTTATGTTTGTAGATTATTATTTTTAGGGACCTTTATTTTGAAGTCATCCCTAAGCTTCTGATATTTTGTGAGGTGAAAATAATTTCTAACCATCTTTAGGGGCTACTCTGCTAAGGGCCATTTTGATAGTCTATTGTGTGTCAGTGAGGATGTTTTATTCTGCTTCCTTTTCAACATGTGAGAAGAGGGTATGCCAACCTTTGTTATGAAAAGTGGTGTGGTTCCTAGATTATTTTAGTCCCCCTATGTTTGAGAGAAAGTTATGATACTTTGATGATGCTTTAGTTGTGATTTGGGTTGATATCTAATTTCCTTTGATGACCCTGATACACTGCTAGAGGTGTTCCAAGTGTGACTAATGGAGGAAGTTTTATTTCCTTTCTTCCTTACCATATGCTGATTGTTTTCAACAATATCAATGTTTGTAAAACTTGTCTCTATATAATGTGCCTATTCAGAAGTAACCAATAAACCATATGAAGGAGCATTCCTCATGATCATGGAATCATCCATTATAAAGTCAGGTGTTTTAGTTCTCAATAAAGGCTCCTTGGTATTATCTGCAAGCTTCAATAGGAGAGAATCCTCCACATTTGGATCTTTACATCATCCCATCTTCTTGTTGAAAGTAGCACTCAAGTATTATTTGATTTGATTATTTTTAACAAAAATTATGCACAGTCCTAGAGGGGGAGACTTGTTTAGGATATTTGATGGAATGAGATGATTTTTTATCCTTGATTATCTATTTCTCTATAAGTCAGCCTTCAGGTCCATAGACCTCGACTTAGTCGATGTAGAGTTGTTCTCAAAATGATGTAGAATTGAGTCTTCTAGAAATAATTGAAACTTATTTGATAGTTGAGTAAAAGAAGACTCAAGGGGCCCATGGGCTTAGAGGATGTATTCCTTGCCTCTGAGGATTTTTCCTGTTGATCATAACTCAGATCCATTCCAAATGTTTTTGGATTTTCCTGAGGTATCTGACCTAGATAGTCTACAATTCCTTGTGTTTTTCACTAACATTATTTTTTGTTGTGGGGGTAACTATTTTTTAGATGTCCATGTCTTTGGCATTGTGTGCATCAAAAGGGCACATTTGTGTAATCATGGATCTATTCAAAGAGTTTCCCACCTATCTCAATCTATATGTTAGCCAAAAGGCCTTTAGATATGTCCATTTCAACACATATGATAGCCATTGAAGTATTTGTTTGAGAAATAGTACTGTAATGGGTATTCAAATATGTACCAAGTGAGTCCCTAATGCTATGAAATATTCTTGCATCCCACATCTCCAAAGGCGGTCTTGACATTTTTACCCAAATTGTTGCTTTGGAAATGTGTTCCCTTTTTGGGTCAAAATCAACATGCCATCTAGTGATAAAAAGAGTGGAGTTTCCCTAGAACCATGGCCCACTCTC
Organism: Torreya grandis; assembly: GCA_037957365.1. Classification (NCBI taxonomy): domain Eukaryota; kingdom Viridiplantae; phylum Streptophyta; class Pinopsida; order Cupressales; family Taxaceae; genus Torreya; species Torreya grandis. The sequence goes on along the minus strand of JARHVA010002531.1, from coordinate 1,757,545 downwards.
TTCAATAGTTCTCCTATCCTTGGTTGATCTAAAGAGAAGGACAAAGAATACCCTGACACCCTTATGGAGGGTGGGTGCGTAACCTAAAATAAGGCCTAATCTATTTTGAAGCCATTGTTGTAAATTGCTATCTTTGTATAAATGGTTGTGGAACCTCCCAATGATGGCTTGTTCAGTGTAATAGATGATTTTTTCCCTACAGAGGCTAGGGCTTACCTTATATGTGGTATTAGATACCTTGATGCATTTTTACTTCCTTCATCTATGTCACTTGGCTCGGATGGTGGTTGATGTCTCCCTTTTCGTTGTATTACCTTTAAGACTTTTATGTGCCCCTCCATCCATAGTATGATAAAGTGAAAAAGGTATGTGAGAAACTAAGGTGACATTATTTGCCTCAAGGGATTGAGTTGTTTCACTGAGTAGTGCATCGATGGAGTTCTTGATCCAAGGTGAAAGGAACCCAAAAAGATGTATGTGATTTTGCTCCTCCACCATACCATGATTGCTGTTGGGAGTTGATGAGAGTAAACCTACCTGTTCATCTTGTGTCAGGTTAAAGACTATAAAAACCCTATATTTTTCCCCTGCATGTTCCTCCCATTCCATCACTCCATATCAATACACACACACACACACACACACACAAGGTATCTTAAGGGATATTAAATATATATGAAACATAGTCATTCTTTAGTTATATTTTTTTATTATATTTTTTTGCATACAATCAGAGAAGGGCTAGATGAAAGAAAATATGGTCTTTATTTATTGAGTAAAAATCATCTTATCACTAAAACAATATTGGGAACATAACAAAGCTATGATGCTATGTTAAGAAAGAGAAAGCCAAATAACTTTAGCAAGTAAATACTCCATCCACATATTATACTTAAACAAGAGAAATATATTCAACAATAAAAATGGATAAGTGTATTAATCCAAACAAATGGATATACATAGAATAAGTGTGCAAACATAATGTTTTAAAATAATAAGGATCAAAGAGTGGTCCTTGGTTCTCGTTATAAATACATCTCTACTAGCTCACTAGATGTAATGTACCAAGACTAGTGCCTCTTCTTAACCAACAATGACACATAGTTTCCCTATATATAAAAATTAAGATGTTGGGTTAGTTGATCCAAGATTAATTTATATTTAAGTTTCATTAGTATTTACTTATTTTTTGTTAAATAAGTTTGTTGGTTCATAGTAATTAGTTGGATCCCATAACCACCTCGTGAAAATCTTATAAAGCTTTTCACCTTCTTTGTAAATAAATAAAAGTTTGAAAATAATACATTACTATCTTTTTATGAAAACTATGTTTGCAATGTAATTTATTACCTTATTTCTCCTACTCTTAGTGTTATCAGTGGTATAGAGCCTGGGATTTTGAAGAGGAGGATTAAATATTTGAAGAGCCTTTTCTCATGGAGGATTCAAGATTTGAAGAGCCTTTTCTCATGGAGGATTGAAGAATAATTTCTCTACTTTCCAGTAATAAATTTGATATTTGATATTTAAAATTAATTTTCTTCTATCTACCAGCATTAGAAATTGAATAAACTCCCATAAATCTATTTTTGTAAGATTTTTTGATATTGATTACTCCAAATCCCTTAAGGACTATCTGAAAGCCAAAATCAGCCAATTGTACAACATTTCAAGGGTTTGAAATCTGATTTTTTGAAGTTGTATGACCTTACAAACTTGGATATAGTTTCTTTGGAATTTTGATGAGTTATTGACCATTTTGATAAGTTTCTAGACCAATTCATTGCCTTAAATCTCATCCAGATAGACCGATAAGGTTTTTGAATACCCTATTTAATATATATAGCTTGCACTTGTATGGCCTCCTCAACTTGTAATGGTGTCCAATATGTTTCATAAGTAATATTTATGCTTTGATTCTTCATCTGGTAGCTTGAAACCTATAAAAAATTCCACATGTATGACCTTGTACAGGCTTTTCCCATTCTCTGTGAAAATTGTGTGGATTTTTGAAGAGTTTTGGAGTAGATCAAAGAAAAATAGCATCCCTAGTTTGAGTATGGCATTAAGAGTAGCCGAAAACAATTTTTTATCAAGTATAAAGTTTTATAATAGTTTTTCAAAAGATTAGGGTTGCGGGGGCCCATATTAACTTGAAGGAAAATCCTTTTTACTAAAAAATTTAATAGGTGAATGATTATTACATGGAAAAGTTTTTTTTTTAATTTTACACATAGTAAAGTCAGATTTAAATAGAAAATCTTCTAAACATGCCTTGTAAATGCTTATAGATGAATTGGCTAGAATCTGACACCTTCAAAATGGCAATTTTCATGACACTTCATGTTTGTGATATTAGAGACCATATCATCCTTTATAGGTCCATTAAGATCATTATGATTGATAAAATATAAGTGTCCTACTAGAGTTTGGAGGATGTTTTGGAGGTTGGATGACTATTCCCCTTATCTAGTTAGTTATTCACTCAGACTTTAGGTCAAATGTTTAAATGGCAATTTTAGTAGTAATAGTATGCTTCTTTCAGTTTTTGTTTTAGTTTTCTTCAATCTATTGATATTCATGATGAGGATAAGACATAGTATTTTTGATTTGTTTTTTGATACAAGGACTTGACACCTCTCCCCTGATAAGGGGAAGATACTCTATGGCCTTCAATCAGTCATAAGTGATTGTACAAGTTGACGGGGGTTACTAGCACATTTATTTTTGAGAAAAGGTCATCAAAATTTGTTGGACATCAAGGAGATGTGCCATACACAATATTAATAGTCACTTGGATGGTTTTTTGTGTGAGACCTTATGTGGATTGATGTGGTTGAACATGCCCTGATCGTGTTCTACTATAGTACAATATGATGATCATAAAGAATGAGTAGGCCTTGATCGTGTTCATCAAAATTTATGCCACAAATTATGGGGTGGGCTTCTATATGGAGTGGCATCATTTTTTTTATTACTAGGATGTACAAAATTCTAGTTACAAGTGCAGTGGATACTTTTAATCACTACACAGCCAAAGCTCTAGATCATATTTTATACCCCTTGTTAGATCAAGGTGGGTTTGTTGGGTTGGTTGATCCAAGCTTAATTTATGTTTAGGATTTTTTAGTATTTAATTATGTTTTATTAAATAAGTTTGTTGGTTCACAGGAATTAGTTTGATCTTGCAACCATCCCATGAAAATATTATAAAGCTTTTCACCTTCTTTGTAAATTTTTTTTATTGAAAATAATACATTACTATATTTTTATGAAAACTATGTTCACAATGTAATTTCTTACCTTATTACTCCTATTCCTAGTGCTATCATAAGAGGTAAGTGGAAAATGATTATTTTTAGAGTGAAAGTTAGAATCATTCTCAAAAGTACACCTAACCCTTCTCATACATGTGAGGATAACTACCACATTCAATGTGCATAACACATCACACCTTGGTAACACATCTTCCTAAGGTGGAATTCACATCGAGTGTGAATATGACATACATGAACACCTCCCATGAAGATCATATTAGGTGTTATGATGGAAGAGAATAAGTATGAAGATCATGAATATGGATCCCAACAACATGGGCTAATGAGGTGAACATATACAATGAAAGGGCAAAAAGAATAATGAAGCTACTAAAGTAGATGAATGTTGAATATGATGAAGCCTCCAATGGGATAAATTATATGTTTAAGAATAAATTAAAGAAGGAAAATGAAAATAATTATTACATGCATAAACTATCATGTCATAGTACAAAGACAATCCCTCATTTTTATAAGAGAAAACCTGCATAAAAATCAAACAAATACTTATTTCTCATTAATTTGATGTAGTCTATCAGATGAGTGACCATTTAGCACTACTCACTGCAATAGGAAAGTTCTCAAAGCATAGTCAAGATAGAGTGTGGTCTAAGAAATAAATTGATCATTGATCAATATGTAGAAGGAATCATAAAATAAGCTTCCATGAACCTAGATGTGTGAATAAGAGTGAATATATGGTACAAATTCAATGTAAATAGCATGCATGGTTAAAAATACTCTACATTTGCCTAGTATATAGGAAAACACACTAGGTACATAACATACTCGAACAACTAAGGAAGTAATAATAATACAAAACACCACTTGTAATGCTAGTTAGGAAGTGAATACCAAGTAGTTATCAAGATCCAAGACCTCAAAATTGGTGTCTCAATGTGGCAGTGGTGAAACACAACAACAAAGCTTGCAAAGGTAACTAAGGATATGATTCACACGTATTTAAAAATACTCAATTAATAATGCCTAATATGCCACATGAAGTACTCAAAATTTGATATGAAAATGAGTGTGAAAAATAAGGCACACACACATGAAGTTATACAAGGATAAAATATAAAACCCTCCACATAACTTTATAAATAAGTGTAAGTACAATATACATCTAAAAAACCCATTAAAAGTTGTATAATGCATTAAAGAGTGATCCCTTTTAAAAATAAGGTGGCACTTATAATTAATGCAAAGTAGTATGATTGATAGTTTTAAAAATATGCCATTATTATGAAATAATATAAATATAATTCAACATTATAATAAATATATATCAAAGCTATGAAGATTACAAAAAATATATAGTTTCAAAAAACATGCGAGTTTGAGCTACCAGTCAAAAGTTATGTCCTTTAGAAGGTTTAAAAAATAAGAAACAATAAAAAAATAGGAAAAAATGCAAATTATGGAAAATTGGGTAATCATAATGAAAAAACAATCCCACCAATGTGTATATCTCAAAAAATAGGTGAGGTGAAAAAACAATCACCTCCCAGGTTTCTTAGATCAAAATTTATGAGCCTCAGAAGATCGACACTTCATAAAAGGGCCCAAAGTGATGTAGGGTTAGCCCTTAGCGGTTAAATACACCTAACATGAGGTCACATGGTGATTTTGGTGCTACTATCGACCTCTTAGGCTATCTACTAATGGTTAGGATAAGTGGTCACATGTCGTGGTTAATGCAATAGTTTGTAGGTAGAGTCAAACTAGAGTGGAAGGTCACATGGGACAAGGGAGTCATGACCAGGGGTTACACAAGGGATTCCAGAGGATCAATGGTGACACCACTATAGGATGTTTCCACATGGACACAATGGTGGATTTGTGCCACCAAAATAGTGCCTTATTCTTCCTTGTTACTTGATTGCACACTATTGTAGACTTCAAACACATGTTACAGGATCACTGTAAGTCCAAATAATGAAAATGAGGACTTTTCAAAAAGATCTCAAAAATATAAATCCTATGATCATTATTTAAAGATGTGTTTTTTATAAAAATATAAAAAAATCTAGAAATGTATTTACGCCCTAACTCTTCAAAATATAAATCTCTTCAAAATTTTACAAACAAAAACCAAACTAAGTGAAACAGAGGTTGCCTATGGGTTATTGGATACTTTAAATGTAATGAAAACATAAAATTTACTCCAATATGCCCCAAAAATTCATAAAAATACATATTTATTATATAATTTGAAATGCTTGCCAAATGAGCTCATGGTGTCTTATTTAGGTGAAACAAAAACCAAAACTTTCTTTAACACTTTAAATGCATTGGGAATGTTTGACTCACACAAAAAACACTCAAAAATGATAAATGGAAAAAAATTATTCAATGGAAATCCTTCATATGTATATTTACAACTGATAAATGAATCCAATTGAATAAAAAATTAAATCTTGCCAAATAAGATATGGGTTATGCAAAAAACTTCCCATAGAATGAATCATGTAAATGACCCTAAAATTTTAAAATTGTCTTTAATAAATAAATACCCAATGTATTTTTTAAAAAACATAGAAGGGTTGGCTCAAAGATGCAGATCTAGTATCAAATAAAATATGCAATGATTTTGAAAACCCCTAGAGGGTTAGCAAAATGCTCTAGCATTAGAAAATACATACCTAATGTCATTTTAAAACCCCTAGAAGGATTGTCACAAAAACTTGCTCTATATTAAAAAATAACTATTGGGAAATTTTTAAAACCTTATAAGGATTGTCATAAAAACCTATAGATGTTTTGGAGAAGTTGTGGGGGAATGTTGATATTATTGAAAAACTAGAGAAATTCATGATGAATATATATAAATAATGGATTTTATTCGTCGGCTTTGATATCATATTGGATAAAATATCTCTTATCATTTAAATCATATTTAACATAGAATGCCATGTTAGGAAAGAGAAATGTTGGGTACTTTAATATGTAAATACTCCATCCACATAATGTATTAGACAAGAGAAAGAGATTCAACAATAGAAAAGGAGAAGTGTATTAATACAAATAAATGTATATAAATAGAAGAAGTGTGCAAACAAAATGTTGCACAAAAATACCAAAGAGCAAGGAGAGATCCTTGGTTTTCCCAATGACTACATCTCTATTATCTCACTACATGTTCTGCTCAAAGACTAGAGCTTCTTCTTACCCAAAAGAGCAAAAAGGATCCTTATAAATAAAAATCAAGAGGTGAGGAGGATTTTTGTTATCGATTGAGTGAAAGGTTGAAACATTCTTGAAATTACACCTAACACTATCACATGTGAGGATAACTACTACATTATATGTGCATAACACATCACACCTTGGCAACTCATATACTTAAGGTGGACTTTACATCAAGTTTGAACATGACACATACCAACATTATTTTATGAACTCATGTCTCATAGCATCAGGGGTGGGAACTAGATATACATGTTTTATTATTTTCATGCATGAGTTTTGAGCTCAAAAATTATATACCTACATAAAGGTAGGATGGGACTAACTAAGGTAGGCCCCTCAACTAAAATACCAACACTTTATAGTTTCTTAGTGTGGTATCAATCCCTAGTGAAGGAGAGAATATTATAAAATTTATGTACACTTATACACATATTTAATAGAGGTTTTTATGTATCACCTTTTAATTAAGGGTTCCATGAAGATTCACACTGCATGGGTCCACAGAGCCATTTTCGAAATAAGTTGACCACTTTCAAGAGGATATTGCTTTCAAGACATTCCATTTTTGGTCTTATTTATGTTGTGTCATATATAATTTTTTCACTACCATGAATTAATATATGTTTTATGAAGTTTCTTATACACTATTATAAGGCCTCCTTTTTAGTACATTCATACTCCATCAAAGTCTAGGTAAGTTAGAAATAGGTATTTATCTATCAATTTCCTTGTCTTTTAAATTCTCTTTATCATTTCCTATTAAAGGTAATTTTAATCTCCTCCATATACATTAGGAAGGTATGACTTACTATATATTGATGTATTTAGATATATTTACCTAGTGTTGAATATTATAACAGTTTTTGAAGCTTTTTCAACACTTGTGCATTCTTCATGGTAAAAATTTTTGGTGATCCCAATCCTTTAGACCACCAGACCTTAGGGTTTCTTCATATTATAAATTATATGGTGATTTTACTTGTTTCAACTTTGATTCTTAGGGATTACTTCCTTTCTTAGGTTTTATTCTTGTTTTCTAGGTTGTGCATTTGTTTACCTTACTTCATGGTTTATGTTATCAAAATGGATTTGTGCATTATGAATGATACATATATTTTTTTAAATAGGTATGATTTAAATATTTTTGATTATGTTTTTAAATTATATTAAATAAATAGTAATCTTAAGGAATTTTTTATGAAAATTCCATCTTCATTTGCTAAAGTTATGAAAAATGATGAAAGAAGTAACTAGTTTAAAAAATCTTCTTGTGTGTTAAATAAGTCTTCCATGATCTATGGTGATTTTTATCTTTATCCTTATATATATAATTATTATATAACTCCTATGTTTGAAACCAATAAAAAAAATAGGCTTATGAATATTCCTCTTCATAGTTTTGTTGTGCCAACTAGTGAGGTAGTTACTATGATGCATGTAATAGGTGAGTTACAAAGACAAGTACCCTCTTTATATATTGATTATATTGTATCTAATTATAGGGTTGATTATGATGTTATATAGTCTATAAGGTTTTTAAATATCCTTTACCAGATGTTTTTTTATGCCAACAATTTATTTGTTCGATGGATATGAATATCCTTACTTTAACCTTAATAAATTTTGTGCTTCTATAGGTAAATTTTCTTATAATGATATAATATTTCTTAATATAATTATTATAGTTTTTATTGTTCATGTTATATATTATTTTTGAAATTTACCTAATATTTCTCTACATTCCTTCCTTGGATTGGAAGATGATTTATTATCATGATATATAACTAATAAAGGCCCACCTAACACATTTGAGTATATTCCATATATTCACTAATGTCAACATGAACCTATTTATGATTATGTTCTTAGAATCAAGGGTAGTATGCATTATATGGTATATCAACCAATGGATCTAGAGAAACAATATATCTTTAATAGAATTTTATTTTCTCCTCTTATGGATAAGGTGCTCTTTCATGCTTACAAATCTTGTGATTATCTTTATTATGAGGTTATGAAACTTGAGGATGAGATTTTAAAATCACATGTACTTAGTTATGAGACTGATGCTTAACATTACTCCACTATTGTAACATAATTTAAGTCCCAATAAGATCCATGTGTATATCAATAACAATTATAAACTATTTTCTAATGGTAGTGTGATGCCTACACCTTCCCTTAGCCAACCATGATAATTTTAAAAACTTAAGGATAGTCAAAAGTGTAATATTTTCCTATCTTCTATTAGGAATCATGATATGAATCATGTGCCACAAACATTTAATACAAATTAATTGTGCGATTATCATCATATTCATAGTCATATAATGGATATGTGCCTTGCTTTGAAATATATGATCCAAAATATTATTAATAGTGGTGACATTGAACTTGGTATAACTACTAAAAAACCACAAGTGGTAAGTGTATCTTCCATTTATCATGACCTATACATCATGATATTTCACTACAGTTCCTAAGGATACTAAATTGCCACATTTGTATCATACGAAACCTTTAGTCATTTATGATTTTATAGAATGGAAATAAATACATGGAATCATGATTGATGATAAATATCAATTCAATATTTTCACTATCGATATACTTTAGACACTTAGGTATGATTCAATTGATTTAACTCAAATATCCATATTGATACCTAGACATGTAGTAAAACCATTGGTTTATATTAGATTACCCATCACTATCAGTCCTCAAACATTTCCTACATTATTTTTTGTGATGCATACCATGATCCAATACAATGCTATACTTGGTCTTCCATGGTTAGAAAAAATGAAAGTAACACTTGATGGTAAAAATTAACACATTACATTTTAATATCAAGGTGATATAATAGCAATCCAATGAGAGATAACATTTGTAAATCAAGAGTTAAAGTATCAAAAATTGGATCATGTTACATCTTTAAAAAAATCAAGTGGGTACCTAAACAAATGTCAATTAGTGATTATATTTCTATATAAAAAGGTGAACTAAATAAGTGGGTTATTAATATATATCCAAGGTAATGCAAAATTAATGGTATATCTCAATGCATCAAAGATATTTATTTCAAGAATGATGGTTTATTGGAATGCCTTTTGGTGGAGAAAAGAGTAAGCCAAGCATTCCTCAATCCATCATATATTTTGACACTTACTCATATTATTGGTTAATATTTTTACCTACATACTTTATGATTAAACATGCTGGTATCTTTCATCTTAGTTAAGTACTTATTCATCATGTATTTCACATTGGCTTTAAATTTCACATTATACATTTTTCATTTACATTTTACATGTATTTTGGCCATTACATTGAAACAAATGAAAAATATAGAAATCAAATACATACATACATATGTAGATGATAAAAAATGGTAGTGTCATAAATCTTAAATTTACTCATGAGGCTTGAATTCTCAAGACAAGTCCATTTTGATTCCCCCCTTTAGATATGAGAAACATATTTTGAAATGAACTTATCTCAAAAGAGAATTTTAAAATATATGAAAGATATAATCATGTAGTATCAATTTGAAAATTTGAATTAAATTGCATAATAGTATTGAATATAGTGTTGAGTTGTGTATGAGACATGTGTTAAAGAGAAATAACATTGAAACACACAATCAACATGCACATGATGTGTATCATAGAACTAAAGTAAGATTAGAGACTAGGAGTAATGCATGATATGAATCATAGAACTAGAGTAACAAGCAATGAACATATACGCAATGCCATACAATGCCACACAATTTACATATAATGTCACACAAAAGGCCCACATGTTACATACAAGTGACATGTGAATATCACATAAACACAAAAGGTGAAGGGCCACTTTTAAATGACATTATGATACCATACAAGTAAGAATTTGTACATACAGGGCCGAGAGCCACACACAATAAGTAATCTCTTACTTATCATGCAGTAAATTAAGAAAGAAGCATAGAGGCAAAGCAACTAGTTTACATTATCCATATGTATCAATGTCGTTGTTATCAAGTGACATATCCATGTAACACATTGTAAAGTATGAGTGAGTAGTAAAATATTTTTATGATATATACATATATTAAAATGGTAGAAAGGTTGTGGATAGATACAACTTGTTAAATTGTTCACTAAGAATGAAGAGATGTCTCCAACTTAGTAAGGTTGTTGGGTAATAAGGGAAGCTCAACACCAAAGAACCATATGATATTATGTCCTGTATTACACTCAAATACCTCATGAAAATCTATGTAATTAAAATTTAAATATATTATCTACCTAACATAAAATAAATAACATTTGGAAAGAAGTAAGATAGTATCAATTAAAAATGCATTTTTAAACTTGATTTTGAATTTTTGATGATATTTTTTTGGATTTTTGAAATATTTGAATGTTTAGAGAGTTTGAAAGGTGATAAGAAGTAAATATTTGAAAGTATAAAAAATGGTAGGAATTAAAACATTCCTCAACAAGGTAGTAAAGCATATTATGATAATAATTAAGGCAAACCATGTGTTCCCATTATATGTGTAAATGAGTCATAACAATGTAGCTCAAATGGTTAAGATAGATAATAATGTACATGATCCTTAACAGGGGTAAGAGACTATATGTGATCATGTAAGTGCAATGAAATCCATAATATGGTAGATATTCAATATTAAACAATTTGATTTCTATAAGTGATGTTCTTTGAAATCATTGTAAGATAATTGCTTTAGATTGTTTGAATTGGTTTGAAAATCAAGAGGGCAATTTCCCAAAGTGGAAATTAAAACCAAGGTATAGAATAATGTTTGGAATATGGATAGAATAAGTATCAAAGTAAAATAAAATAATATATGTACAAAGTATAATTCAAGTATCTATCTAATTATATTAGGGATGGGCATGTGTACATAACCCATGGCATGATATGAAGGAATGACTCCCTATGAGGAAGAAGTGCCCATTGTAAATGCTTTTGAATCTAAATGGAATTCATATGTTTTAATATAACCATATGAATAAGTTCCCATTGTAAATGATTTTGAATATAAATGGAATTCATATGATGTTATAAAACCATCTAAACCATTGCTCATATACCCATGTGAACATGTATCCTCATGTGTAGTAGGATAAGATGTTATAATATATACTTGTGGTGAGGCTCTCTGAATAATTTGTTGTTCCTTATGAGATGAAGATATATTTTTAGGTTCTACTTTCTACTTAGGAGAATGAAACATTCTCTTTAAAACTAACTACATATGCTCATGTGTAGCTATATCATGCTAATAAGTAGATGGAGAGACTAATTATATAATATGTTCATGCTCATGAATAGATGGAGAAACTGATTCTCTAATATTATTTGTAATATGTATATAATGCTCTTTAATAGTTTTGTAGACTATTTCATTACCATGTTGCTCAATAATTGTGCTAGACAACTATTCTATATAAGAAGTAAATAACATTGGTTCCAAAGAATATTCATATTGCATTCCTAGAAATTTTACCACTTGATTATCATCAATATATTTATGACATTAATGCACTATAGAAGGTTTTTATCTAATTTTTTGGATCCAAGGGAATCCTAATAACATATCAAAGACCCTTGTGTTTGGTAGAATTAATAATGGAGTAGGCACTATAATAGGTCCCACTTGTAAAGGTAACGCTATATACCCAAGAGTATCCTCTGTATGATGATCAAATGCTTTGAAAAATTTATGCAACTAAAGGGGTAAAAATTTATTAAAAGAACCAAGAAACAGGAAAATTACAATCTCATATCCTGCTCAAGAAGTTGAGCCAAGGTAAGAGCAAGATCATCAGGAAGCGTAGTCCGCTCTAGAATACACTAGTTCGGCCCTTTTTTTGAGGCCCATTTAGCTAAGCCATTAGCCACACCATTCCATTCACGAGGAATGTGCTTAATGGAAATAGAAACAAAGGAACCACTAATCTGATGAATCTGTTTAATCACTGTAGCGAGCTGCCAGTCAACATTGTCTAAATTGCCATTATTCACCAAGTTTATAATCACTTGTGAATCGGATTCGCAGGTAACACTAAAAAAGCCTTGAGTACAAAAAATTTGAGTCACTTCCAGAATTTCCAAGGCCTCCATCAAGTTGTTGGTGTGGTGGCCCTTGTAAATGGAGAATAGAAAACAAACTGATCCACTACTATCCCTGCCTAAGCCATCGATTCTAGCAGCCCCTGGGTTGCCCTTAGAGGATCCGTCAACATTGATTTTAATGCACCCATCTAAAGGAGGAGTCCAGCATCCCAAGCGGCAAATAGGAGGAGCACACAGTCTATTCCCAAACGTGGCCTACATGGCAAAAGGAATGGATGTGGCTGTTGGCAGAACAGGGGATAAGCGCTGGAGAATAGTGGCCACAGCTGGGTCCTGAGCCGCCGCCTGATCACAATTGGCCCGAATGGTTTCCATAATAGCATTTTGAACTTTTGCCCAGACTACCCTGAGGCTAGAAAGGGAGGCTTGGAATGTCCTTCTATTGCATTCAATCCAGATGTTCCAAAGAATAAAAATAGGACTAATGGCCCACATAGTCTGCAGAATGGGCACCTTGGCAGGGGGTTGACCCAGGCGCTGCCAAAATTTGGCCAGGGAGGAAGCATGCCAACAGGGGCATTTCCAAACCTCCCACCAAATATGCCATAAGCTCTTGGCAAAGGGACACTAGAAGAACAGGTGCGCCCCATTCTCTTGACTTCTACAGCAAAGCAAATACATTGAAGGCCCCTGATAGCCTCTTCTGCAGAGATTCTCCAAAGTCAGGCATTTATTGTAGGTGAGAGTCCAGAGGAACAAATTGCATTTCGGCCAAGCAGCTGCATTCCATATGTTTTTCCCCCATAAGAAGTCCACATCCCCAAGATGAATCTTAGAGAGCACCTGATAACCTGAAGAGACCGAGTACTGTCCACTGGGGTCACCTCCCCAAGCCAGGTCATCGCTCTCCCTCAAGGAGCTACAGCCACAGGAAGCAAGAATCTGAGAAAGCTCCACATGATTCTCCACAGTCCCTCCCAGTGGCCAATCCATCTCATTCTTCCACTTATAAGCAATAAAAGTCCCCAGGTTATAAGCCTCCTTGTAATGCTCCACTGTGGTCTAGCCAACAACAAGAAAGGCATCACACAGTAACTGCAAATGGGGATGAGAGGCAAGGAAGGGGGGAGATCCATTCCAAGAGTCTTCCCAAAAAAGCGCCTTAGAACCCCTGTTACAAATCCCAAAAAAATTGGGCTGCACCAATTGCGCTCCAAGTTTGAGGGTGGTCCACACCACAGAACCTCTTCCCTCAATAGGCATTTTGGGAATCTCCGATGGGTTAGCCCCTGGGAAATATTTTGAAGACATGATACGGGCCCAGAGGTGGGATTGGTTGGTGTACCAATGCCAATATAATTTATCCACGAGAGCCTAACTCGAGAGAATGGCAGATCTCAGCCCAAGACCACCATCCTTCTTTGGATGAAAAACAGTGCTCCAATTAACAAGACTCCATTTCGAATGCCTTAAATTGCCACTCCACAAAAATTGCTGAGAAAGAGCATCATATTCTTTAAGAAAGAACATAGGGGCAGCCTAGACCATACTGTGATAAGTTGGCAGCACCTGTATAATAGATTGCAAAAGGGTCACCCTCCCAACCATCGTAAGCCAACGGTGGGTCCAATGATTAAATCTCTGCTTCAGTTTGTCCAACACATTCTGCCAGAAGAGCCTGGGCTGCCTGCCAACCACAATGGGAATCCCTACGTAAGTAACCAGGAGAGGCTACATCTAGAATCTAAATATAGCAGCAATCCATCTCTGAATAGCCTCTAGAGTATTGAAACAAAAAATGGAAGATTTATGCTCATTTATACTCTGACCGGAGGTAGCAAGGTAAGAGTCCAATGTGCTCCTGAAAGCCTATGCTTCGCGAATCTGGGTTTGCCCTGCCAGGATGGTGTCATCCACAAATTGGAGGTGAGTCAGGTTAGGAATCCCCTGTCCCCACTGCCATCCCTAAATCACAGGTTGGGAGGCTCGAGATTTAATGAGACGGCCCAGCCCTTCAGCAAGGATAATGAATAGGTATGGGGAGATCGGATCCTCCTGACGGAGTCCTCTAGACGCCCCAAACAATCTGGAGGGTGCCCCATTGATGAGGACTGAATAAGAGGGCGTACTAACACAACTAAGCACCCATTTTATCCAGTCTTGGAAAAAGCCAAAGGCCATGAGGATTTCTCACAGAAAATTCCAATCGGCCCTATCATAGGCCTTGGCCAAATCCAGCATAATGAACATAGACCTCTCATGAGAAATGTGCATAGAATGAATTGCTTTTGAAGCAATCACCACACCATCCAGAATTTGCCTTCCTACAACAAAGCCCCCTTGTTCCTCAGAGATGATTATGGGAAGCCAGACTTTGAGCCTTTCTGCAATGAGCTTGGTAATAATTTTGTAGATCATATTGCAGAGTGCAATAGGCCTGAAATGATCCAAACAATTAGCCTATTTCTCTTTCGAGATCAGGACCAAGAAAGTAGCATTGAGTGCTCTAAGCATTTTTTTGTTAAGGAAGGACTCCTGCACAACATCCATGAGGTCCTGGCTGATGATACTCCAAAATTCCTAAAAAAACTCGGCTGGAAAACCATCTGGTCTAGGCGCATTTACTCTGTGCATGCTAAATAACCACATTTTCCACTTCCATTTTCTTAATCAGTTTCAGCAAAGCTTCATTCATCTCTAGCATGATAAGAGAAGGAATGCAGCCCAGAATCTCATCCTCCTCTAGTTCAGTTGTAGGTGGTATGCCAGAAAGGAGCTTCAAATAGAAGCGAACAGCTTCCTCAGATATAGCAGGAGAAGAAGTGATACGAGTGCCATCTGGAGTCACTAGAGAAGTTAAATAATTCTTGTTGCGGCGTGCCTGGACCGACTTATGGAAGAAAGCTGTGTTCCTATCCCCCTCCTGGAGCCAGTCAATACGTGATTTCTGCTTCCAAAAGATCTCTTCCCATAATTCCCATTCTGAAAGGTCTTTCAAGGCCACAAATTCAGCCCTATGAAGATCCTCTATCAAGCCAAAGTCCCATATTTGTCTGGTCACACTTTCCAAACTTTCCTGCGCCCTTTTCTTCATTGCATGAAGATCGCCGAAGTTGTTTCTGTTCCAATCCTGCAGCTTTCGCTTCACAAATTAAAGCTTCTTAGCAAAAGAGAACATGGTTGTACCATATTCGAGACCCCCTTGCCTCCACCAGTGGGTCATAAGGCTATGGAGAGCAGGATCCTGAAGCCACATAAGCTAGAATTTAAAGGGAGGTTGCTTGGGCCCAGCAATAAAGTAAGTGGTGAGCTTGATGGGCCAATGATCAGACCCATTCCAATCCAAAATTTTGGAAGCTAGAGAGAAAGCACTAGACAACTTAAAGTAAGAGACTAAAAATCTATCTAAATGCTCAGAGATAACATCCTTACCTGACCTTCTGTTGTTCCAGGTGAAGAGCCCATTCATGGGCTTCACATCAGCTAGGCGCAATCGATCAATATTAAGTCTGATCAGCTCGACTGAAGGATCTAGATGCACCAGTCCACCCCTTTTCTCTTCCAAGCTAAGAACAACATTAAAATCTCCATCAACGATCCAGGGCAGGTAGGGCGCACAACTCTGTACATACCGTAAATGGTCCCAAAGCTTGATCTGCCCCGGAATATCTCCTGGTGCAGACACATTGGTAACCAGGATCAGTTCACTTGACTCAGGGGAGGACACAATCATAGAGAGTGCTGAGAGACTAGCCATCTAATGGAGAGGGGTGACCTTATCCAGATCCCAACAAATTGCCAATCCTCCAGCACTTCCTAAGGCTCCCACACACTGGCATTGCCCCCAACGCCAAAACTTAGACATACAACTGAGCAAGGCATCCACAGAGAGCTTGGTCTCTTGAATGCAAAGAATATCCAGTGAATGCTCGACAACTAGCTTATGCATAGCTCTTTGTCTGGGGATACTATGCAGTCCCCTTACATTCCAAGACAACACTATCATTGGGTAGATTGAGTGAAGTGTACATCTAGGGTCTTGACCACCCCTGATTCCTCCAATAAGTCACCTGTGCGTTGGATTTTCTCATGATCTTTCTTGCATCCCGCTCTAGAAGGGTTGGTGAAAGAGACTTTCTTGAAAGGTCTCTGCACTAAGCCCAAAGCTGATAAAGGCCCCTTCTCTTTCTAGGAGGTTTCTGTGTCCTTAACTAAGTCTGCCCACCTGATATCCTTGTCCTACTGTGTTGGGAGGACTACCAAAGCCCCCTCTTTCGATACAGTCTCAATCTCCCAGACCAGCTAGATTGTCATGTCTTAGGACTCAAGAGTGAGAGAGGTCTTCTCTTCACCCTCAGAAGGTCTGCCCAACTCCTCTGAAGGAATGCCATCCTCAATGGCCATGTAGTCTAGGTTTCAAAGCGGTTAAAACCCAAGTCTTGAGTCTGATCCTGGTTCCTTCATTTTTGTCCACGTCCCCTCACTCGACGTCGAACTTGGGTGAAACCCTCATTATCATGGTTATTAAGAACAGGCTGACATTGATTCAGAATTACCTGATTCAGTTGAGATTTCTTGGTTGGCACACTGTTCAGGGCATGGTTTGAAGAGCCCTTTTGGGCTGAAAGGCCAGCCTCTTTACCTCCGTTGGACTCCATCCCAGTGAATCTCCCAGCCTGGGGGCATTGATGGTGTAGGTGACCATAAGCATGACAAATTTTCCACCAAAAAGGGATGGCTTCATAGTCAATTTGTTGTACCCATGATGAGCCTCCTAGATAGATTTCCATAGTATCTGGAAGGGGGTTATTCAAATCCATTTCTACACAAATATGAGCAAAAGAAATGAGCTTTCTGTCTAGAGATTGGTGCGAAATAGCCTATGGTGATCCCAGTAATGCCGCTATTTGCCAGAGAATGTCTTCTCTCCAAAATTCTAGGGGGAGTCTTGGGAGCCTGACCCACACAGGCACGTGAGTTGGTAGGTCTTTTGCAGAGTTAAAGCCAGGGTGCCAGGGTTTCATAAACAGTCCAATCCGATCATAGAAGTAGGGCCCTCCTTCGAAGATATGATTCCTATCATCAACAAAGGAGAAATTTACCAAAAAATAGCTGTTCCCAGCCAACATGACATCTAAATCTCCTTCCACCTGCCAGGTACGGTGCATCCATGTTTCCAACGCAGCCTGAGAGATCTGAATGCCCAAAAACTTGCATAGCAAGGTGTGGGCAGCCATATATTCCACATCCTCTCTGATAGTTTCAGGTTGAATCACTAAAACAAGCCTTTCCAGGCTCCTTGGCAAGCATCCATTGACCTTGGCAATCCTGGGGCGTTCACTGACATAATATGGCTCCTTCCCCTGAGGAGTCTTGTTCTGTGACTGGCCCAGACCACTGGGACCCTCTCCCGGCCCGTCGTTTTCCTTCCCGCCACACGCAGCCATCATTTTCACAAATTACTCATTTTCTACTTTGAAAAATTTATAAGTATCATATAATTCTTGCATTATATAACCAAGAGGGTAGAGGAGTGTTATGGTGCACCCATTTTCACTTGATCCATTGTCTATCATAACACTCTATATGAATTGTTTTTCAACATATGATGGAATAAAAAGTGCATGTCTATCTGAATCATCATTAAAAAATTCATTATCATCAAATATAATCATACGATGTGATGCTATTTTTATTTTAACTATACCAATGATGCTATCAAGTGGATGCCCATATGGAGGAGGAAGATGAACATTAAATGCATAGTGTACTTTAGAATTAACCTTGTTATTTGTTTCTTCATGATTTGGAAAATGATATTTGTAGATTTTTAGCTTTGCATTGTCATTTACTTGTGTCTTATTATTTTTAGTAGGTGTGCCAATATCACTAATGTTCTCAATAATAATATCTTGAATCTTGTGCTTAAGATTAAAACATATGTTTGTAGAATGCCCAATACATTTATGGTAGTCACAATATGAACTTCCATAAAATAATTTAGATTATGGTCTAGGCATATCTACTCCATTTTTGGAGGAAGAGTGATGAGATTACATTCTATAAACTTTTTCAATAATACGTAAGGATGTGAAGGCAACCTTGAGAATTGCCTTTCTAGTGGAGCTTGTAATTGAAGCTTTTGTGTTGGTTGTGAGATTGGATTAAATGTGATCTCAACTTAATTCTTTCATCAATTTGGTTTGTTATTATAATTTGGTTTTATTTAAAACTTAACATTTGAAGTAGAAGGATAATTTAAAGTATACTTGAGCTTGTTCAAAGTAATCAATTTGACCTCACACTCTTTGATTGTATGACATAGTTCATCGAAAGATTTAAACTTATCAAACATAATTGACTCTTGAATTGGAGATAGGAAACTTTGAGTAAATATATCATGGAGTTAATAATCATACATTTGATTTTTTATATTATATTATTATATCTTATAACATATTCACTATTTGTTTTATTACACCCTTGTTTGAGCTTGGCAATTTGAGCAGAATGAAACTTTTCATCAATGTTGATTGAAAAGTGTGTTAAAAACTATTTTTAATAAGGATTGAAAGCCTTTAATTATTGAATAATAAGATTATAAAACCATCTAATAACATATTATTTGAGACTTATTGGAAAGATCTTTTTTAATAATTTATCATTATTTGCATAGTCTAGACAAGTTGTATGGAATATATGCAATTTTTTTAAGGATCACCTTTAATTTTATATAGAAGAAGATTAAGATCCATAAATCCAAATAGTAATGGATAAGATCTAATTTTGGGTGACAAAGGATTATGTGATAAATAAAATGAGTCCATAGACGGGCTAGCATGAGAGATATTTTTCTCAGTGTGAGATAACTCAGCTTGTAATGCAATAAGTGCATGCTCAAGTGTAGAATTTTTAGAGGTCACTAGAGGAGTGTGAATAACATGATTAGTCATAGGCATGGATAGTTTTTGGAAACCCAGTGACATTTCCAAACTAAGATATGGTGCTATAGAAATAGATAAAGGTATAGAATTAGGAATGGATGCAATAGTAGAAGTGATAAAATTGGAAGAGCTACCTTAAGCACCTTTATTTTGTTTAGATGTGGTAAATTATAAGAGTGAATAAATGTTTTTTGGATTTTAATGAAGTATTGAATAAATGTTTCTTCATCAATTTGACAAGTTTGTTATTGAGTATTGAGTTTTAAAATGAGAGACATGATGCGCCCTTTGAGAGGATGTGGAATAAGAAATGTAATAATCTTTGGAGTTGAAGATTTGATACAAGGTATACCATATGATTTATCTTGTTCCTAAGTAATTTAAATTTTAATAAAAATATTGGAGAAGAGTAATGACAGTGCATAGTAGTGCAACAAATTTAAATAGGAAGGCAAAGAGATCGGGCCTTGCTTAGTGTAGCTTTTTTATTAATTTAGCATTAAATCCATGTAAAAACATAATGAATAAGATGTTGAAAGGTAATAAAATTTGTGAGATTGAATTGAAAAATCCTATGTATAATATGAAAGAAACATTCACTCATTGAACCCATTATGAATACAATATTAATCAATGGAGCTAAGGACTATGAATACAATAAAAAAATCAAGGTATAAAGGTGATCTAAATAATGGTTGGAATGATTGCATGGGCTCTCAAATATAATTACTTGTTCATTGATTAGGATAAACCCAATGTTTTAGAAAACTAAATATAGAGGCAAAACCATACCTATAGCCCACTAACCCCATTTTTGAGGTTACAGTGAGAGGAAATTCCCTAAGTGATATTCTCCTCTCAGGTGCACCACAATCAAATAGATAAAAGAGGATTAATGTGGAAACTAAAGTTTGCATTTAATTTTGTACAATGGCTACGAGTATTGTGGCAAACCCTTCACACCATGATGTCTTTAAACCAGATCACCGTGTAGCCCGTAATAAAAATCACTAAGTAGTTTTAAAATTATTGTAACATGGTTTCTAAAAACAAGCACAAGTAAATAAAAAATAAATGAAAATAAAATGGAAAGAATTTTGTCTATAGATATCAAAAAAAATTAAATTGAGGTTGAAAGAAAGAGATTTTATGTTAGATGTTTATCTTAGGTGATAAGACATTATATTTAGTGTTAGATTACTCTAAGTTTAAACACGATTGAATCATGATTTTAGATTTATATCCAAGGTTAAAGGTTGTTTTATTTAATTGTTATAAATTTACATAAATTTTAATGAAATCTTAAGACAAAAATATAGAAAAAAACAAGAAGTGTTCTAAATATAGCAGGTTCACCAGAATGTTTAATTTATTTTGAATTGAGATGAATCAAATGAATATATTTAAACTATTGAAATTGATATACATGAAATATTAAAATCTAAAATATATAATTAATATAATTATAAATTATCTTAAAATATCAAATTTATCAATAGATACACAAACCTACCTCAAATAGATCTTACGTTAACTATGACTAGAAACTGCCTAAAAAGACCTAAAAATTGTGTTATGTTTGAAAATAGGAATTTAAAATATGTTGGGATAAGGCCACACTAAGAGGATAGGGTCACACTTTGGCCTTATCTGTTGATTGTGGCTGCAATCCTAGTTAACTATGTGACTTATTTTTTTATTTGGGTCTGTGCACTTGTCTACAAAAGTTTACTAATTTTTTATGTCCATTAATTGTGTGAAGATCTATAAAACATAAAACCTAGATCAAATATAATAAAAATAATAGAGATAAAATTAAAAAATTGGGAATATGGTTAGGTTAATATTTTATCTACCTTTATAAAACCCCATATAATATGAGTGTTTCCTACACAGCCTAAAAGGGCCTCAGGCTGATGTAGTTCTCACTCCTAGAGTGAGTGAGAGATTTTTTCCTTTGTTATATAAATACAACTAGATATATTGCATTAAATGATTGAGAATAAGTACCCTTGACCTATAATAAAATATATTCCTATTTCACCTATGACTATTAAAATGCTTCAAATTAATATAGAAAGAAATAATGATTTTTTGCTTAGTGTGTAGTATAATTGCCAAGTTATTGCTAGATGTGTTTGGAGAAGCCTTGATGTTATTATATAGGAGAATAATTTGAATATTTCCAATAAATAACCATGTTAAAATCATATTATGGGTTAATCTCAATGTCTTATATTTAAAAATTTAGTTTTGAGGTGTGGGGGACAAGACTGCACTAGTGGACAAGGCCGTAGTGTGGCCCTGTTAGACCTAGAGCAGTCTTATCCCAAAAAGACAAAGACTTATAAAAAAGATTTGACAGGTGCTTGTAAGAAGAATATGGATGTCTAAATGACGTTCTAATTATTTTCCATGACATTTTTTATAGTAGTGTATGCTTCCATAGAGATTATGAGTTCATGAAATGGTGAATAGACCAAGTAGGGTAAGGATGTCAAGATTAAACATGGTCAAATACTTTAATGATTAAATTTATTTTTCTACAAGTAATGGAAAAAATATCAATCCCACATAAAATAATCTATAAAAATGTGGATTTATACTTAGATATGCATAAATTATTTTTTATCCTCAAATAATTGATTCCTCCATAGTGTACATGAAACCCATTTCAAAAATTATAGGGTCTAATATTGATTTAGATTCATGCTATCATTGCATAGCTAAGGTTTATTCTTTGAATGTCAAAGATGACAATGATGTGAAATTTAAAGGATCTCAAGGTGATTATTGGAATATAAATGAAAAGAATGATTATGATCATTTGGCTTATTTATGTGCTCAAGCTAGTTCTAGGATTCTTGATGTGTCTTTAAAAAATTATAATTTATCTTTTTCAAGTGATTATGATCGTGAGCGATTATTTACATGCCCAATCTAGTTATAGGATTCATGATGTGTCTTTGAAAAATTACATTGAGTTTTCTTCAAATAATGAAAATGTTGTGAATGGTAATGTTGATGGTAATTGTGAAAATGATGTTTAATATTTTTATCAAGATGCCATATATAAAGAGCAAGATATGGAGAAATTAATGAACTATATATTTTTAAACCCTAATAAAATTACTATATTCATTAATGTTATGAAATAAGTTGCATGTCAAAGTAAACCTCCTATTGTAATCATTTCCCCAGTTTATACTCAACCTTATTTTTATATTTATATCACTTCCAATGTTATTCACATTGTTTCTTTCCCCTTCAACTTGATTCTATTTAAACTCAACACATTTAACAAGATAATATTCTTTATATTTCTTGATAATATTTTGCATAAAACATTTCTCTATCTTATCAACATGGTGTTAATCCATAAAGTTTTTAAGTTTCTTCTATTCCAACTTATGGCAATTTTCCACCTTCTTCATCTTCTTCAACTCCTTAAATATATACTATGAAGTACACTTTATGTGACATGCAAAAATCAAAGAAAGCTTATTTTCCAAGGATCATATAAACTATATGTGAGGGTTACTTCCAATGAGAATATATAGAATATTTTTATCATGAAGTTCCTACATACCATTTTTCAATAGGTTTTGTCACTCCAAAATTTAAAATGTTTAATAAAAAATGAGATCCTTCTCATCATGTTAGATCCTTTCATACTTTATGTATATAGTTTGCTTACGATGATAGGTAGTTGACCAAGCTATTCCTTATGATCTTTAAAGATTATGCTCTTGATTGGTTTTATGCTCTACCAAATGGATCTTTACATTGTTTTACAACTTTATTTTATGATTTATTGGTTCATTTTCAAATTAATATTGGTTGAAAGGTTACATTTCTTAATTTAGATCAAACTAAACAAGGATCTAATGAACACATTCATGATTATGTGCTTAGGTTTAAGCCTATAGATATCTTGATGAATTATGAGCCACTAGATAATGAGTTACAAAACCTTTCATTGATATTTTTATTCCAATTATTAAAGAAAAAATCATATTCAATTAATTTATTTATTCTAATGAGTTTTTTCATGTTGTTAGAGAACATGAAATAAAGATCTTAAATGCAAATATTATTAAGTGTTCTCATTTGTGTCTGCTTCTTCCAAATTTCAAGATTTACAACAAAGAATGATCTTAGAAATAAATTCAATGTCCTAAAACAACAATCTCAAAGGATCATATTGATTCGAAACAAATAGGACATAATAAAATTTACCAAGCTTAATGAACACCCACAACAAGTCTGAAAGAAATATTTTAAGTGTAATATGGTTATCTTACCTCCAATAAGGAATTTGTATCATTCAACACCCTTACCTACATATTTTGACCCAAATTTATTTTATAACTATCACTGATTCCAAGGAAATTTAACAAATTATTGCATATAATTAAAGTATAATATTCAATATCTTAATGAGAATAACAAAATTTACCTAGATGGTGAAAATACCAACTTGAATGAATCAATGGCTCCTCAAAATCAATATTTTAATATTATTACTGATCCTCCTCTAAGCCACAACAACAAATAAGATGACAATTCAAACACTCATATTCTTGACAAGGGAGATTACACAAAATGTCATTTAATTATGGAACTTGTTTAATTGATGGCTTAATTGTTGTTATTAACTCATCTACAAGAAATAAATCCTCTTCATATTTTTTAATGAAAGTTAAATTCAACATGATAGTTCATACATTTATATTTAATCATAATATCATCTATAAATGGTAATGAAATGTAAGGAATTATGGTAGATAATGGTTCATGCTTGAATTTGTGTACATATGATATTTTTTTATAGTTTTGAATTTTACATATAATGTTTTGATAACATAGAAAGAATTATTAATGGATATAATGGCTTGATAAAAGATTCATTACGATGTATACTATTACCCATGAACAAGTTGGACCAAATAAAGTTCAAATCTTGTTTCATATAATACCTATCAATGTATCCTATAACATGATACTTGGTAGACTATGGATACATCAAACCAAAGTAATCCCTTCAATTATGAAACAATGTATGAAATTTTTACATGAAGGACAAGTGATGATTATTCATAAATAAAAAGATTTTCCAAAAGAGAAATAAAATTGATAAATAAACATGAGATAAATGAAGGTTGATACTTAAAACAATACGGCTTAGAGTGCAATTCCACAACTCTATTCAAAAGAAAGTGCAAATGAGGCATAAAATACAAAATATAGCTAATAGATAGTAAAATGGATATCAAAATGATATAACTATAAAGACTACCAATGACGAAAATGGCATTTCAAAATACAACTTACCATGGCTCAAATCTTTGGTGCTTCAATGCCCCATATTTAGATATTATTATCTTACTACATCTTAAAATGTTTTTGACACTTATGAATCTATTATAGGTTAATTTTTCACCAATTTCTTATGTTTTTTACTTGATATGAAATATTAGGCCATTAATTATTTTATTTTTCATGTACATTATTTTATATTTTGATTAAAAAATTATTTACTTTGTGATTGCACTAGAACACACTTCATATTCAAGCCACCCAAGTAGATGAAGGCATGTGTGTGCACGCGCACACACACACACACACACATATGGTGTTTATAATACTGGAAAGATATATGCAAAATTTTAGAAAGTTATATGTTCATTATGGCAGCTTCATAGTGGACATGGGAAATTCCATGTTTAGTTGGGGGAAATTGTAAGGCCGAGGTAGAGCATGTCCTTACTTTTTCACATGTAATATTTTTACTTTATATATCTAGTATTTATATTTTTATGACTATATCTTACCATGTTTATTATCATATATATCATGCTAAATTGTTTGACATGTAGTTTACCATGTTCATTATGCTACTATAACATATGTGACCAGTTCTTGTTTATATTTGATGGGATTATATGAATAATATGTATATGATTCTAATTTCCTGTATGTTTCTAATATGCTTACAAGCATGATTTTATTTCTATTTATATTCAATGATCTATCTTATGACTACTTTATTTGTAACTAGTGTATTTTCATATCTGATTTACTATCATATACATGATGTGATTTCATATGCCTAGTGTGTTTTTATATAAATGATGTGTTTTCATATGTATGATTTTTTTAACATCTGTGATGTGATTTCATATTCTTGAGGTGTCTTCATATGTTTTATGTGTTTTCATATCCATAAGTAAGTGCAAAAATTTGGGGGCCAAAAAGAGGACATTTTTGTGAAAATGCAAGTTGAATGCAATGTGTACACGTTTTTGTGATTTAGGCTTAGTTATAATTGAGCCTAAAACACATACACATTTTAAAAATATAGTTTGAAATTTATATTGTTGCATTTATATTCCTTAAAATTTAAATTTATTTTATTAAATATAAGAAATTAGGGTCACTCTACATCTAAAATTAGTCTCATAACTCCATAAGTTAGGATTTATAAGATAGTTTTCCAATATTCAATTTTAGTATTTAGTATTGAATCTAAGGAATTTAGGGCATAAATTTTCCAATTGATGTCCATTTTGGGAAGACATATAGTCATTTTTTAGGTTTTGGGGCCTTTTAAAATGTTTGATGACATTTCTAGGAGTTCTAGGTTTGTCAACATTAGATTTTACAAAACGGTGCACACATAACCACACACTTATTCCTAACTTACTTAACATTAGGTCTCTTAAATAAAAAAGTGATAAAACAACACCATAATCATTTTTGACCAAGGTAAATGGTGATAATTTGGGTTATATCTATGTGTGATCACCCTAATTCAATTTAATTCAAGATAGATTGGTGTGATTTCGGTAATATAAGACACATTGGTAATATTCACACACCTAACCACATGTTTACATCAATTTAACTAGTGATTAGGTCTCTTTGATACAAAAATCAAAACAAAAATACCATATCCACATGTGACTAGGACAAATGTAAATAATTAAGGGCACATTTGTGTGTGATCACCTGAATTCACTTTGAATTTAGGGTAAAGAGGTGTGATTGGGCCAATGAAGGTCACATTAGTGACTTGCACACACACAACCATCGCTATATGTCATTTTTACTTGTAATTAGGGGGATTATATGCCATAAGCAACACATCAACAACATATATCCATTTGTGACCTAGGAAAATACTGATAATTTGGGGCACATGCATGTGTGATCACCTTAATTCATTTGGAATTAAGGGCAAAGTGGTATGATTGGGGAAAATTAATTTTCATTTGTGACTAATGCACACCCAACCACCCCTTCATGTTGATTTTACTTAAGATTATGTCTCTTGTAGACTAAAAGTGAACAAAAACCATCTCCACCTGTGACCAAGAAAAATATGAAAATGCATTGGCACATTTGTGCATGATCACACTTTAGATATTCAAATTTGGTCATGAATGCTTAATATTTTCATTTTTAGTCCACTTTCACCTTAATTAACTTTAGCACTTAAATTGGTCTTATTTCATCACCTCACTTTATCTTAAGTACTTGTATGGGCATATATCTTCTAAACTTGTTATTTTACACCTACAAAAATATTATAAAGTGTTAAACACCTCTCTAAGAATTTTTACAAACATTCAAAATCCTAAGACTAAATGCAATCCTTCCATTTCAGAATCAACCTGTACAGGATGAGATTGAAATTTGATCCTGTACCATGGATCAATCTTGACCCTTACCTTGACAACTACTATTTTTTTAATTTTATACCCTCCATTAATTTATATTTGTAGGATAGGTAGCATGAGGTCTCACCTGTTTGAATTGGTAAAAATTCACATCTAAGCTAAATATTCTATCATTTGGTAATTTCACTAATTGGGCACACTTATAGAATTGCACACTAAGCAAATCTTTCCTATTCTTCCAAAATTTGATTTTATTCACTTGAATTAACCCTTATCCAAGTTATGATCCTATTTTATTTGAGTTAAGCAAAGAATTATCAAATATTCAAGCCATCTCTAGATGCATACATGTATCAAAGAAACACTATTACAGTAAACACTCTAGGTGGGAGAACTATGTGGGTTTAAATTCCCTCTTTGGAGTATTGGATACAAAAGTAGTATTCAATCATCACATGGGTGATTAGGGTCAGCTCAATCTATTACACTTTTCCTATTATTTTTATAGGTTTTTAGCCATTGCAAACCCTAGTGGGGATTCAACCTTGAAGAGGTCATTTATAGGTCATCTTCACATAATCGATGGTCAAAATTATGCATAATCTATATTTCAAGCATGAACATTTAATTATTGTATCAATTCCTTATTTTCCCACAAGGTCAAGATCGAACCATAGAGGATAGTAGTGGCAGTAGATCCTAACCTATTCTAGCTGATTATGTTACAAAATAGTGTCAAATATTATTTCAATTTCATGCCCATAATCAATTTGAGTTAGTCACATCTAGACATCTTTGAGTTGCACACAATCAACCTAACATGCATAAATCAGCTAAGTCTTCTTTGTGTTTTCATACTTGGCTTCTTTCATTCATTCATGCCTTCTTCATTTCAATATTTTACTTTCAATTTGCTCATTATAAGTTATTTATAGCATGTGTTACCCTTCTATTCATTTTATCTTAATTAGAGTTAATACACTAATTAATTCCAAAATTTTGATAAAACATATTCATGAACCCATACATTTTATTCTAACATTGCTAATTTTTTTTCTTAGAGTTTAGACAAATTCATGAATATCTGACACTAAAAGGATTTTATTTCAAACTTAGATATAATATCTGACACTAAAGAATTTTATTTTGACTTTGGATTCAATATCCAACACTAAAAGCTCTATCTTTTGTCCTTGGATTTGATTTATGACACTGAAAGCACTTTATTTTAAGCTTGGATTTTTGGGGAATTTACTAATATCCATATATAAAAAATTTCCTTCTTTTTTCTATCATTTCATTTTCACTTATTGTATATAATATCTTATCCATGTTATTATTCTATGCCATCTAAAATACCTACCTCCCTTATTCCTCTAAGGTTTAGTGCTATATTAAGTGGGGCCCATATTGATAATATTCAAATCCTTTTAGCCACATTTTAAAAGGACTTGTCTAATGCAAATAATGGATCCTATTATTTTGATGAAGAACTTGATTATGAATATATTCAATAAGATAATCATAATGAACAAGCTAGTCATGATGATGATCATGAATAAGATAATCATGAAGAGTCAGATATAATTCATCCTAATGAACTCAATGGAGTATGTCATGAATAAATCCAATGTTTATCCAACTTTTGAGCAGGAATCCATCAAATGCCATAAGATATACCCAAATTAATCAAATTCATCTTAGCTTATAAAAGTGCACAACAAGAAAAAATATTTATTTTCAATGCATTATAATGACCACTATTTTGAATTGTAAACCCTACCATATGTGTTGCTACATCTACTATTGATATTACTATTACATCTACACATTTGAATTTGGGGGAAACATAAGGCTTCCAACAAATATCTATGTCCTTTCCTAACCAAATGACTCATATAAAATCCTTGTTAGTTAAACATACTACATCACCTCCCTTGCCTACTACAATATCCCTTGTGTAAGCTATTTCAAATTTGCATGTTAAGTTGTTGCAACTAGAGAAAGGTATACGAGAAATTAGCTAATAAAAGATTAACCAAGCTTGTTTCATAATCTGTTACCACCTACGATTACATCATATCCTTTACCTATAGTATTTGTATCTCTTAAAATTACACTATATGAAGGTAAAGGAGATTCAAAATAACACCTTCAATATTTTCATGTGGCATGTATAGATTATGATTTCAATGACAAGTTGTTAACTAAGATGTTTCATATAACCTTAAAATATTGTGCCTTGTGTTGGTTTTATGATTTACATATACAATCAGTCAAAGTATTAAACCCATTATCAAATCAATTTCTTAAGCATTTTTCTATCATCATTAATAGAAAGTTAGCTTACGCACAAATTACTAAGACTAAGCAAGGAACTAATGAGCCTATTAATGTCTATGTAATTTTTTACAAGACCATGCTTACCAAAATGACTAACACCTTGGCAGATAATTAATTAAAATATATCTTTAAATAAAGTTTACTTGCACCTTTGAATTAGTCAATAATTTTAAATAATTTCAAATCATTTGAGGAAAATTTTCATACAATAAGAGAAATAGAATTCAAACTTATCACTTTGAACAAGTTAATATACACTTGAATCTACTTCAACTTACAAAATGAAGTTTCAAAGCAAACTATATTAAAAATCCAAGCCAAAAAATACTAAAATTGATGCAAAGATCACATTCAATGTTATATCTCAACCTTCTAACAAGCTTGTTTTATCATATTGACCAAAAATTTAATTATCTAGATTACCATAACTACCTCATAAATTTCTACAAAAGTTTCTTGAGTGCAATCTCAGCACTCTACCTCCACCACTAGTTGTTGGCATGAGTGGACCTCAAAGTGAATCATTTGAGAGCAATGCATATTATGATGATCATATATGAATATTATGATTACTATATATGCAATGTACACTCAACCAAAAAAAAATTCAAGCTCAAACACCACATTCAAGATCTTATCAACAATAATGTCATTGAGCTACACACTCCTACAAAGGAAATTAAGCATAGACATAATGAAAATGCTTAATTAAATATTTTTAGTGATCCATTCCCAAACCATGAGACAAACAATGATAATTAAGTAGTGCATCATACATATAATGCACACCCACCTCCTAAGACATATGATAATCCATTGGATATAATTATTGGTACAAATACTCAAACCTCACAAACATGTTCGATGATCACTTTTGATGATAGTTAGATAGTGGATGATGATTACAATTTTCATTATTTATGTATACAAACATACATTAATTAACAACCCATTTATATTTTATTAGTTGATTATGGATCAAGTGAGAATGCATGTACAATAAAATTACTCTATTCATTGGGTTACATAAAACATGGCATTCAAGAAACATCTAAAAGTGTCAAAACATTCAATGGGAAACAACTTGCTGCTTTGGGATGCATTATGTTACCTCTTCAAGTGGGTCTTGTTATATTATCCACTCCACTTCTGTCTGCACCAAATAATGGGGTCTTTAACATTATATTGGGATTCCCTTGGATATAGTAACTATGTGTTATACCTTCCATGATATAAAGATGCATAAAGTACATTCATTGTAACCAAGTGGTCACCATTTTAGGAATTAGATATGAGTACCCTCTAAAATCTATGGTACCTCCTACTCCCCATCCACCACCATGGGGTATTGATACATCTCTTCTAGAACAAATCACATTTACAATTTTTGAACCTACACAAAATCTTTCTATTTAGAGAAAAGTTTAAAATTCTTAAAACCAATCAATGCAAAAGAAAGCACCATCACATGCAACATCTTCTACATCAGTGATACATGTAAATCAATATGTTCCATAAATAACACAACATTTGGAACAACCTACTATTACTCATCGAATTTCAAATCATACTACATCATCTAGAGCTCTTTTTACCACATAAGATTATACAAGTAGTGATATAGATATCTTCATTACAACACCTAATGCCTTTTTTAATTCTTAGTCATCCACACCTAACACATTTTTTCCATGAAAGGTAATATTTGTAGAACTTATTATATATTATTAATGTGACTCTCCTCTTGAAGGGATAATTAGTTAGCACATTTTTCAATTTCAAAATAATTAAAAATTAAAAAACATCGAAATAATAAAAGAAGAAAATAAATTACTATGATTAGATTCTTGATTACTTGTGTATTATTTTCTTAAACTCTTTCTACATGTGATAAATTTGATCAATATTTTATCTTTTAGATATTTGTGTATTTTTCGCCTCATAGAACATATTTTTCATTTTTTTTATCTAAACGATCCAAAATAGAGATACAATAATACTATCTTATGCCATTTAGCATGTTTTTTCACAGTCCAAACATAGCAGACTATATTTTTCTATCACAGATAGTATCGACTGGAAATAGTCAATATCAATTATTGTTATTATCCTAAATAAATATATATTGACCTATAGAATTTTTACATAGATAGGTAAAAAGATGAGTAAAATGAGTCTTAATACATCCAATTTTTTGATATTGTACTTAGTTTAAGTTTACACAAAACTATTATTCATGTAAAATCTTTCCTTTTATGTACTATATTTCTCATACATGTGTGTTACATACATTGATAAGGGTACATTTAATCAAATGAGGATGTATAATCATTCCTCTACATCCCTATTCTTTCTCTCATATGCATTTTAACTAGAATTCACATGTACAATGGGAACATCTTATTCATACATGGCCATGCCATCATATTCAGTGCATACATTACTTCAACACATGTTACAAATTATCTGTATCCCTTGCCTCATATGTTATATGCTTGCTTTGAATGATACATATCTTACTATGATGACATACCTTTCCACATATGTTATGATATTCAATGATTCCATATTGATATGCATGATACAATTAACTTTTATTTTAACATGAGTAAATTCTAGGATAGATCCCTTACCTCAAAAAGGGGCATTTTAATGGGATTTTTATACATGAAATAAGCCTATGTGAGAAAAACTTAGTTTTGGATACAAAATATAGTTTCAAATAATTTAGAATAGTCCATAATTCAGTCATAGATAAAGATTATTAGGTCATATTCCATGCATATGCATTCACATTAGAGAAATAGGTTACATATTCATATACATATGTGGGTAAGATTTAAATAGAATTTACAAAGTTTACATTTCCATATAGTTACATATTTTACATTTATCACATGGGGTAATGAAAAAAATTCATGCATACTATACTATTTTTTAAATTTAGGGGGCATGATAAAGATTCATGCCATTCTTTTCGTACTACTTATTTTTTGCAATCATGGTAGGAGCATGGATATTATTCATTCTCTTTAGATCATGCACACAAGAACCAAGGAACAAAAATGAAAATTGAATATATATGGAATTTTTAGTAGTTGATTTAGTTAAAGTGCATAATGCATGTTAGATACTTAGTGCCCTCTAACATTATAGCCTGTGAATCCATAAAGGATTCCAACCCATTTATGTATTGGGTTTATTAATACCAACAACATAAATTGAGGTTTTTTCAACCCTCAATGGATTCTATTTTATATACATGTTCACTTCAAATTGGGGCTTAACAACCCTCAATTTTCCATTGGTTTAACAAAAGAACCAATCTCTCCAAGTGCTTCATGGGAAACACTAACTATTTAATGCTTCAAGGAATCATCATCTTAAAGCAGAGTTAAAAGAGTATCAATGGTTTCACACATACATGTTTACTCCTTGTTTTTCAAAAATATTTTCAAATTCAAGTTACATTTAAATTTTTAATTTCACATATGGACATTAACTACTTTTACATCATTGGATGAGTCATTATGGAACACCTTGCATGATTGGATATTTTTCATAAAGGCAAAGTGTGTTTTACACAGTTAGGTATATCTTTCATTTTACTCTAGTATTTTAATTTTTAGATTAAAGGAGGGTCAAATGTGGATACTCAAATTTGGTCATGAATACTTAATAATGTCAAGTTTTTGCCCACTTTCACCTTAATTGACTTGATTATTTAAATTGTTCCTATTTCACCACCTCACTATAGTAAGTATTTGTATAGGCCCATCTACTCTAAAGTTACTATTTTACACCTAAACAATATGCTAAATATTTAAAAACCTCATTCAACATCTGTAAATACATCCAAAATCCTAAAATTGAGTGTCACCTTTCCATGTTAGAATTGACCCACACCAGACATGATTGATAGTCGATCCTGACCCTATGGGTTGATCTTGAACCTTACCCAAATAATAACTATTTTTCAAATTTAGACCCTCCCTTATAGGTTACCCTGTATTTTTAAGATAGGTGGTGTGTGGTTTCACCCTTTTGGATTGTTATAAATGCACATCTATACCATTTATTCTATCACTTGGCCATTTCATTACTTGGGATCATTTGTATCAGTGCACGAGCAAAGATGTCCCACTCTTCCAAATTTTAGTTGTATTCATTTGAAACTACCCTTATTGAAGTCATAAGGCTATTTTATTTGAGTCAAGTAAATCATTAGCAAATATTAAAGCCATCTTTAGATGCATACATGTAGTAAAGCAACACTATTTCACTAAACGCTCTATGTGGGAGAAATGCATGGGCTTAAATTTCATCCTTAAAGTATTATATTCGTAGGTAGTGTTTAATCATCACGAGGATGATTAGGGTTAGGTCAGCCCATTATACTCCATTTATTTTTGTAAGTTTTCAACCATTGTAAATCATAGTGGGTTTCAACCTTGAAGATGTTATTTTCAAGTCATATGTGCACAATTGAGGGTCAAAATTCCACATACATGTGTATTTTAAGTAGGTGCAAGTGACTATGTTATCAACATCCTATTTTATAGAATGTCAAGATCGACCCATAAAATATAGTAGTGGTAGTCGATCTTAACCTTTTCTAGTTGGTTATGTTATAGAATAGTGTCAACTAATATTTTAGTTTCATGTGCATAATCAATTTGTGTTGGCAATAAACAACCATATTTTAGTTGCACATAGTCAACTTAATAGGCAAAATCAACTAAGTCCTCTTTGTGTTTTTCATAGTTAGCTTCTTTCATTCATTTGTACCTTGTCTATTTCAATATTTTACATTCAATTTGCTAATTATAAGTTATTTACAACATTTTCTACCTTTCTATTCATTTTATCTTAATTAGAGTTAATATACATATTAATTCCAAATTCTTATAAAACACATACTAATTCACTTTGAAGTTAGGCAAAAGTGTTGTGATTGGGGCAACATAAGTCAAATTAGTGATATGTACACACCCAACCATGCCTTTGTATCGATTTTACTTCTAATTAGGTCCCTTATATGCCAAAAGTGACACAATAACACCATATCCACTTGTGACTAGGAAAAATGTAGTTAATTTGGGGCATATTTATAATTTATCACTCTAATTCACTTTGAATTCAAGCCAAAGTGGTTAAATTATGTCAATATAGATCACATTGGTGACTTACACACACATAACCACCCTTTGATGTTTATTTTACTTGTGATTAGGTCCTTTATAGGCCAAAATCTACACAATAACACAATATCCATTCATGCTACCCAAATCACACCATGTTAGCTTGAATTCAAAGTGAATTGGGGTGATTGCACATAAATGTACCCAAAATTATCAATATTTTTCTTGGTACAAATGGATATGGTTTTTTTTGCTTTTGTCGTATAACAAACATAATATCAAGTAAAATCAACATAAAGGGGTGGTTGGTTGTGCACTAGTCACCAATGTGACTTACATTACCCTAGAAACACCACTTTAGCTTGAATTGCTATTGAATTGAGGTGATTGAGCACATGTGCCAAAGATTATTTGCATTTTTCCTAGGCACAAGTGAATATGGTGTTGTTATGTTGATTTTGGCATATAATCCCCATAATCACAAGTAAAAATGACATAAAGTGGTATTTGAGTGTGATAGGGTCACTCATACAACCTACATTCCCCAATTCACACCACTTTGGCTTGAATTCGAAGTGAATTAGGGGTATTTACACATAAATGTGTCCAAAAGTGTCCCCATTTTCCTTGGTCACAAGTGGATATGATATTTTTATGTCTCTTTTGGCCTATAAGGGTATTAATCTAAATTAAAACAAGCATAAGGAGGTGGTTGGGTGTCTGCTAGTCACCAATGAATCTTATGTTTCCCTAATTATACTACTTTGGCCTGGATTTAAAGTGAATTGGGGTGATTCTGCATAAAGGTGCCCAAAATTATCTGTATGTACCTTGGCAATATGGATATGGTGTTATTATGTTATTTTTAGGTTATAAAGGACCTAATTACACTGATAGGTGTTCCCTACAGTGCTATTCAGGGGGGAGGTGGGGCGAGTGAAAGGTTGTAATGGTGTGAATGGGTTGACAATTAATTATTTGAAAGCTGACATTATAAAATAAAATTTAATTAACAAGCTGACATGAATAAATAAATAAAAAGCTACCGATGTAATGATTTTAAAAAAAATCTATAAATTTAAATCAAAAAAACAAAACACAAAGAAATTCATAAAGCAACGAAGAAGAAAAGAGCAAAGTATAGCGCTAAATTTATTTGAAAATTAAAAAATCAAATATTAGCACACCACATCAATATAACATGTATTTATTTTAATTTTTAATATATTAATGTTTCTACAACAATAAAGATATGTATAGATTTATTAAACCCTATTGATATAAAAAATATATCATTTATTTATTTTATTTACTATGTATTTTTTGGAATTATTTTTTACTTATTTATACCAGAAAAAATAAACCATACGAAAATATTTTTTACTTCTTTATTTACCTAATAAACCCTATTATGTCTAAAATATATTATTTATTTATTTTATTTACTAAGTATATTTTTGGAAATATTTTTTACTTACTTTTTTATGCGGAAAAAAAAAACCATGCCAGAAATATATTCTTTATTTATTTTATTTACTAAGTATATTTTTGAAAATATTTTTTACTTACTTTTTTATGCGGTAAAAAATAAACCCTATTGATGCCAGAAATATATTATTTATTTATTTTATTTACTATGCACATTTCCAGAAATATTTTTTATTTATTTATGCCAAAAAAAAAACTACGCCGAAATATTTTTTACTTATTTATTTACTTAATAAACCCTATTATGCAAAAAATATATTATTTATTTATTTTATTTACTATGTATATTTTGAAAAATATTTTTTACTTATTTATGCAAGAAAAAATAAATGCAAGGTAGAAAAATCTAATAAAAAGGTGGAAAAATCTAATAAAATATTTAAAAATTAAACCTGAAAAAATTGTAGACAATAAAAATGAAAAATGGTTATAACTAAACAATATATATAATTATAATGTATACATATTATTAAAAAGGTAAAGTGGTATTTCTTAATTGTATGGAGAATCTAAATCTTAATTTGAAAGAAAGGATTTTAATGTTAAATCTTAACTTCTAGCATAGGATAATTTATGATTTTGGTTGAATGTTATTACACTCTTTAGTTGTCATAATAAATTATAGTTATATGATTAATAGAAAAATAATTTAATAAACATATGGGGAACATGGCTCAAAGAAAAATGCAGTTTAAAAATGAACAACATAAAAAAGAATATGAAGAATAAAAGCAAGAATGTCGAAGATAATACTCTTGAGAATACTAAAGATAAAAATGATGATTACCGATGACAGATGATGATAGAATAAATAAAAATGAATATGAAAGATAATGATGCACAAAATGTAAAGCCGAATTGCTAATCTAAGAGCTAGAAGGACAAATGAGAGAACATGCAGAACATATGATAGTACAGCATGCACAAACTTCTCAACAAGACCAAGCTGTATTACGAAGAAGATCACAAAGATCAATTCATGTATATAAAATGATTGATGCAGAAAGAGAACTACTACAAAAACAAAATTGAGACAGAGTACAAAGACATTGTCTTAAAAATAATAATGTCGATGGGGATGGTAATGATGAAATTTTAATGGAGAGAGAAGCATAACATATGATGGAATTTGTTGAAGGCCCTATTCATGAAAGTGAAAGTGGAACAAAGTGTGTACCAAAAACCCCATGAGAAAGATTGATAGAGCCATTGGAATTTAATTTTACTAATATTGATGATGATATACAAGGGTCTGTGAATAATCAAACAGAAGCAACCACTATTAAAAGAAGAAATAAGAAAAATAATTTTAAAATTATTGAACAAACATGGCCAAGTGAAATGCAAGGATTCCAGAGAAAT
The DNA here is from genome assembly GCA_037957365.1 of Torreya grandis. Lineage (NCBI taxonomy): Eukaryota > Viridiplantae > Streptophyta > Pinopsida > Cupressales > Taxaceae > Torreya > Torreya grandis. Next base: position 1,719,986 of record JARHVA010002531.1, on the reverse strand, counting down.
CAAGAACAAACAAATATTAATATAATTGAAAATGTTGGTATAGATTTTTAGATTATACAGTTGTTATTTTGATGTGAATTAGATAAACTTGCTTTGCCACATATGTGTTATATTTGTTAGGAGAGTTACCTTGGTATGATTACTTGTCAAGCTCTTGAAGGGCCTATTTGTAGTAGATGTCATCAAAAGAAAGGTGTGCACTAATTTTTTGAAGCAAATAACATGGATCTTGGGGCCCAACCACCTCAACTGGTAAACTTAACCCAAGTGGAAGAGATGTTGATTGCCCATGTGAATCCAATTCTACAGGTGACCCATGCAATAGGAGGGCAATATAAATACAAAGGGCATAGTATTTATTTTTGACAAGAAGTTAAGAAAATTGCCAAAAAATTACCACATCATATTTCAGATCTTCCAATTATCATAGTGCGAAAAAAGCAACAATGTGGAACTACATACAACTTTACTATGAATAATGATCATGTATATAATGCACTTCAATATAATATTGAGCACGATAAGTTCTATAAAAATGTCAAGATTAATGAAACAACACTAAAGGATTTCCAAACTAATAAGTCTACAAATGTGTTCAAAATGTTGAACCAATTAACATGGAATTTAATACATATTTCAATGAAAATATTTTTCCAGGTCCTATACTTAAGATAAATGAAGGTAATATTATAGATCACACATCATCAATGGCAACCAAACCACCCAATGTCCCTAGAGAGATGGAATTGATTTGAGCTTGGGTAAATAATCCAAATGCTGATCCGGGTGAATTAATAGCTTGGCCACAAATTGGTACATTTCCATTGAATGAGTATGTGATAGAAGGTTTATTAGACATGGTTTTCCCAACTCTATTCCCTGATGGAAGATGTGATTAGTTAGAACCATGACTAAAATGTGTACATCTGCATGAATATGTGAAACATCTGATTCAATATCAAGATAATCATTTTGGAACACACCCTTGATTTAAGTACATTTCCATGAACAAGATAGTGCAAAATCAAGCACACAATTTGTAATAGTATTTGTAAAAAAAAGCCTTCAAGAACTACCAACTACAATTGATGAATTGTGTGAACACATGGATAATATGCCAAAATATCACATTGTAGATTGGTTGATGTGATATGAAACTACATTATGAGTCACAGTTCTTATTGGACAAAGTGTTGTGTAGAGTTAATTGACTTATTGCATCAAATTGGAACACCAACTATCTTCTTTACTGTAAGTGTAGCAGATATGTATTAGTCAGACCTCCATTCACTGATGTCAGGAAATCTACCTACTAATCCATGTGAAGCACAAAGATGGCAGCAATAAAACATAATTGAACAGCCACATATAGGTGATTATTATATGCACATCCCTTAAATTTGCAAGCATGGCAAAAGAAAATAGATTACTTTCTATGGATGAAACAGAGTCTAATTTTTGTTATGAAACCCTGAGTGAAAAACAAAAATTAGCATTTGATATAATTATAAGACATTATAATCAAGGAAAAATACATTTCCATTGCATTTGATAATCCAAGGAATGACAGGAAAATGGAAATATTATCTTATTAAAATGATTAAATTGGCACTTCTAGAGTTATCACAACAACAATGTTTCCCCCTTCTACTACTTGCTCCAACATGAGTTACCGCATTTAACATTGGTGCATCAATAATACATACAACCTTGCGAATTCCTATTTTAGATTTTGAAAAACTAGAAAGAATAAGGTTAACAACCTTTCAAGAATAAATTAAACATGTTAGATATATGTTGATTAATGAGATGAGATTTATAGGTCAAAATATGCTTGAAAATATATATTCTCGATTCCACCAAGCATTTCCATAAAATGTTGATATGTGCTTTGGTGGAAGGTTGATGATTTTTGTTGGAGATTTGGGATAGTTGCCTCTAGTAATGGATAGACCTCCATATGCAAGTATAAGACAAGCAAAATTATTATGGGAAACTTTTTAAACTATTGTTACACTCGATAAAGTTTTTAGACAATAGGGTCAAACTAAAAAACAATAATAGTTTTGAGAACTTCTAATAAATCTAAGAGATGTCAATCCAACCATTAATGGCTGGTAATTATTGATGACTAGAATAGATGCTTCACTTAAAACAATATAAAAGGAGGATTTTAATGAACACATGCAATTATTTGTAACAAATGAGAATGTGCATCAACATAATAGGATAAAATTTTATGCATTGAATCAACCTGTTGCTCGAAGTATTGTAACTAGAAGATAAAACAATATTATTACAGGATTGGATGATGAACAATTAGAAGTTGAATTATTGATTGCTATTGGTGCAAGGGTGATGCTCACCATAAATTTATGTACAGAAGCAAGTCCCTTCAATGGCACACTTGGATATATTCAAAGTATTGTATACAAACTAGGGCTAACATCCCTTGAACCACCTACATGTGTTATGGTTCAATTTGATAACTACACAAGGATTCCTTTTTTTGATGAATCTCCAACTACAATTCCTATCATTCCAATACAAAGGGGCCATGTGAGTCAGCTACCTTTGAAATTGGCATGGGGATTGACAATCCATAGATCACAGGGCTTAACACTTAGCAAATCCATAATTAATATAGGACTCATAGAAAGATAGGGTTTGATATTTGTGGCAATATCACATGTAAAGTCATTACATGGATTAAGGATTATACCACCTTTCACATATGAAAGGTTTGAGAAACTGAAGAATGGAAAAGGGGTACATAACAGAAAAGAGGAAGAAGAAAGACTTCAATTGTTAGAGTATCTCATGTACACAGATGGAATTTATTAAACTTAGTGATATTATATTGCTTATATATATCATATATGTGTTGATCTTTATCTCATTTTAATTTCAAATGTATATGGTCTAAATTTCATAAAATTATTGTTATATTTCATATATGTCATATTGGTGTTTTTCTCTAGTTCCCATGTTCTCTAAATTATATTTATATTGCATATATGTCATATACGTACAGTTTTGATCTTCCTCTATATATATATTTATATATCAAAATTTATGTTTCTCTCTATTTTTAATGTTATTAATTAATTAAATATTTATATTAAATGTGTTTTTATTAGAAAAAAATTTAATCTTACATGGCGGCAAGTGCTACTAGCATACATATCTTAGATAAATTTATGTAAAATACATCAATAAATATCATTCTTGAGGTACTCACAATTTAAAATGATATAGGTATCTCGAGAATGATATCTATCAATGTATTTTACATAGATTTATCTAAGATATGTATGTTAGTCATAAGTAAAATTGGCATAAATGAATGGTTGGGTGTGTGTTGGTTTTTAATGAGACTTACATTATCCCAATCACACCAAGTTGGCCTCAATTTTAAGTGAATTGTGTTGACCATTCATGGATGTGCCTCAAATTATTTATATTTTACCTCATTTTTAGTGTATATGGTGTTGTTATGTTGCTTTTGGCCTATAAACCCTTTAATCACAGGTAAAAATGGTATAAAGTGGTGGTTTGGTGTGCATGGGTCACCAATGTAGCCTATATTTCCCTAATCACACCACTTTGGCTTGATTTTTAACTGAATTAGGGTGATTATGTATATATGTGCCAAAAATTATCTATATTTCCCTGGTCTCAAATGGATATGTTGTTGTTGTGTCACTTTTGGCCTCAATTCGAAGTGAATTGGGTTGATCACACATGAATGTGCTAAAATTATTTGCATTTTCTATCATTATAAGTGCATATGGTATTGTTGTGTTGTTTTTGGCCTATAAACCCTTTAATTTCAAGTAAAGTGGTGGTTTGGTGTGCATGGGTCACCAATACGACCTATGCTTCCCTAATCACACCACTTTGGCCTGACTATGAAGTGAATTGGGGAAGTCATGCATACATGTGCCCTAAATTATCTATATTTTCCTTGTTCTCAAATGAATATTGTGGTGTTGTGTCACTTTTGGCATCAATTTGAAGAGAATTGGGTTGATCATACTTGAATGTGTCACAATTATCTACATTTTCCATTATTTCAAGTGGATATAGTCTTGTTGTGTTACTTTTGGCCTCTAAACCCTTTAATTACAAATAAAATTAGTATACAATTGGTGGTTTGGTGTGCAAAAATCACCAATGTAACCTACATTGCCCCAATCACATAGCTTGCATTTAAAGTTAATTAAGGTGATCGTATATACATGTGCCCAAAATTATCTATATTTTCCCTAGTTGCAAATGAATATGGTGGTGTTGTGTCACTTTTGACCTACAAGGGGACTAATTACTAGTAAAATTAGTATAAATAGGTGGTTGGGTGTGTATATGTCACAATGTGACTTAAATTCACCCAATCACAACACTTTGGCTATGATTAGAAGATAAATAGGGTGATCATGCACAAATGTGCCTAGATTTGTCTGCATTTACATTGGTTACAAGTGGATATGGTGTTTTAATGTCTATATTGGCCTATAAGGGACCTAATCACAAGTAAAATTGACATAAAGGGGTGGTTGGGTGTATGTGGGTCACCAATACATCATACATTGCCTCATTCACACCACTTTGACATGAATTCAAAATGAATTGGGGTGATTGCACATAAATGTAACCAAAATTATCCCCATTTACCATGGTCACAAATGATTATGGTGTATTTGTGTCACTTTTTACCTATAGGGGACCTAATTGTAAGTAAAACTAACATAAAGGGGTGGTTGGGTGTGAACTAGTTTATAAAATTTAATTTTGACAAACCTAAAACTCCTAGAAATGTTAGCAAGCAATCGTGAAGGCCCCAAAACCTTAAAAATGACTATATATTTACCCAAAATTGACATCAATTGTAAAATTTATACTCTGAAATGCTTAGGTTCAATACTGAAATCCTAAAAATGACTAAGTATTGACCAAATTGGATTTTAAAAAACTATATTCTGAATGGTAACTCATGAAATTGTGAGACCAATTCTAAAAGATGCAGAGTGATCCTAATTTTTTATAGTTTATAAAATAAATATAATATAATTAATATTTATTTTAGTAAACACACCCCTTGCCTTTTATTTAATTAACTTGCATGCTTTAAAACATAGTACATTACATAATTCTAGTGCACATACGCATTATAATGTGTACACACTTTAGTGTGTACATGTTATAGTGTGTATTTGCTTTAGGTTTGGATATTTGAACCTAAGGCTTGGACCTGTTTAACCCTTTTAATTTAAGATATCTTAAACTAATGAAATTAAATTATTGAAAAATAATATCTAATATGTACTGATCTGATATTAAAATATAGTCAAATATAATATATTACAAAATTTATCAAGATTAGAAATTTAATAAAAATAGTAAATGAATCGAAGGATACACAAACCTCCTTAAAAAACAAATTTTGACTACACAATTTTATTGTAACTAAAATAATATAAAATGACCTACAAACATGGTTGCATCAGAAATAGTATTTTTTAGTTTGTTTGGATAAGTCCATAAGAGGCGGATAGGTGCACACTAGGCCTTGTCCACTGACTACAGTTATATCCTGTTAAGGTGTGGAGCTAAAAGCTTCAACTATTTGCAGACACAAGAGAGGATGCTAAAGAAGCAGAGGAACCAGCGTCGGCAGTATAACCGACGTCGGTCACAGACAGTGGAGAAGGAGACCGGCGACGGCAGACAGTCGGTCGACATCGGCAGCACCAGACAAGCAGGGATCGACGTCGGTCGCCTGTGTATTTTCGAAACTGTTGTTGAGGAACAGTCAGTTAAGTGAAGTGAGTGTTTGCATGTCAAGCGACTAATTATAGTCACGAGCTGCGTGTCTAATTATTGTAACTTGAGTTCTATTTTTGTAAGCATGGGATCTTATTTATAGACCCATAAGGCATGTATTGTAATAAAGCAAGAAGGCAAGTAAAAGCATTGAAGCTAGCAAAGTCAAGGAGATTAGCAGAAGCATTCAAGGAGGGATAATAACTCAGGCTTTAGAGTTGTTGTGTTGAGCAAGAGAGAGAGGGAAGAAGGTCTTGACGTGTGGCAAGCCTTTGAGGTGGAGAAAGAAGTGGCATCTTCTTTATTGTATTTTCTTCTAGTAATATTTAATACAAGAGTGTGTATTGTCTCTCAAATTCTTTGTTGTCTCAAGTTTCTAGCTACTTTATCATTCTGGTATAATTCCATGTTTAATTGCATATAAGAAAGTAATCAATTGTGCTCTAATTGGTAGAGCTAGAGATCCCCCTGACAAGTGGTATCAGAGCTACGGTTTGCAGGAAGCAGGGTATTATTTTTTTATTACAGGTCATTCACAGGGTTTTCTGATTGAGTGGGAGTTCAGCAATGGCAGAAGAAAGTAGGCTAGGAATGGAGAAGTTTAACGGCAAGAATTATCAACATTGGAGGATGTAGATTGAGGACTATCTGTATCAGAAGAATTTGTACTTACTGTTGGGTGGGGTTGCATGCAAGCCCACAGATATGAAGGATGAAGAATGGAACGTTCTTGATCGGAAGGCTCTTGGTTCTATAAGGTTGAGCCTTGCATCGTCTGTGATTTCTAGCTTATCACAGTGTAAGACAACGAAAGAGTTGATAAAGTCCTTGGCAAATTTATACGAAAAGCCCTCGGCTTCTAATAAGGTATATCTTATGAAGCAGCTATTTACTTTGCAAATGCAGGAAGGTGGATCGGTACATACTCATTTCAGTGATTTCCATGGTTTGGTAAACTAACTAGCTTCAGTCAATATTGTTTTTGATGATGAGGTAAAGGCTCTCCTGATCTTATGTTCTTTGCCTGAAAGTTGGGACGATTTGGTTATGGCAGTAAGTAATTATGCATCTACTTCTAAAATCTTAAAAGTTGATGATGTTGTGAGTGTGATCTTGAATGAAGAAATACGCAGGAGAAGCACAGGTGAATCATCAGGGAATGTTCTAAGTGCAGAAAGTAGGGAAAGGCAAAGGGAGAAGGTTGAGCAAGGGAAATCAAGGTCGGGAAGGAGATCCGAGTCCAAAGGTATTACTTGCTGGTTTTGTGGAAAGAAAGGACATACAAAGAAGGACTGTTGGTTGAGAGATAAAGAGAATCAACATGCAGGTATGGAAGAAGCAAAGAATGCAAAGATTGTGATGCAGGATGCTTTCATACTTTCTTCAGATAGTCAGGTAGGATCATGGATTTTAGATTCTGGTTCATCTTTTCATGCATCCCCAAACAGAGATTTGTTCTACGAGTATGAATAGGGAGACTTTGGAGTTCTTTATTTAGGGGATGGTACACCTTGTCAGATAGTTGGCAAAGGGAAAGTGCAGCTGAGATTGCAGATTGACAACATGTGGGTGTTGAAAGAGGTCATGCATGTTCCAATTCTGAAGCAGAGTCTGATTTTTGTAGGAAGGTTGGGAGATGAGGGATGTACAATAACCCTCACAGCAGATTCTTGGAAGGTTACCAAGGGAGCACTTGTTCTAGTAAGAGGTAAGAAAGTAGATACTCTTTATCTGTCTACTTGTATTACTGATTCTACTTCTGGTGTAGATTCGAAGATGTGGCCTAATAGGCTTGGTCACAAGAACAGGAAGGGAATGGAAGTTCTTGATTCAAAAGGTATGTGTTCAAATTTGGAAAGCACAGATACAGTTCATTGCAGAAAGAGGAAATTTGATGCTTTTGACAGGAACAAAGAAGCCTTGGTGTTCATGGAGGAGATGAAGGACAGAGATCAGTCACAGGGGCTGAATAAATCTGAGCAGGGCAGCATGGACAGAGGTTTGATCTAAGAAGAGCTCATGGATGAAAATTTCATCACTTACAGGAACACACAGACACCGATGTCGGTAGCTTGGCACCGACGTCAGTCATCCAGATACCGACATCGGTCATGTGCAAACCAGGAGGGTCGGTAGGTTGGACTGGAGAAGTTCGACGTTGGTCATAAGGACCGACGTCGACAGGAGGGACACCAGCGTCGGCCAGGGAAACGACGTCGGTAGTCAGGGTCAGTGCAGGGAACCGACATCGGTTAGGAGCAGACTGGGAGATGGCCTAGATCGGTCACTGGAACGGATGTTGGGTGGATCTATAAGTCTCAAACACCCATGTGGAGGTTAGGAAAGGTATGTGAACCTCATATTCATTGTTCACCTTCTTTATATTGCTTACTGATAGTCATGAACTAGGAAGATGGAAGAAGCAATGCAGGTAGAATCCAGAAACAGTGGGAGCTTGGCATGGATGAGGAGTGCGAGTCCTTGGAGAACCAAATAGGAATTTGTTGGTAGTGTTGTCAGCTGGAAGAAAGCACTGGATAGAGGGATGGATTCCCATTTTAGAGAAGAGAGTGGATGGACACATGAGACAGAAGGCTATGGCATATGGTCTTGAGTATGCTGCAGAACAATGGAGGTTTGACCATTGTATTTTATCTTTACCAGGTTGGATAATATTAGCTACATTTTCCTGTTACTGTATTGTGTTACTTGTTGCAGGGTTTCATATACAGGGAGTTTTTTGAGCTAAGGGTAGAGTTGGTTCAGAAGTGTGTCATGGAGAATTTGGGAGCAGCAAAATTTTTGTGACATAAGATACATGTATTGCATCACAGGTTTGCGTGATGGTTGGTCTTCAAGAGTGACATTGAAGAGGGATACAGAGCCTAAGGAACAAAATAGATGGTGTACAGGTACAAGTACAAGTTGCAGCTATTTATCTCCAAGTGGGAGATTTTTAAGGTGTGGAGCTAAAAGCTTCAACTATTTGTAGACACAAGAGAGGATGCTGAAGAACCAGAGGAACCGGCGTCGGTCGCCTGTGTATTTTCAAAACTGCTGTTGACGAACAGTCAGTTAAGTGAAGCGAGTGTTTGCATGTCAAGCGACTAATTATAGTCACGAGCTGCATGTCTAATTATTGTAACTTGAGTTCTATTTTTGTAAGCATGGGATCTTATTTATAAACCCATAAGGCATGTATTGTAATCAAGCAAGAAGGCAAGTAAAAGCATTGAAGCTAGCAAGGTCAAGGAGATTAGCTGAAGCATTCAAGGAGGGATAATAACTTAGGCTTTAGAGTTGTTGTGTTGAGCAAGAGAGAGAGGGAAGAAGGTCTTGAGGTGTGGTAAGCCTTTGAGGTGGAGGAAGAAGTGGCATCTTCCTTATTGTATTTTCTTCTAGTAATATTTAATACAAGAGTGTGTATTGTCTCTCAAATTCTTTGTTGTCTCAAGTTTCTAGCTACTTTATCATTCTGGTATAATTTTGTGTTTAATTGCATATAAGAAAATAATCAATTGTGCTCTAATTGGTAGAGCTAGAGATCCCCCTGACATATCCTGGTTGACTGCGGGCTTGATTTATCGATCTAGGTTTATGTGACTTCTTGTGAGGGTTGCCTGCCTAAATTTGTATTAAAAAACCCCTTGTAACTAAGCATTACCTACATAGCCCAAATGGGCCTCATGTCCATATAGTTCTCCCTCCTAAGGTGATTGTGTGATTCATGATTATGTAACTAGAATGACTATAGCTAGAATATTTATCGAAATGCTTGATAATGGATGCCTTTAAACTGAAATAAATAATATTTATACTTGGCCTATGACTGTTATAATGTTGTAGAACTTAAATTTGAATAAATAGTGCTCTTTTTCTTAGTGTGCAATATATTTTCTAGAGAGATCCAATGGGAAAATAATGAGTGTCTTTGATGCGATTTTATAAGAGAATATTTGAAATAATTATGCTAACTTTACAAAACTCATGGGAGAGCCATTTTGAAATGTATCAATTTGAAAAAATGACTTTTAGAACATGGGGGACAAGGCTATGTTAGGGGATAAGGCCATAGTGTATCCCTGTCTGATTAGCGTGGACTTATCCCAAAGGACAAAAGACTATTGGGGCATATGTGACATGAGCTAATGGGTTGAATAGGGATGAATTTAGTTGAAATATGGATGTTTATATTATATTTTTATTACATACAACATAGTAAAGGATCTTTTATATATTGTGAGTTAACCAAATGGTGAATAGACCAAATAAGGGTAAGGATGTCAAGAATATAATGATTAATTTTATGTGCCTACATTTCCCCCCACTTTATTCTAGTTATTCACAAATTGAAAATACTAAATTAATGTAGATGTGAACTTGAGTGTACACTTTGCCTTTAGATGCAAATCTTGATTGTATAAGATGCTTTAATGCAAGAAACCTACAATAATGCAACTGAAAGTTATATGTGTTCATATTGAAAATTAAAAATTGAAATCTTGAAATTTTTTATTTGTAATTTCAAAAGAGATCAAGTAAAGTATACAACTAAAAAAGACTATACATTCTAATTGCCCCGTAACTTGGATATGGAGAAGTACATGCCCCCTTGTTGGGATGTTTGTATAAGTTCTCAACTATGGCCAATAGAAAGTTATCAAGTCTCAATTTGAAAACCATTGAATTATCTTGAGTTGGAAAGATTAGATACTCAAAATCTCATTTGACTATATATAATAATCTGTAAAATATTTGAAGGGGTGGAACCATTAATCGTGGCTCACCTACACATGGAAAAAATGTAACCATAGACATTGAGTGTCACTATAATATAACATGGCTCACTGGAAACATTGAGAAGAATCATACCATTGTAAATGAACCTAGATTTTATTTGAAACTTTACAATTTATAAATTGAAACTTGAGAATTTTGAAAATTTCAAAGTAGAAACATGATCATGAATGAATATCATGCCCCATGTATATGTATTGTATTGAAATGTTATTTGGAACATGTAATTTTTTAAAAACTTTGCAACTTTACAACTTTTGAATTTACCCACTTTTGAACCCTTTGTAACTTTGAAACTTGTAACTTTTTAAATTGTTTGAAACATGTAATTTACAACTTTAATATTGAGTTCACATGCATGCCACATGCCTTAGTAATTTGAAAATGTTGAATCATATTTTAATTTAAAAATTGTATATTTCCATAAATCTAAATTATTTCTCATGAAGCTTGAATGTTCCAAGCAAGCCCATTGTGATTCACCCATTTGAGATGAGAGACATAGGATATACGTTATTTATCTCAAAATAATGCATATGTGAAAGATATATTGATGAAATAATACTTTGATTGTTTGAACTAATGGCATCATAGTATAGAATATAGCATTGAATTTTCATATGAAACATGTGTTAGAAAGACATATCATTGAAGCATATAAACAAATTTGTATTGTTGATATGCATCATGAAATTAGAGTAAGTATATAGTATCTAAGTGATGCATGACAATAATCATGACACCATAGTAAAATAAATATAATGGATGATATGAATAATGGTACCAAAGTAACAAGTAATGAAAAAGTAAACAAGAAATTCCATAAGATGTAATTTGCATAATATGTCACTCATAAGGCCCAAGAGGCCACATGCAAGGGACATGTGCATGTTGCATAACACACAAGTCCAAGAGCCACACAAAAATGGCATAATTATGCCATTTAAGCAAGAATTTTAAAATACAAGGCCAAAGGTCACACACACAATAAGCAAGCAAGTCTAACATATCATGTAGTAAAATAAGAATGTGAAGCAAAGCATATAACAAATGGGACTAGAATAGATGTATCGTGTATGAATATGAATGTTATCATGTATCATATTTCATTTAATACATTTGTAAAGTGTGAATGAGTAACATAACATTTGTATGATATGTAGCTCAACATGGGAAAGAGGTTGTTGATATATACAAGTTAAAGTGTTCACAGAGAATGTATAGATGCCTCCAACTTAGGAAGATTGTTGGGTAATAATGGAAACCCAACATTAAATAATCATGTGAAATTATGTCATGGTCATATTCAAGCACCTCATGAGAAGCATTGTATATTCAAATACATAAAATGTTATTTTTGTAACATATAATAAATAACATATGAGAGGAAATACACTAATAACATTTGAAAGTGCCTTGAACTTTATATATATATTGATTTTTTTATATAATTTTTTATAATATTGGAATGCTAAAAGAGATTTGAAAACAGGTGCTAGGAAGGAAGGTTTTGAAAATAGAGGAAGTATGATAGATTCAAACAATCCTCAACAAGGTGCCAAATCATAGTATGATAAGAAGGAAGGCATGCATGCATTACACCCATAATGTTTGTGAAACTTTGAGTCATAACAATGTAGCATGAATGATTAAGATATAGAATAATGTACATGTTACTCAATGGGGAAGAGGCTAAAGGTGCACGTTTAAAAAGTATAAAAATGTGATCATTGGAGTTCCATAGGGTGTAAAATATGCAGTAGTAAGTAAGTGCAGTGTCAAAGTGTTTTGGATAGTTTGAATTAATTTGAATATTAAGAGGGTAAGTACCCAAAGTGAAAATTAAAACCAAGGGCTAGAAGAATGCTTGGATAAAAATAGAAGAATTAATAGAGTTTAAAAGTTAAAAGAACCTATGTACAAAGGAAGTATCCAATTATAAGCCAAGGATATCATCAATGGGATGCCTATGTGTAGTCCTTATATAATATGTATTGTAAACTTCAATTATCTTGACATATTCATATTGTGTATAATAAATATCATCAAGATAACCCCATTCTTATGTGTTATCAGGACCCTAATCATCAATGTAATCATTATCATATACAGTGAAAGTTATCTTCTTCGATTATGATTAAGTTTTTGAGATGTTAATTTGATTATTTTATAAATATTTGTATGAGAAACTTACTACACCATAGATTAGAGTTGATTTTTGAATATGTGTATCATTGTTAAGAGCTTGCATCTTATCTTGTACTAGAGAATGATCATGTATGATTGGTTGAATATTAGGAAGAGAAGTAATTGGTGATTTAAATTTATATTTTAGATCTATGCATGAATTATATATAGTGCTTGATTCCTTAGCAACCATGTTTGTGTCATTATACTTTGTATGATTATTTTGATTTGGACATTTTTTCATGAAAAAACTTTTGAAAAGGTGCTTTCTTGCTTATCTTGAATTTGTTCTTGCAACTTTTCTTTTGCTAACTATTATTTTTATAATCTTGCTTTTTCATCTTTTCTTTTGTAATATTTCTTGTTTTAATTTTACTTTTTGAATCCTTTCTTTTTCTGAATTATCCAATTGTATCCATATTTTTTCTTTTTATCATTTTCTTTTTGCACTTGTACTTTAGGAGATGCAATCATAGTGTGAGTGGGTTGCTTGGTTATCTATTATAGGATCACCACTATCAATGATACTTTGTATTTTGTTCTTTAGAGCCCAAAAATTATATGTATGATGCCCATGAAATCTATGACACACAAAATACTATTCTGATCATTTTATAGGAGGTATAGAAGGTAATGTAATCAACTTGTTTCAAATCATTTCTCTTAGAAGCTCACTTGGACTCTTATTAACCTTTTGTGTACTTTTTAAAGTATTGAGTGTAGATGTATGTTGATTGTAAGGCGTACGATATCTAGATTAATAGGCATCATTAAAACTAACATACTCATAATTATTTGTAAATTTGATATTATTTTAAAGTCATATGATTTTTGAGCTTAAATATTGATTTTTATTTTTCAGTTCTTCTATTGAAATTTGCATAGTGATGATTTGATCTTGAAGAAATTAACAAAGCCAATCCATAAGTATATTTGATTGAATAAAAACACCACCAAGGGGAGGTGTGGAAGAGGGAGGTGTAGATTCTTCATTTATATTAGGAGATTCATTGATTATACATGAGTTGCTTTTTATTGATTAATAATGTTAAAATAATTAACGCTAGCCATGTTATATACAATGAATATAAATACAATAAATAAAAATGTGTATAGCTAATAAGTAATCTAACAAGTACAAAGGAGCTAAATTACTATCAATATAATACAAGTAATAACCAAGGTATGAGGGTGATCCAGGCAAGGGTTTGCTTGATGTTTAGGCTCACAATTATACTCAATAATTTATTGATTAGAGTTGGTCTAATTTTTTAGATCACTACCTATAGAGCTATAACCATGTTTGTAGCCCACTAACCCTAATTTTAAGGGTACAATGAGAGTAACTTATCTATGTAATATGTTTCCCCTAGATGCACCACAAATCAAATGACTAAAAGAGGCATCCTATGGTATAATAAAGGGACTCTAAGTGTTTCCCTTCACGATAGTCACTAAACTCTATGTTTAGTGTTATATTATGACTATGAGTATTGGGTTAAACCCTTCATGCCATGATATCTGTAAATAAAACACCATGTATACCTTCACGATAGTGACTAAGTAGTTTTAAAAATTGTTAGAACATAATTTCTAAAATAAGCAAAAGTAAATAAATAATAAGGAGAAAAAATAATAGTGAAATATTTTATTTTTCAAAGAATAATATCTCTCCATAATATTTAATAAATTTATCTAAAATATATAAGTTAATATATTTTATTTATTTTAAATCAAGCAAATTTTAATCTAAGGTCGAAAGAAAGATATTCAATAATTTAATGATCCAAGACGACAAGATAATTACTTCAATGTCAAAGGTTAAAGAAATTGAATCATTTTGTGTTAGATTTCATCCTAGGTCAAAGGTTATTTTCTTTCATTGGTAGGTATTTATAGAAATTTGAAGGAAATCATATACCAAAAATCAAGAAAGACAAAAAGCAATGCTCTAAAAATAGTGGGTTCACTAAAAAGTTTAACCCTTTTAATTTAAGATGTCTTAAACTAATGGAATTAAACTATTGAAATAGACATTCTGATATTTACCAGATATGATAATAAAATACATTCAAATATAATATACTACAAAATTTATTAAAAATATTAAATGAGCCTAAGGATGTGCAAACCTCTCTAAAATAGATCAAATGTTGACCATGCAGGCTTATTATAACTATAAACTATATAAAATGACCTACAAATAGGGTCTATCAAAAATATTTTCTATTTATCATGGAAAGTCTCTAGGAGGCAAATAGGGATGCACTATGGTCTTGTCTATTGAATTCGACCACATCCTAGTTGATTGTGTGCTTGATTTCTCAATCCAAATATATGTGAATATCTGAGAGGGTTGACTATCAAATTTTTTGTTCTATGTTTTCATACATAAGACCTACAAAATATAAAACTCTAGTCCTTCACATGCACTAGATAAAACTTAGATAACAAAGGGAAACAAAAATGGGTTAGTGAGGATGGATGATTTGGCCGCAAAAACCCCTTTGTAAATGAGTGTTTTCTACATAGGTTAAATGGGCCTCTAGTCAATGTAGTTATCCCTCCTAGGGTGATTGTGTGATCCATAATTATGCAACTAGAATGACTATAACTAGAAAATTAATTGAAATGCTTGACAATGGATGCCCTTGATTTATAATAAATAATATCCAACTTGGCCTATGACTGTTAGGATGTTGTAGAATCAAAATTGGAAAAAGTAGTGTTCTTTTGCTTAGTGTGTAGTATATTTGATAGAGAGATCTAGTGGAGAAATAATGAGTGGCCTTGATGTGATTTTATAGGAGATTATATAGAATAATTTTGCTAATTGACTTTACCAAATGCATAGGAGAGTTTTTGTGAAACATATCAATTCGAAAAAGTGACCATTGGAGTGCGAGAGACAAGGCCATGCAAGGGGATAAGGCCATAGTGTGACCTTGTCTGACTAGCACAGATTCATCTCAAAATATAGGTCTGATAGGAGCCTATGGGTCAAATATGGATGAAGTAAAGGAAATATGGATGTTTGTATGTTATTTGTAGTGCTTACAAGATAGTGAAGGCTCTCTTATAGATTGTGAGTTAGAGAAATGATGAATAGACCAAATAAGGGTAAACATGTCAAAAATAAATATTTTCAATCTCTTAATAATTAATTTTATGTGTCTAAAGGACCTACACACATAACCAAATCCATATTTTCGTCTAAAAATAAAAAAATTCAAATTTGAACATGCTAAACACTATGAATTTTATCGAGATATTTTATGAAACTATGATGTAGACATTGATCACCTTCTCATCTTTCTAAATATATAATATTTTGCCATACTTTACTGTTTTCATTTATGTTGATTGTTGAGTATGTCTTTTTATGCCACTATATGCAACAACTATACATGTTTATAGTTGTTTATGTATCTTTCATTTTGTTCTTCCATGTGATTTTTTTGTATTGTTCAAAATGACGCCTAATTATATACACAATAAAAAACTAACATGCAATATTTTTTGAGGTAGTTAGGGGGCACATAGTTAGCTATCCATATTTTTTATCATTTTTAGGGTCTATTTACTTGAAAAATTATTAAAAAAATAATATTCATTAAAATTTATAAAAAAAATATAGGTTTTAGACTATATGACATTATCTAACTTTTACCCAGAGGGTTTCAAAAAATACTAAATAATGCTAAAAAAATGAGTGGGCACATGGCCGACTATCTACTATGTTTTTCTAAAAAACATGACTTCCTCTTTGAGTTTAGATTTTTGGCCTACTTATAATTTAACATTAAAAAAAGTAGAAACTATACTCAAAATTATACAATTCATATTCTTATATCTTCTTCAAAGTTTGAGTGTAGCCATATCAAATAATCTAAACAAGTTGAGGATTCTCATTTTTCAGAAAAAACATGTCCATTTAAGACCTCTTTTGGTCCCCAATTCCATGTACTTACCCCCGTAGTGAGATTTCATATGCTCAATGTGTTTTCATGTGTTTTGCATTTTTATCATGTGCTTGATATGCACAATACATGCTTAATGATATTTCACTACCTAATGTGTTTTTCATATACTTGTCTTGGTTTTAATGTTTGGTGTGCTTCCTGTATTCATACTAATATGTACATGTCTAAGTTCAATACTTGAAATCTTCAATTTATGCCTCGTTACATGTTTAATATGAATTATATATTATTTATGTGCTTTCCATTTCTTGGCATGGTTTATATATTCATTTCCATGTGATATGTTTTTCTCTATGTGTCATGATTCATTTGACATGTCTTTTGTAATTTTTACCTTACATTTTTGGTGTGTTCCTTATTATGTTGTCAGTGTGTTGCAATTATATATATCATACAAATTTATTTGTCTCTTGCATGAATTTTCATGATTCCTATCATGCATTCAATAGGGCTGAGGCCTCTTATACATAATTTACACTCTTATATATTGTGATAATAGTGTTATATTGTTTATATCTTGAGGCTAAATGGGGCAAATTTTTATTTATGTTATATTCCTTATATCATGAGCTCACATGGGTAAAATTATTATTAATACTAAATTAATTATATCATAGACACATATGGAACAAATTATTCATAACACATACATTTATAAAAATAATTTATATGTTAGATATATCTATAGATTTTACTTGATATACTTTGCATGTTACATCTTATATCTTTATTTTGAGATATGAGTTTCAAAGATTCACTTCACATAAAAAAAAGGAGGGCGTATATCCCACTCAACAGACTTAAAATCATGCTTATGGGACATGCAAATTACCATACCTAGTATGATGGACTTAGAGGATCATGACAAGTAGCTGCTTAAATCTAACTTCAAGTGATTCAAATTTTATTCATTTGTGGAGTCGCATATTTAATAAGGGTGTCTAACTCCAATTCACATTGATATTGCATAAGTTTTATATAAAATTATGTTTGCAATATTGCATCATCTTTATTTATGATTGTAATTGTAATTGTATTCAACTTTATTTATGATAGTACTCATAATCTTATCTAGCTTTTATCCAAAATGTTACTCAAGAGTGTACTCAAATTATTGTCAATAAATTTACATAGATTTGGAGGCATTCAAATCTATGTAGTATTCATATATTTGTCAAAAAAATGAGGTAATTTAATCTCAATACTTTAGATTTTACTGGTTATTATTATTATTAGACACTTACCCATGCATCTGTATAAAAAATAATGTTTTTTAAGAGTTTGCAAGAGATTAAAAATAAAAATATCTTAAAGAAGTTTTTTTGGTATGTATGTGCATAGGATTTTTTTTCAGAGTTCCATGCATGTAATATTTTATATCATCCTATTATAATTTTTCTACTTCTATATGTATCCACTTCGATGTATGTGTGCATACATATAGAAGTGGAAATATTATTTGTTATTGGCATGTTTGTTGGGTTTTATTCTTCCCATCCCCTTTCTCTCTCAAGTTTATATTTTTTTAAGGTTTAGGCCACATTATTTGGAGCATTTCCAATGATTTTGGGTCTCTCTAGAGCACCCATGATGTTCTTAGGCCCACCTTTTAGGTCTTTCCAAGTCAGAGCGCACTTGCCTTTTGGGTCATGCCTGTTTTTCCTTCTATTCATTAGATGTTGGTATACACATCAAAAGGTCCTAATTTTAATTTTAGTTATATTTAAATGCATAAGCATTGTAGTTCATTTAAAAAACAATATTAACACTCATTCATAGAGAAATTATTGAGCACTCACATGCATTATTGAGACATCAAGCAATCATTAGAGACCTCATCATTATCTAAAGCTATTATTTATCTTGAACCTAAGGTTTTACATGTCATTGATTTTTTTAATTATTAAATTTACTATTTTTAACATATTATTAATTGTTTCAGGGCTTGATAATTAGTTGATGCTTAAATGCTAAACTAACCTGTAACATAGGTCTCAAAACATTCATTGTTTTCCTTAAGTTTTATATATTATTGGTAATGTACGACATGGCAAAGATTATATGTTTTAAAACTTAAAGGTGTTGTAACATGAAGATCAAAGTGATGTAATTAAATATATTTCTTAGGTGAACATGATCATCAATTCAATTTTGGCCATTTATGTGATCCGTAGGGCTGCCCCTGATGTTTTTACATATTAAGAGTGCCACTATATCTTTGGATAATTGTTTCTAATCACTTTCATATTTCAAGGTTATGGTTGTCTTGACTTTGGTTGTGTATTTTTAGGTTCATAATTTAGTGATAATTTGTATATATCATTTTACATCGTGTATGATAGAAAAATTCAAACATTGTAGGGTAGATAGAATCATATATTCCATAAATATAGGAGTCACAAAAACCAGAACTGAAAGTAAATAAGTGATAAGGACAACTATGTGAATAAAACATGAGTAATTTTTAATTTGAGAAATGCAGTCTGGAGTGCACCTCTTATTTACATGTCTAGAGCACCCCTGACATTTTGTACATGTATGGGGTGCACCCAATGCTTTGTATATCAATCTCATACCATGTCCAAACTTCTAGGCGAGGTCATTATCACTTTTGGATGCTCATTTCTATATTAAGATTATGATGATTATCAACATATCAAAATTTAAAATTGATACACCTCTAAATCCTATATAAACACCTTACTTATAAATTTTAAAATGTTAATTACACATAATTACTATTATTTATATGTATGTTATATTCAATTGAAAGTAATTAGATTATTTGTGTTGAATTTAAGTGTAATATAAATATTATGTCAATAGACTTCCTATAATGGCAGTCGACGAGAAAGGATGGGTAGGGGTAAGGGATGGTGATAGGTTTTAATGTTTATGAGTGCATAGCAATTAATGGATGAACTTAAATTTGACGTATAATATCTTAGGCATATGGTAGGGTTTAGAGCCACCTTTATTTTTCTAAAGACATTTTTTCAAGTCCAACGTAGTGGTGTAACTAGATTGAAGTTATTTATCTTTAGTGAATAAAACATATGTAGAAAAGGTAATGGAGTTAGATTTATAGCTATCAGTGGTTTTCATACAAATTTATTTAAGATATCTGTACTAGTTCCTAATACAGTAAAACATTGATATTTCTCTCTCTAATATAATAATTGATTGGTTGTAGGGTGATTATATTTACTTACTTAACCTTCCCCTCTTATTCTCTATAGTTTCATATCCTAAAATAAACATTTTAAAAATACTTTTGAATGAATGTCGTATTTCCCCAAGTCAAATATACCTCTTCAATATATCTTATAATTACTTTTATAACTCTAAAATCTTCATTTACATAAATATTTTAAAAAATCTTCTTTTTAAATTCCCTCTAAACCTTATATATAAAAATAAATAAATAATTCTACACGTGTTTATTAATTTTTATGACTTATTGTTTGCAGTTTAACTTGTGTGGGATCAAAGGTTTTGTGATTTAATGAAAGACACGCCTTTTTGCTTATGAAGTGGTCAAATCTGATCACACAACCAAGGGTGAATGCAAATGGAACATAATATGTCACATAATAATGAAATACACTTGCATTTGCAAATCCTATAATTAAGGCAAATGGAACATATTATGGCACATAATGATGAATTACACTACATACTCGTCTTACTTTGGAGTAAAAGTGGACTGAGGTGCAATTGATTGATAGAAGAGCGAACTCTTTAAAAGTGGCCAACTCGTAATTATTTCCTTCCTAGGAATAAAACGTTGTGCTTAATGGTATTGAGGTTACTCCAATGAAGAGGTGTGTTTAAATGGTATTGAGTTATTTCAATGAAGAGGTGTACCAATTTATTAATTTATTTTAATTAAATATATGAAATAAAAATAATAAATTAATAATACGATAATTTTATGGAATAAAATAGTGAAATCTGTAATTAATATCTAATGATGAGAGGTTATAGATGAACTCTTTATTCTAGATAATTAAAGGTATCTTAATTTATTGAGATGTCAAACACACTTTTTAAATTGAATTGGTGGTTATTATTAAGGTTTTATTTTTTTTAAATTATCAATTTATTTTTATTTTATTTTGTACTCAATAAAAAAGTGTGTTATTTTTTATTGTATTTATTATTATTTTATTTGAGTTTTATGAATTATATAAATACTGGTATCTTTGTCTTTATGTAATTGATTATAATAATTTGAGTAAGTTTATGTTTAAATCAATATTTATTTTGATTACACTGTCATGACTAAAAGTTCTATTCTGTTAAAGTCATTTAATGATTGAACCTGGGCTTCTTTGTATTATGTATCCGTAGAGATTTGTACCATGGTGAATAGTATTGCAAGCCATCATCCTCACCAATTGAATTACCACCCTTTCAACTTCAACTCATTTATTATTAAAAAATAATTAAATTATTAATTACAGTAAATTTTATTAATTTAAATATAATATAAAATTTATAATAACTTATGAATATATTTATATTATTATATTAATCAAAATAATTAATTACTAAAATAAACTCATTTCAATTTATTTAATATGCATCAAGAAGTATCTTTAAAACTTAAAATATTAATCCTATCGTAATATAAATTAGAGTTTGACACATTTAATTTTTTTTTTGTTTTGGTAATTGAAGGTGTTTCGTAATGTTTCTAGCACGATATTATTACCATATTGAACCCAACGACCTGGCACACACTTAGGCATGTTATCGTAGGGCGAGTTCAACGAACTAATCCCTTGGGCTTAAGTCAGTGTCCCACCCAACGCTCATGGCTTAATCAAGGTTTGAACCCATGATCTAGTGGTCACCGTGGCAACAACTTATCATTGAGGTATAACTATGGGGGCAAAAATGTTGGGATAAACACTTTTGATGTACCAGAACTATGAACCAAAGTAGTGGAGGAGCACCTTCTTGAAGTGGGAGATGTGGGTGGGTTTGGGTCCGTAATGTCTACCGAATGATTCATATCTAAAACGCTCCACTGTGTTTCATTTGATCCATAAGGAGAAGTGTGACCCCTATCTCAATGTCTTCACATTACCACTTGTTGAAAGAGTCCTCATGTACTCAATGGGAATGGAACTTGGATTGATGAGTACAAATTACGTGTACCTCACCAATAGACCAAGCCTTTGAGTGACATATTTAAATTATTATTTACATTAAAATTGATTAATTTGAATATAAAATCAAATGTATAATGTCTAAATACATTCTAATATATTTATAATATTACATTGATGAAAATATTAATTATTAATGTAAACTTTTTAAATATGAATTTGATATGTATTAAAATGATTTGAAATATTAATTTTTTTATAATATAAGTATACAAATTAATATTTAAATTTAAAATATGATTTTTTATATTTTATAATATATATTTTAATATTAATCAGATCCCTGTTAAAATGAATAAATATTCATTGTATTGTTTAATAAAATAATATTATAATAATTAGTTATATTATTTAACCAAACAATATTACAATAATTATAATATATAAAAAAAAATCATAAAATTTTATAAAACTAAAAATATGTAATTAATAATATATTATATAAACACCAATTATTCAGAATAAAAATATTCAATATTAATAATGTGAAAGACAATAATTTACAAGATATTACATGTACTAAAAGTTTTTCTAATTTAAACTTCAAAAACTTAAATTAGGTACAAACAATGTGTTGACTAGGAATATTTCACACTATCATAATTATGAGTCAATATAGGCTTATACGGAATTATATATACCATAATTTTTAATCAATTTGGAAGCATAAATTTTAGGCTATACTTTTTTAGGTTTATGTATTAACATTGTACTTCTTTTTGTTATTAACATCTCTCAAAAAGGTGCTTGTTTTCTTTGGATATCTTTATACATATACGCAATTTATATTAAGATGGATATATACTAGTTAAATATTAGATATTAGAATTTGTTATATTTGTTTTAATTGTGAAAAGTTAAAATTTTCATTTTTTCTAATTTTCTAATATATTTAAAGAACAAATTATGAGGACAATAATGAAGGGCCTCAAAATGATTCATGAGAGTATATTTATACATGTTTAACATCAAGATAATATCAAATTAGAAGTTAGAAAATCTTAGAAGAGGAAAACATAATGCTTGTAGGGATTAGTGTATTCCTTCATAGACTTTATACAGAAATATTGCTTTGTGCAAGGTAAAATTGTTGTTTGATAATTGTAACCGCCATGGAAGTTGTGAAACTACCTTACAAGGAACTGATAAATATGTACTTATCACCTACATATATCAATAACTACATAATTGATCCTACAAATACTAATAGTTTCACAACTATCTTACAAAAAATTATTTCTACATCACTTTAATTGAACTTCTCATTAAAAGTATTTGGATCACCTCAAACATAGTTACATTTTTATAACCCTGTGTTGTCTATCCTTCTCTATTTTTAACAAGAAACTCCTCAAAAAATGATCATTATTTTATTGGGTTTCAAGTTACAAGTTCTTAGTATCTTTCTTGTATAATAACTTATCTAAATTCTCTAATACTTAATAATCCATCCATTTGAATCAATATTTATGACGTTTTTATAGATATTAATTTATGACCACTAGTGATAAAAAATTTAAAATTTTAACCCATACATGAAACTTATGATAAATAGTTGTTTAGATAGATGTTTGTATTAAGCATTAAAAATTTTCTAAAAAAATTTTGGTTATTTTTATTTAAGATTTTATATATCAATTATGACTACATTATTATGTGTTTATCCTTAATATCATTATATACAAATTAGTTAGGAAAATATCTTTCATATTCTATTTATTTTAAGTTATATAATTTATAGATTTTTTTTTAATGTTTTTCAAGAACAGCTATCTATTAATTCATATATATATATATATATATATATATATATATATATATATATAATTTGTTCATAATTCTAAATATTTTATCATAGACTTTATTTTCACTTTTTTTTTTTTTAGGGTTTCTTCGTCTAAGAGGCTTATATCATTGTAGATACTCCAAAAATTTATTCATTCATCAAATTATTTTTTGAACTTCTATCTAAACATAGATGAATTTTGTTAAAAAAAAGTTTGAAAATTATGAGTAGTCTATCTTATTATAATTGTTTGATTTTTCTATATTTTTATAACATATATATTTTTAAGGCTTCACTTTTAATAAGAAATATATCTTTTAATAAGGAGGATAGGGCAAATGTATTACTTTTGATCTCAAAGATATAAATATTAATTTCTTTGAATTTTAAAAAAAATTGTTTATATTTCTTTAGATATGTTTCCATTTCAAACTTTATAAATACAAGAGCTTACAAATAGTATAATTTTAAAAAATATTTTTTTGAGAGTATTAATATCGTATATTCTTTTAAATCCTAGTTTCAAAATTTAATATCTTGTAGAGTGATTTCAAAACCATAAAACCTTCCAACATGCAAAAACATCTTTTTTCAATATTAATATTTAATTTTAGTTTATAATTGAGATAAAATACATAATATATATGTATATAATAAATTATTTATATAGTTTGATTATTGAAGCTAATTATAGTATAAGTTAAATTTTTAGATTTGATAATTAAGATTTTAGTTTTATCAAAACTGTCAACAAATTATTTATATTGTAAAATACTTTGACAATATTTAATAATTTTAAAAATTTATGAAGTTTTTAATTAAAAAAATAATACCATACACATAATAATAATAAAATTGATAGTTATAAAGATTATTATGTATACGTCTAATCTTCTCTAAATAATTTTTTAAACAATATATATTAATTTTAAATACATAATAAAAAACCCTTATTTTACTTCAATATTATAATTAATTTTCTTGAACCAACTCTTAATTATTTTAAATTTGAAAATGAACCATATATATTTTATACAATCCAATATAGTCCAATCATAAATTCAAAGATACTTCACTTCTTAAGTCTCCCATCTGTTCCTAGGAATATTATTGCATGTTTTTCTAAAATCAATGAAGCAAGCAAAGTGATCTTTGTTATCATAATAATTTTCAGCAATAGTTTTAAATGTGAAAATATGATCAATTTTAGAATATTTTATTTTAACATTATATTGATATTTTATATTAATTTATTTATTATTTAGGTATTTAATAATTTTATTCTCTTGAATAATTTTTACAATATTATAGAGTAAAGAGAAAATTATAATAATTTTATATTACGAGAATTGTTTTTTTATCTCAATTTTTATGAATAAATATGATAAAAATTATATATTCAATATTAAAAAAATGATTATCTTAATAAGGCATTTATAAATAAAATTTAAATATGTAGAACAATTATAAAATTATGAATTTTAATTTTTTTAACTTGATAATTTTCAATATTTATCTATTTAATTTCTCTTAACAAATTTATTTATACTATTTTTAATGTTTTATATATATATATATATATATGGAGGGTAATGTTATGTCACTAATACCATCATTTATATTTATAGAAAAAATATCAAAAAAATAATACTATAATTTTAGTTATTTATATAAAATTGAGTGTCAATTATATTTTTTTAAATAATAATTGCTTTCTAAAATTGTTGTGAATTATATTTGTAGATATAAAAAAGGTTTTCATATTACTTCTTGATAAATAATTATTTTAAACAAAATTATTCTATTATTTCACTTTTTATTCCTTATCTTTATTATTATTTGGAGAAATTTCAATGCTTTCTCTAACAACTTTAAAATCATAATGATATCACATATTAATTTTAAGTTGATTATACTACTTTAAAATATATTCCATAAAACTATTTGTTAATGTAACTATTTAACTTAAAGATGAAGGTATTGTATATATTAGTAATTTAAATGTTAGAGGCCTCCTAGGAAATGCTCAAAATCCTTTTGTTTGAAAGTGTATTTATATAGGATTTTTTAATTGAGTGTAAAGTTGTCTTCAAAGATTGTGTTTATTTTTAATATTAGGAAGACATATATAATTGAAATCTTATTCATTGTGAAAGAATAACATTCATATTAAATTTATATTTTTTAACCAATAAAATAAAAAAGATAAGATGGTTTGTATATTTACTACCATTTGTAAATGAATAAAAAAATTAATGAGAGTTTGGTCAATAATATAAACCATTGGATATATCAAGTTCACATAACCACTACTTAATTTAATTTGTTTTTTATGAAAAAAAAATTTTAGTGTAGTCTTTAGAAGTTAGATAAAAAATTATTGAGTTAGATTTTATTTTATTTTTATTTAAGTAAAGGTGAGGTTTTTTCAGAATTCCACAATCCAAAATAAAATACAAGAGAATCAACTAAAAAAGACAACAAAAATAACAACTAATAGTCTATTCAATCTAACAACCATACCACAACTAAAAAAATAAAATAACATTAAAACCATTAATTATAAATTAGTCATCCAACATCAAGCAACTGGCCTTCTACCAAAAATCATCATTCCATTATCAAAAAAGTGGCTATCAAGCAATAATTAAAACTCCTACAAAAAACTCAATAGAAGGTATCCATCATAATAACATGGACCCTAGAAGATAAAGGGGCAAACATAATGAACTAGTGGTTGAGATCAGCGCCCTTCCATGTTGGGAAAGAATACCCTCCATCATCCATCAAGTGTCATCCTTCACCATTTTCTTTGCTTTAATCTCAACCTTTTGGTCCCTAATATTCGACATTTCTTCTTAACTGTTGAATCCAAAATAACTTTAGGTTTTGTGTGATTATGCTAAATAAAGTCCTAATCTAAAGCCCCTTCTTTCTTCCTCCAACTAGATGAAAAAGGGAAGGTGAAAGTTGAAGGCCCTTAGAAGAGCACTCAACAACATGATGTCCAAGAAGATTACAGTGGGAGCATCTAAAAAGGAGACCCTCAAAGTTGATAAATTAAGTCCATGAGCCCTGAGAAGAACATAAGATAATGTAATGGGGGAAAGTTTGAAAAAATCAACAACAATACATGGTCTCACAAATCTACTTCCCATGAAACTTTTGTTTGGTTTCACAAAGGATCCCACTTGATTGACCATAATTTAATGTGCAAGTCTCCTTCCTTGAAATATGTGGGATATTATATAGTCTGATCCAAATGGAAGCAACTCAAACTTATACCTTAGCTAAATCAAATAAGGGTGACCAAGGGTAGAAAAATAACCTTAGTTTGCTAAAGAATCAAGGCCTTGAAGACCAAACAAAATCTTGATCAAAAGCACTTTTGAAGACAACTTGGAAGAAACCCTTGCTAAGTAAAGATAATGAAGGAATAAACAATGTAATCCAACCCAACGAGGCCAAATTGAAAAGATCTTAGAGAAAGAGTGGAGATCCCACACACGTACCAAATAAACATTTTCACTCAATGATTGAATCCATATCCTGAAGAAACTAGTTTGATAACTCCAACTCTGGAATCTCCTTCGAGAAATAAACATGGACATCACCCAATGGAAAGGTCTATGGATTAGAGGATGGACCAAAGGTATGAGGTGCTCAAACACCAATTTCCACTTGAACCATGGAAGAAGCATGCCCAAAAGACCTAGAGGAAAGAAGGGATTTTTAAAATGTGTTGCATTCATGATATGGATTTGGGTCAAAGCATAATAGTGTGTCCCATCTTTTGGTATAAAAAAGTCACATCTAATTCAAATATATCCTCAAAATATATTGAGTTTGGATCGTTGATATTCAATTCTATCTTAAATATAAAAAAATGTAATGCATATGCATTTTTCAAAAAAAAATCATTTAGTATTTTTTAGGATTTATTTTTGAATTAATTTTTTAAATTTGTTCTATCCACCTAGCAGGACACATTATTAATCTTTGACACATTTCAAACATTCTTACATTCTAAAAAAACCATCTTTGCTCATAGTTGATCATGGTAGGAACAACATGAAGGGTTGTAGGTGAAATATAGGTCAAAGGAGGAGCCAAAACTGCTTTTTGGGCTTGCCACTAACACCAACAACTGGCCTAGATCTGGGGACTGTGGCATAAGGGACTTTCTTCTTGCACATAGAACTGGTGCCAACACTAATCTTCTTCGTCGTCAAACTAACAACTCCAGTTGAGACATAAACACTCACTTGAAAAGGAAGAGGATGGAATGGGAGCTAAGGAAAATTCCTAGCCTTAAACAAAACCTTAACCATATAATTGTCTAATTTCTTAGATTTGATGGGGTTCAATAATTCCTTTTGCATGCCAAACCCAAAGCTCATGGAAGGATTAGGCACCAATGACTCTTCCCTATAACAATCAGTTACAGGAATAGTTCTTTCACCAATCTTTGCATTCATCCTATATATATACAATCACTATTTGAGTCTTCATCAAGCCACATTGCGCTGAGCTCCACATTACACTCATCTATAATAGTTTTTTCTTACATATTCTTTGATAATTGAATTGTTGAGAAATTGATTAGTTTAACTATGGTTATTGGTCAGGGTGTGGCCATTATTGGATTTTTGTTTCTTTTGAGACTTCCTTAACTATGTGAGGCTTTTGAGATGTGACTTTTCCACTTATTTTTATGTATAATTAATGTTGTACTATATTTTTTTTGTTAAATTAATAGAAGTATATTTTTCAATTAAAAATTTAATTTACCTTCATATTTGAATTTTTTGATATTAATCCTAAAATTTCAAAAAAAAAGTTTTTTCTACTTTCTAATTTTTATAAAATGTAAATTTGCTAAGACTAAAATAATAGTTAATCAATAATATTAACTTATCTTTATTTTTCAATTCAAATCATATAATCTAATGATTCATTTAGCATCTTTTGACTACCTTCAAAAAATTAATCAGACTAAATTTCAATTAATATATAATTGAGTGCAAGCAAATATAAATGTATCCCATATCTTGGGCCATTAAATTGTGAGGCATCTTTAAAGAGAAATTTAAATTTTATCATAATAAAATCAATAAAATTTACATATTTAAACTTAAATATTTTAAAAAGTTATATTTATATATTTTAAAAAATAAAAATAAAAATTATTAAATGTTTTTAATATTTTTTAATTTTTTTTTTTAAATTAAGTATAAAAATAAAATACAATGCTTTAATCCATATTCTCTACTTTTCTTCTATACAAAGACTAATTCAAACTTCTTAATATTAAAAATTCAAATTTCATTATTATCTTAAGTTTCAATAAGAAAAATATGTGAAACTTAACTTAGTCAAGGATCGTTTCTTTATGAGAGCCTTGCCTATTCATGCATCGATTTTAAAGTTGTTGAAAATATTTATTTCTATCTAGCATACTTTTTTTTTAATTTATAATGAAGTCTACTTTGTCATTGTTCCAAAGCTTCTTAAATATTACACTTCTATACACAATTATTCTCTCAATATTAGGTTTCTATTAAAGAATATTATTATTGCTTTAATTTGAGGGAATTATAATGGAGGCTACATCATAAAGAAAATGATTAACCTTAATTCACATTACTCTATAAATTTTAATTTTTTTTTTTTTTTTTTTTTTTGGTGTTTCTATTTATTTAGTTTTAGAAATATCTTCTATATTGACTTCAAAAATTTGTTATTGATGTTTGGATTCAACCACTTTGAATCTTAAAGATTTTATGCTTTTCTAATTCATTTTGATTAATTATTATTTTTTTAGAATAATTGAATTTTTATTTATAATTTGATGTTTCATATCACTACTTGTGATCATAAAAAAAAAAGAATTAATGAAGAATCATAGATAAGAATCCAAAATATCGAATAATAAATGAAAACACGGTTATTCTAAAAAAATTGTAATTTAATTTAATATATTTACTTAATTTTTTTCATTTAAGCCATCAATAATCAAATTTAAAGCTCTTTTTGTTTGTTTTAATTTTAATTTAAGAGTTTAGTTGATTTCATCTTTTATGAAAGTAGATTCAAAAGTTTTTTTTACCATTTGCACAATCCTAATCACTTCTAGATATTTAGCATTATCAATTCTTATTTAGATTAGAACAAAGAGATTATACTGACTAAAATTAATGTTCAAAATCTTTTATTATTTTAATGCGGCCTTGTATGTTTTCAACATATGTTCTCGAGCATGACATTTTTTTGATATTATTGCTTGTATTGGCATTGATGCTTTCATCTATGGCTTACAATGATTTTTAAAATGATTTATTGAATATTGTACAATTTTTATTTTATTATAAATCATCTACAAAGGTATTATATCTTATCTCTAAGCTTAGTGAAGTACTTAAGCATTTTTGAGTCTAGGTTACACTTTAGCAATTCAATTCTATCAAGAATATTTTCTAAGATAGTTTTGGCAGTTTTGTAATCTTTGGTGTCTCGTTGGGATATTATTGTGTTGGATGGTGGAGTCTAATATTATTATAATGCCAAGTTCTTGATAGGGGGTGTTGGGGAAGGGGGGAAATGCCCCCTCACTATGGTCGTTGTGAGGGTCCAGGGGGGGATGCGACCTACTTGGAATCCCCCCCTAGTGGGGGTTTGGGTGTATCACCCCCAAAGCAAAATTTAGTTAAAAATGTATTATAAAATATTGTAATTTTGTCTTATATATAGACCGTTCACTATTAGGTGGCAGATCTAATGGTAGAAATTATTTTTGTGTATTTTTGCCCTATATGTAACCTTTTTTTTATATGAGGGTATTGTAATTATGGTGACATGTATGTGAGTGAAAAGGATATTGTAGTGGATGTATTACAAGTTTTTTTCTTTCAGTCGTTGGATTGAATAATAAGGACTAACTATTTTTATGTGGATGTAGCACATATTGGGTGAACCATGTTAAATCTATCTCTATTGTGTTGTGTATTTTTCATTTTATTTCCATCTTTAATTAATTAATATTGCTTTGTGTTTTATATTTCTATCAATTGGTATCAGAGCTAAATGTTTATTTGGTAGATAAACTCATAGGAAAAGAGGGTTCCTAGTATAAGTGGGAATAATGGTAGAAGAAGGAACGTTTAAGGTCAAGAATTTTAATGGCCAAAACTACCAGCTATGGAAGATATAAATGGAGGACTATCTATATTAGAAGGGTCTTTTCCTACCATTGGGTGGAATAGAAAATAAATTGGTGACTATGAAGGATGAAGATTGGGAGGTTCTTGATATAAAGGCACTAGGAACAATACGACTATGCCCGATAGTGTCGGTGGCCTTTAATATTTAAAAGAAAAAGAAAAAAATGGATGTGATAAATGCATTGGATAGAGTGTATGAAAAACCCTTAGCCTCCAATAAAGTATTTATTATGAAGCATTTATTTAATCTAGAAATGTCAGAAGGTGGTCTGTTATTGATCATTTAAATGAATTGAACATGGTCACAAATTAGTTAAGCTCTGTAGGAGTAAATTTTGATGATGAGGTTAGGGATATTTTGATTCTGTGTTCATTATCAAAAAGTTGGAATGGTTTGGTCATGGTTGTGATTAATTCTATCTTTGGTTCAAACACTTTAAAGTTTGATGATGTTATTGGTGTTATTCTTAGCAAAGAAATGTGACAAAAAAACATAGGTGAGACATTAGGTAATACTTTAACTATGGAGAACAGGGGAAGACAAAAGGATAAATGAAAGGGTCCAAGGAATTATAGTAAGTCTAAGAAGGGTAGATCCAAATTGAGAGGAGCGTTGGTGTGTTGGATTTATGAGAAGAAAGGACACCTGAAGAAAAATTGTTGCTTTTGAAAAGGATATCAAGGAGATGGACAATAAGATAAAAATTAGGAAGCAAATGTAGTAGGTGATGTGTTACAAGATGATTTAATCTTTTCTTTAGATAACATTAATGATTCTTGGGTGTTAAATTCAGGGGCTTCATTTCATGCTACACCCCATAAGAAATATTTTTAAGACTATGTTCAAGGTGATTTTGAGCAAGTTTATTTGGGTGATAGTGAACCCTATCAAATTGTAGGAATGGGTAAGATATAAATAAAGTTATAAAATAGAAATAAATGGTTTCTAAAATAGGTGAAACATGTTCCTAAGTTGAAAATAAATCTAATTTCAGTAGGGTAGTTGGGAAGTGAGGGTTGCACAGTTACATTTCCAAAAAAATCATTGAAGGTCATTGAAAGGTCACTCGTAATAGCAAAAAGAGAGAAGGTAGATACATTATATTTATCTAATGGTAATGTTGACTCTTATATTATTTTAGCTTCTACAGAAACGGATACAAAATTATGGTACTACAGACTTGGGCACATGAGTGAAAAGAGGATGCAAGTTCTCCACTCAAAGAATTTGTTGCCAAATTTGAAGAAGGTGGATTAGGATTTCTATGAGTAATGTGTGTATGGAAAATAGAAGAGAGTCAAATTTCTCAGAGTTGGAAAGATAAATAAGGATGAAAAGTTAGAGCTTGTGCATACAGATGTATGGGGAATAACTCAGGTTTCATCCCTTGGTGGCTCTTATTATTATGTTACTTTTATTAATGATGCAACTAGAAAAACTTGGGTTTATTGCATATAAAACAAATATGGTGTTTTTGATAGTTTTAAGAAATGGAAAACATAGGTTGAGAATGAGATAAGAAATAAGTTAAACTGTGTCAGATCAAACAATGGAGGTGAATACTATAACAAAGAATTTGATAATTATTGTTCATCCCATGGGCTTCATAGAGAGAAGATTCTAAAAACACCACAACAAAATACTGTGTCAGAAAGGATGAATAGGACAATCATGGAGTGTGTAAGAAACATGAGATTACATGCAGGGTTGTGCTTACAGCTTTGGGCAAATATTGTGGATACTATTGTTTACTTAATAAATAGAGGGCCTTCAAGTCTTTAGATGGTGGCATTCCAAAAGAAGGATGGACAAGTAAAAAGGTAGATTATTCTTTTTTAAAGACTTTTGGTTGTGAAGCATTTGTCCATATTGATATAAAAAATAGAACCAAGCTTGAAGCAAAATCCAAGAAATACACTTTTATTGGATATAGAGTTAATGATTTTGGTTACCATTTATGGGATTTTGAAAATCGTAAAATCATTAGGAGTGGAGATATGATCTTTAATGAGAAGGTCATGTACAAAGATCAGTTGCAGGGAGAGAAACAAGAAAAACCAAATATTGAATATGCATTACTTGATGAAATCACTAGAAATGAAATTCTAAAAGTGTCAGAAAATCAAAATGTTCAACAAATACAAGTACCTCAAACTCCTATAAGTGTAGTTAGAAGATCTACGAGAGTAAGTAGACTCCCTCAATGATACTCTCCTTCACGTTATTATTTATTATTGACTGATGGTGGTGAGCCAGAAAACTATGAAGAAGCAATGCACATATAAAATAGAAAGAAGTGGGAGCAAGGCATGAAAGAGGAGATGGACTCCTTGGTACATAACCAAACTTAGAATTTGGTTCAGTTGCCTGTAGGTAAAAGAGCATCGCAGAATAAATGGGTTTATAGGTTGAAGGAAGAAGATGGAGGCAAAAAGAGGTACAAGGCCAAATTTGTTGTAAAGGGGTTTGCACAAAAGAAAGGTATAGATTTTGATGAAATATCTTCTCCAGTAGTTAAAATGAATTTTATAAGAATGGTTTTAAGTTTGGTAGCAGTAGAAGATTTTTACCTTGAATAGTTAGATGTGAAGATGTCATTCCTTCATGGTGATTTGGAAGAGGAAATATATATATATATATATAGAGTAGCCACAGGGATACAAATTCAAAGGTAAGGAGAAAATGGTGTGCAGATTGAAGAAGAGTTTGTATTGCATAAAGCAAGTTCCAAGATAGTGCTATTTGAAATTTGACATGTTTATGACAAAACAAGATTATAGTAGATGTTATTCTGACCATTGTGTTTACTTTAAGAGATTAAATAATGATAGATATATTATCTTGTTATTGTCTGTAGATGGCATGCTTTTTGTAGGGTCTAGCATGCATGATATAAATAAGCTAAAAAAAACTAATCTTTGGTATGAGAATAACAAGAGATAGGAAAAATAGAAAATTGACATTGTCTTATAAAGAATACATCAAGAAGGTGTTAGTCAGGTTCAATATGCGAGATGCAAAACCAATGAGTACACCTTTGGGAGGGCACTTCAAATTAAACAAGGAACAATATCTTAAAATGCACGAAGAAATAAATTACATGTCCAAAGTGCCCTATGCTTCAATAGTTGGAAGTTTAATGTATGTTATGGTGTGCATTAGACCAGACATAGCTCATGCAGTGGAAGTTGTTGGTTTATGAATAATCCAAGAAAAGAGCATTGGGATGCAGTTCAAGTGGATTTTCAAGTACTTGAGATGGACCACTAATAAATAATTATGCTATGAAGGGTTAAATTTTACCTTACAAGGATATGTTGATGCAAACATGGTTGAAGATTTAGATGGTAGGAGGAGCACCACAGATTATGTATTCATTGTTGGTGACACAACAATTAGTTGGATTTCAAAATTTTAGAAGATAGTTGCTTTGTCAACTACAGAGGCAGAATATGTTACAGCTACAAAAGCAAGGAGATGATATGGATGGAACTGTTCATGGAAGAGTTGAGGTAGAAGCAAGAATATTGCGGGTTGTATAGTGATAGCCAAAGTGTGATTCATTTAGAAAATAACTCAACATTTCACTCAAGAACCAAACATATACAACTCAGGTATCACTTCATTCATTTAGTTTTGGAGGATGGTCAATTGAAGTTGAAAAAGATCCATACAAGTCAGAATCCTGCAGATATGCTAACAAAAGTAGTCACAAAGGAGAAGCTGGAGAGTTGTTCAACTTTAATAGGTCTTTAGGGATAACAAGGAAGATGAGAAACATGCTAGGGTCAAAGTTCAAATAAAAGTCCAAGGAAGAGTTATAGCGATGGAGTTGTAGCAATCAGTCTCCAAGTAGGAGATTGTTAGATGGTGGAGCTTGATCTTATTATAATCCTCAGTTCCCGATAGGGGGTATGGGGGAGGCAATGCCCCACTATGGTCTCCATAGGGGGCGGTGACCTACTTGGAAGCCCCCCTAGGGGGGGGATTGGGAGCCAAAATTTAGTTAAGAATGCAATGTAAAATATTGTAATTTCATAATAAATCTGGACTGTTCACTATTAAGTTATAAATCTAATGGTAGAAATTATGTTTGTGTGTTTTTACCCTATATATAACCCTCTTTTTTATATGTGGGTATTGTAATTACGATGGCACGTTGTATGTGATTGAGGAGGATATTGCAGTGGATTTATTGTAGGTTTTTCCCTTCATTTATTGGACTAAATAATAAGAAAGACTGGCTTTTTCTGTGTGGAGGTAGCCCATATTAGGTAAACCACGTTAAATCTTTGTCTTTATTATGTTGTATTTTTTACATTTTATTTCCATCATTAATTCATTAATATTGCTCGGTGTTCTATATTTCTAACATATTGTAGCCATTTTGAAGCAAGTTGAAAATAATAAATTACAGAACTCATAATGAAAAGAACTACTTAAAATTAACAAGTAAAAGCACTACAATTAAGAAAACAATTATGTGGTCAATGTATCCCTTATTAGTTATATGGGATAATAATTTAAGTAACCTAAAATTGAAGTTAGTTCATACATAATTCCTTGAATAATTTTGACACAATGGATCTACTTATCATGTGGCTCTTAGTCATGCTTTGTTTTTAATAGCTAGTTATATATATTATATTTTATAAATTCGTCTTAACCTTTATAATTCTTGAGAAGGTTCGACACAAATTGACTCTGAACCTTATGTTAGGGAGTAACACATTACCGATATTAAACACATTACCAATATCAGTACATTACCAATATTTAACACATTACCAACATTCCATATATCAAGAATCAAGATCCCTATTGAAAATTTGAACTTAAGTGGGAAAGAAAGGAGTCCGCCCACTTTACCACTTGAGTTATCACTTTTGGGTCAAGATGCTATCTAGTTGATACTATTGTACTTCAATTTTTTTTTATAAAAATTAAAAATGATGCAACTAATGTTATGTTAAATTACACACCAAATTATAGTGGTGCAATACACTGCATATAAAGAAAATGTGTTTTTCTGAAGTCACAATCAAATTTAAATGCCAATTTAACAAATGAAACACCCTTTTAAAAATTCATCTTAGAAATTTATTTCCTTTTAGAATTTCATACTCAAAGGTCATTTATGCATTTGATTGATGAAGGGGGAGGAGGCCAAATCAAGTGTCCCGTATATAGATAGGGGCCCTCTCTTATTGGTTGAGGACCTCCCCCTCCTCAATCTATGTAACTATCTAGAGGGAGCGGGTGGGACTCCACTGACAGGAAGAGGTTGGATATATATAATAGACACTTGATCAACATTCACTACATATAAATATAGCTATGTTGAGGCTAAGGTTTTAATCTCATAATAATCCTCAAGAAATAACCATACCATAGCAAGAACATTAAATCACTACAATTTTTCTCAATGATGAATCACTCCAATGAAGTTACGAGTAATAATAATGGAGAGATGCATGGAAAAATATAACATATAAAAATGTCTAGACTTATTGCAAATGATTTAGAATGAAGCTACCATTCCTACTAGACTTTGTTTTTTTGGTCCCCAGTTAGTTTAAATGCTAATGATATAATTTGGTAGAGTAGATACTCGCAATTCTTATCACCAAATCGAAGAAGGTCGATTATTCTTGCACAATACAATTCTCAATTAACGAGTGAGAATGAGAACTTACTAGCACTAACCATGTGAAGAAACAGTCCTAAAAAAAAAAAGAACACTACACCATGAACCTATAATCATCAAAAAGGCATCCCTTGCTACATTAAATTCTCCACAAGGAATATGATAGCTTTGGTAGTTTTACGAGCCTTAGTGTCTCATTGGATATTTTTGTAGCCATTTTGAGAATAATTATGTGGTCAAAGCATCCCTTGTTAGTTATATGTCATAATAATTTAAGTGACCTAAAACGAAAGTTAGTTCATACATAATTCCTTGATTAATTTTGACACAATAGATCAACTTGTCATTTGACTTTTAGTCATGCTTTGTTTTTAATAACCAATTATATATATTATATTATATTTTAGAAATTTAACTTTTATAATAGTTGAGAAAAGTCAGCACAAATTGACTCTGAAATTTATGTTAAGGAGTAACACACGACCAATATTAAACACATTACCAACATGAGTACATTACCAACATTCCATATATCAAGAATCAAGATCCCCATTGAAATTTTGAACTCAAGTGGGCAAGAAAGGAGCCCACCCACTTTACCACTTGAGTTGTCACTTTTGGGCGAAGATGTTATCTAGTTGATGCTATTGTCGGCGGTGGCATTATTGTACTTCAATATCTTTTTATAAAAAATAAAAATGATGCAACTAATGTTATGTTAAATTACACAACATTATAGTGGCACAATACACTACATATAAATAAAATATGTTTTTCTGAAGTCACAATCAAATTTAAATGCCAATTTAAGAAATGAAACATTTTTTTGAAAAATCAACTTAAAAATTCCTTTCCTTTTAGAATTTTATACTCAAAGGTCATTTATGCACTTGATTGATAAAGGAGGGAAAGGAGGCTAAGCCAAATGCCTCGTATATAGATAGGGGCCATCCATTGTTGGTTGAAGGGCTCCCTTTCTTCGATCTATTTATCTGGAGGGATGGGGTGGGACTCCGTTGTTAGGAAGAGGTTGGCTATATATAATCAACATTTGACCAATGCCCACAATGTATAAATATACTTGTGTTGAGGTCAGGTTTTTAATCTTGTGATAATCCTCAAGAAATAACCATACCTTATTAATCGAGTAATAAGAATATTAAATTACTACAATTTTTCACAATGATGAATCACTTCAATGAAGTTACGAGTAATAATAATGAAGAGATGCATGAAAAAATGTAGCGTATAAAAAAGTATAGATTTATTGCCAATCATTTGAAATAAAAATAGTATTCCTACCATTCCAATTATACTTTATTTTTTCGGTCCCCACCTAATTTGAACATTAACAATAAAATGTGCTCATTTCTTATTTCCAAATCGAAGAAGGTCAATTATTCATACAATTTCCAATTAACGTGCTTAGTAGCTCAAAAGACAAAGAAGACGGCCCCACGAACGCGTAATCGCCCAAAAGCCATTCCTTTCCGCATTAAATTCCCCACAAGGAATTCACAATCCGAATAAAATATAAAGCTTACCCGGGGGCCCCACCACCACGACCTTGAACAGCTCAATCGCACCGTCCACACCCAACCCAACAGCCGGCAGCGCGGGGCCCACAAACATTTATCGTCAAACATTTAAAATATTTAAAAAAGTCCCCAAAACAATTACACTTTCTCGTGGCGGAGCCTGTTCCACGATATCTAAAACTCGACTCCCATTGGTCGCACTACTGTACCTTTTTATCCGATTTATTTAAAAAATCCGAAAAAAAATCGAAAATGAAAAACCCCTCTGCGAGAGCAGTAGTATATGAGAGAGCTAGGGTTCGAAGCGAAGTGTCAAAATTTTAGCTGGGGCTGGGAAAAGAAAAAAGAAAAAGAATTAATAATAATGGTGAAGGACGAGGACTGTAATGTTACAAAGAATTCGTTTCAGGTGTGGAGCTTGCCGAAGCCGTGCGACGTCTGCCGGGTAAAGAGCTCTGCTCTGTACTGCAAGGCGGATTCCGCTTATTTGTGCGCGGACTGTGATGTCAAAGTGCACGGCGCAAACAAGCTCGCGTCGAGGCACGAGAGGGTTTGGATGTGTGAAGTGTGCGAGCAGGCCACCGCGGCGGTTACATGTAAGGC
This sequence comes from Torreya grandis, assembly GCA_037957365.1. Classification (NCBI taxonomy): domain Eukaryota; kingdom Viridiplantae; phylum Streptophyta; class Pinopsida; order Cupressales; family Taxaceae; genus Torreya; species Torreya grandis. The sequence goes on along the minus strand of JARHVA010002531.1, from coordinate 1,681,224 downwards.
CGACGCAGCGGTGCTCTGCCTCGCCTGCGACGCCGACATACACTCTGCGAACCCCTTGGCTCGCCGCCACGAGCGGGTCCCCGTCGCGCCGTTTTACGAGTGCGCGAAACTCATCAAGCCGTTGCTTAATTACCCCGGCGCCGGGCTGGAAGAGGACGATTTGGCCGCGTCGTGGCTGCTGCCGAACCTTAAGCATGCCGAGGGCGTCAAAAACGGCGGCGACGAGAATGAGGAGGGAGTGTTCGGGAAGGAGAACGGGTACAGCAAGGTCGGGTGTTTTGTGCCGGAGTTTTTCCCCGATGTGGATCCCTACCTGGATTTGGAGTACGCGTCGTCGATGGATACCGGGAACCGCTTTTCCGGCGTTTCGGACAGCGTCGTTCCTGTGCAGAGCCATGGCAGCAGCAGCGTTGTTGACGCCTCCACCGGCTCCGACGGGTTAGACGCCGATCTGTCGTCCTGTAAGGCGAATTACAGTTATACATCCGCCACGTCATTCAACCACAGCGTACGATTTGAAAATATTATTATTTTAGCATTCGAATTTGCCTGTTTTTTCATTGTTTTCTGATTTCCACGTGGCATTATTTCAGGTCTCGTCGTCCTCGCTGGATGGCGGGCTGGTGCCAGATGCCACCGCGAACGACATCTCGACGCCCTTCGGCAGAGGGTTTTTTGAGCTGGCGGGCCACGTAGGCGTGCAGTACAGTAGCCCCCTGGATCGCGAGGCGAGGGTGATGAGATACAAGGAAAAGAGGAAGAACAGGAAGTTCGAGAAGACCATACGATACGCCAGCAGGAAAGCCTACGCAGAGACCAGGCCCAGAATCAAGGGCCGATTTGCCAAGCGGACGGACGTCGACGTGGACCAGATGTACACGTCAGCCGACCTTGGATTCGGCCTCGTTCCCTCGTTTTAGGTATAATTGTAACTTGTATTTTGAATTTTCGAGGGTTTTCCAGTTGTAAATTAGTTGCGTGGCGAATGCTTGCCTTCTGACCGGCTGGCTCTTAATTTCCTCGATTATTGTACTTTTAATGGCTTACGTTGCCGCAGTATTTTTGGAGTTTAATCTTTCCGCCCATCTCGTCTAGATGGTTTGGTTTTGTAAAATTCGAGGGATTATCTGACCTGTATCCTGTACTTTAATGCATTGAGTTTAATTGAAATTGACTGTAAATATTTTGTATACTGGAGGATGTGATGAGCTCCAAACTATTTAAGAAAACCAAAATAAACATCATCATAATTGTGGGTTCTTCAAACATGAAAACAGGAAAAAATTGCACGGTCTCTTGGATTTGGTTTAAGTTGGGGAAATTATAAGTAATGTTTGATTGTAGAATTTTTATATCCATAAATTAAATTTTTTTTGAATTTTTTTTAATCTGATATATATTTATAATTATAATTTTTATTAAATAAGATAAATATTTTTGATAATAAGACATAATTAAAAATATATTTACAATTATTTTTGTGTAACATATCAAATTTAAGTTCAATAACAAACTAAAAAATTTCATGTTTTACTGTGTTTATCATAATTTCGAAGGTGTAAGTTATACATCTCTTTACTTATATGATTAGGAGAAGAATAAGTATTTATTTTTAATGAAATACTATACATATCCCTTGCCATTGCTTATATGGTTAGGAGGAGAATAAGTGTTCTACAATTTGTTTTGAAGCATATATTAAAGTTTGAGAGAGAAATTGTATTTACATAACAAATGGTTCATTTGTTCGTATATCTACAATCATTAGATTTGATAATTTGATGTTTTCAATAATGATATATATGAGATTTTATTCTAAATTATTTTCGAATAATCATATTAGTTAGTTTGAATGTCTATACTATATATAAGTAAAATATTTTTCTCTTGTTTTAATTCCAAGAAGATTATGATAGTTTGTTATTTTGAGGTGATCTTTGCTTATTTCATGTATATTTGTTTCTTCGTTCATTTTTATTTAAAAAATAAAACTTATGTAAGTGAAAAAAGATACTAAATTCGTGTATATTTGTTTACGAATTTATTTTTATTCAAAAATTAAAATTGTGTAAGTGAAAATTGATACTTAGCTCGTGTGTATATTTATTTCTTAGTTCATTTTTATTCAAAAAACAAAGTTTGTGTAAGTGAAAAATAATAATAGTCCCTAAATTATCTAATAGGTTTTCTTTTATAAGGTTGTAAATACTATGAAATAGTAGAAAAGTTTTTCGTTTTTGAGTTATGGTTTATTTGTTAGGAGTTTTATAGGGGTTTGAAACTTTTTTTATTTGTATGGCAATATTATAATACAATGTCGGAGGCAAGTTAGGATTTACAATTATATTTTATTTATAATTTAATACAACCAGAGTTTTTTTACAGTTTCATTGTTATGTAAATATATACAATTCTATTAAGTTTTATTGTGTAAATACCTTTGAAATTTATTTACAGTATTTTTAAGTTTAGGCAATTTGTGTATGTGTACCAAGGTATCATGTTAATTAAGTTATTGTATGTTGTTTGACTATTTAAGAATTTTTAAAAGATTTATTATCTATATTGTCGTGTTTTTGTAGGGTTGCTTGTTTATTTATAATACAATAATTTGATAAAATGTGAAAGCTTAATTATAGTTTACAATTACATAGTATTTATAATTTACTTTATTAAAGGTTTTTTTATTAAAAGGTTTCTTTATAATATCATTGTTTTTTAGATACACAATTTTATTGGAGTTTACTTGCATATTTCAGGGTATCATTAGTTTTCTATTTGTAAGGTTCTCTTATTTTTTTATTTTTTCAAATCTTTAATGGAAGTTGTGTGTCATGATAATAATCTAAATAAGTTATTGGAAGTATAATTTCTTCACATATAAATTTTTTACATTTATTAACTTGCTCGAAGTTGAATTTCGATCAACCTTTGATAAGGTAATGGTAACATTCAATAATGATCTCACTTTTGCATGATTCAATACTATGCTATTATGACCGCATCCCTTAAACCCAAACACATAATTTTATTAGGGTTTATTTTTAGCTTTCTCAGTTATCATTAATTTCTTAAGAAGATTATGATATTTTACTATTTTGAGGTAATATTTGCTTAACTGTGTATATTTATTTTTCATTTCATTTTTATTTAAAAAATAAAGTTTGTATAAGTGAAAAAAAATACTTAGTTCTTGTATTTTGTTTCTTAGCAAAAAAAATAAAATTTATGTAAGTGAAAAATGATAGTGTATATTTATTTTTTAGCTCATTTTTATTCAAAAAAATATAGTTTTTGTAAGTGAAAAATGATAATAGTCCTTAAATTATGTAATAGGTTTTCCTTTGTAAGATTGTAAATACTATGAAATATTAGAAAAGTTGTTCGTTTTTTAATTATAATTTATTTGTTAGGGGGTTTGTAGGGTTTGGAAACTTATTTATCTGCATAGCCATATTACAATACGTGGGAATCAAGTTAAGGTTTGCAATTATATTTTATTTATAATTTAATTCAACGAAGGTTTCTTTATAATTTCATTGTTGTGTAAATATACACAACTCTATTAAATTTTATTATGTAAATGCCTTTAAAGTTTATTTACAGTGGCTTCAAGTTAAGGCAATTTGTGTATTTGTATCGAAGAATTGTGTTAATTAAATTATTGTGTGTTGTTTGATTATTTAGACATTTTTATAGGGTTTTTTTATCTATATTATCATGTAGTTGTAGGGTTACTTATTTATTTATAGTGTAATAATTCAGTGAAATGTGAGAGTTTAGTTAGATTTTATAATTACATATTATTTATAATTTACTTTATTAGTTTTTTTATAAAAGGTTTCTTTATAATATCATTGTTGTTTAGATGCACACAATTCTATTAGGGTTTACTTATATTTTTGGGTGTCATTAGTTTTCTATTTGTAAGGTTCTCTTTTATGTTTTTCACTTCTCTGAATCTTTAATGGAAGTTATGTGTCGTGATAACAATCCAAATAAGTTGTTCGAAGTATAATTTCCTAATTTATATAAAAATTTAACATTTATTAGCTTACTCTATGTTAAATTTTGGTTGACATTGATAAGGTGGTAGCAACATTCAATAATGATCTTTCTTTTGTATGATTTCATACTATGCTATTATGCCCACATCCCTCAATCCCAAAAACAATTTTATTAGGGTTTACTTTTAGATTTATATGTTATCATTAACTTTTATTTATAAAATAACATGGAAACTTAGTCCATAGTTATGTTTCTTAATTATCATTAATATTTTATTTCATGGATTGTTGGAGCTTGGTTAGAGTTTATAGTTACATTATATTTATAGTTTAATGAAGGTTTTTTTTACAATTACAATTAAATTGTTATGTATCGATTGAGCAATTCATATATTTATGTATTTATAGAGTCTCCTTTTTTTTAAGAAGGGCCATTTTTCAAGAAAATCTTATATTTATAACAATTATGATTAAATTGTTGTGTATTGTGTCAATATCCACAAATATTCACATAAATTCATTTTTTAGTGATATCTCTTTTCTCTAGTGACATCTTTAATTATCTTATGGTTTGGAAAGTCTTAGAAGGGTAGTATCTAAGGTGTTTTTTATTTTTTTACTTTAAATCATGAATAAAAAATATAAGATCCAAGTTTGACTATATCATGTTACTGGAGGTTCATTATTCTCTTTAGTATAACTTATTTTCTGGTTAGGGTAGACCATTATAATACACCTGAATATAATTGTGTTTATCTAAACAATAATGAAATTGAGAAAAAAATACTAATTAAACTATAAAAATTTATAATATGATTGTAAACCCTAACTTTAAACCCCTAACAAAAATAACCGTAACTTAAAATTGTGAAGTAAAATATGTTGTATCTATGTTCAAAGAAGACTCAATTCATACTCATGTTACAACAACCATGACTTATCATGTATCCTAAAACATTGCATTCAAGTAGAAAATCTAAAATTTACATCATGTAAATAGGGTAGGGCATAACTATAATTTAACATAATTATATACACATCAAGTATGCTATAATTATACATTTGCTACAAGTGATCAGCAATAGTTTCAACTTCTTATTTGTTACAATAAGTAATAATAATTTAAAAATCTCAAAAGAGATTTAAGACTTTATTGGATAGAGGATGAAAAATCTATTTAAGGTATAGTTCATAGTGGCATAGTCATAGTTGAGAAGGTATTTATTACAGTTTCATTTAGGCTTATTACAGTTCCATTTGTAGTTGTTCGATTACAAATAGATCAAAATAAAATACATACGACTATTCCCCTTTTTCTATATCTGTATAAAATTGTTGAATTCTATTGATTGTTAACACATTTATAGTTATTTCATTTACAATTTTTTAAATTTAGTTGTGTATATCTATATAAGGACACACACATGCACATGTGCACATGCGTGTGCACGTGTGCATGTGTTCATATGTATCACTATTAAATTTAGTATAATTTAGACTTGAATTTTGATCAAAATTATGTCATAAATCTATTATTTTTTATATTTTTTGACGATTTAAAAAGAAATTGCATTTACTTTGTGGTGTAAATCTAACATAAAAATGGCGTGACTAGACATTTTTATTGTGTCAATGCTACATTGGGTTTGCATCAAAATTTAGTGTCTCATTTGGTAATAAATTTGTGCCAAAAATTGGCTAGTTGTTTAAAAAATTGTGAATTGGTAACTTCGCAGAGCTACACTTGCGTAAACATGAGGTTGAATTTGACTGATTGCCACTATAAATCCCCACTTCCTATTTTAGTTCTCTATGTGGATGACCTTTTGATCATAGGGATTTCTTCATCCTCCATTGCAACAATGAATATTGTTTTGTCTGATAGACTCTCAATAATTAACTTGGTCTTGTTGCATTACTTCTTTGAGATTTAAATTTCTCAGTCTAACGCCTGGATCATTATTGCACAATCCAAGTATTCTCTTGATTTGCTTGCACGATTTAACATAGCTGACTGTAAGCCAACCTTAACTCCCTTTCTATTTGGTGTGAAGCTTGAGGCTAATTATCCTTCTCCTTTAGTTGATGTTACCTTGTATCGATGACTTGTTGGTAATCTCATCTATATTACTCACACTAGGCCTGACATTTCATATATGACGGACATGGTTTCAAGATTCATGTAGGAACGACATGAATTACACTAAAAAAGTAGATTCTCCACTATATTTAGGGTGCTCATAGTTTTGGGATTCACTACAGATCAAACATTGACATTGACTTGATTGATTATGAAATTTCAGATTGAGTTGGTGATATTCAAAATCACAAGTCTACTTCATGCTACATTTTCTCCCTTGGTTTAGAACCAATTAGTTGGTCAAGCAAGAAGTATAATGCTATTGTTTTATCTTCTATAGAGGTACAAAATAGAGGAGTTATTAATACTGCCACTGAGGCTATCTATCTTTAGGGGATTCTTGTTGAGTTCAGTATCTAGTTTCGATGACCAACAATCATCTTATGTAACAATCAAAGTACCATCCATATTTTCAAGAATCTAGTTTTCCATCAACGAACCAAGCATATCAAGATTCTCATACATTTCATTGGGAGCTTATTCATAACAAGTCATTGATCTTTATTACTACTGAACTATAGCGTAAATTATTGATATATTCATCAAACCTTTCACTAAGAGTAAGTATCTTCATTTTTAGGATCTTCCTGAGGTTCAGATAACTTTAACATCCTTATCGTGCTTTGTCTCAAGGTTTGAAATCTAATTATACATTATTTTATCATAAATTTGAATTTATTGAGATATTAACTCTATTTAAGATAAAAATGAATTGAAGGGAAGAAAATGTTGTATGTGACTTGTAAATTAACAAAATGAAAGTAAAGATGTGATATGGAAAAAACTTGAATGACTGAAATAAACTAACTATGAAAAGCACAAAGAAGACAAGAAGACCTATGCATGTTAGGTTGCAACCCTGTTAGGGCTTGTGATAGTTGAAAACCTACACAAGGAAAGAGGGAGTGTAATGGGCTGAGTTGACCCCAATCATACCCGTGATGATTGAACACTACCTACATATCCAAAGTACTCTGAATAGGGAATAAATCCTCAGGTAGTTCTTCCACCCAGAGTGTTTAGTGTTATAATGTTTTTTTGCTACATGTATACATCTAGAAATGACTTGAATACTTGATAATACTTTGCTTAACTTAGATAGAGTAGGATTGTGACTTGACTAAGGGTTTATTTAAGTTAATAAAATTGAATTTGGAAAGAATATAGATTTTTTTCTGTGTACAAGTGTGCCCAAATAGTGAAATTGACAAGTTATAGAGTAAGTGGCTTAGATGTGCATTTATAGCAATCCTAAGGGATGAAACCTCATGATACCTATCCTAAAAATGTGGACCAAGTTGTAAGAGATTAACCTTAAAAAATATTTGTTTCTAGGTAAAGGACAAGATTGACCCATAAAGGTTGGGATTGACTGACAATCCCAACCTGTACGGGTCAATTATGACCTGAAAAGATAACATTTCATCTTAAGAATTCAAAATATTTGTATAAATGTGTAGACGGTTTTTAACAAATTTTTGTAGGTGTAAAACAAGAACTTAGAAGGGATGGGCTTGTGCAAGTACTTAGGTTAGAGTGAGGTAGAAAAATAGGACCAATATAAGGGCCTAAGTCAAGTAAGGTAAATGTGGATTAAATTTGACATTGTCAAGTATCTACTATTAATGAACCATGGTTTTTCTTCATTTCTTGCAGGCAAAGATGTCTGGATTAATATATAATCTTCAAGTTGTTTCTTCTGCCATGAACTTGTCTGACCTTTCTTCTTGACGAATGGAGCCTTAAAAATTTGATCATTCTTCATTGACTCAAACATGTTTCTATAATGTGGGGCTATGTGTCCAAAAATTATTACACTTGTAACATATTATAGCTTCTTCTCAAACCCTGATAGAGGAGTAAAAGAGTTGTATCTTCTGCTAAACTTTGCATGAGTTTTCTTCTCTTTATTTTTGAAATTGTTAGCTCTTTTATAGCATTCTATTTTCTTGTGACCATATCCATTACAATAAAAAAAATAACCATAAAAATAGAACTTGTTTGTGTATCTCTGTTCTGATTGTATTTTGTAGTTTTGTTCCTTCCAACCTTCTTTGTTTGAGATGTCCTCTGTATTCTTCACTTCTCTTTTTGTTTCCTCTTTTGTAAGAGCTTCAACATATCTCTTTTTCTTTTCAAATTTGATACTTGTCTTATCCAATATTGCCTTTTGGCTTTCCAATATCGTATTCAACATGTTAGTGTTATCTTCAAATTTTGAATCACTGATTGCTTTCTCAATATCTTCTTTTAGAGAGGCAATTTAAATAACATACCTTCCACATTCTTTACTTACTTTTTGTAATTGTGCTATTAGATCTTTTTCATTATTTTTAGCTTCTTCAAAGTGTGCTTGTAGATCATCAATTATTTTCTTTGACTCCTTTTCGTTTTTCTCAATCTGGTGCTTCAATCTTCGATTCTTCTTCTTAACAACTTTTAATTCTTCTAAGGCACAAATGAGTTCTCATTCTAGATTCACCTCAACTTCATCCTCACTTTCATCGTGTTCTTCTTCTTGATCATCTGTACTTTTACTTGTAGAGGCATCTTCATGTATTCTCATGAATAGATTCTCTTCTTCATTTGAGTCACTAACTCCACTATCTTCGGTTGAGCTAAGATATTTATAATATAAACTCTTATTCTTGAATCTCTTCTTGTATTTGTCTTTGAAGTTTTGATTATATGTAGACTTTCCTTCTTTATTGTCACTATTATTCTTATATGGGCATCTATCTGCAAAATGTCTAATCTTACCACATTTAAAATATTTAAATGGAAATTTTCTTTGATATTTACCTATGCCCTTTTTTAGCTTATGGATGAATAGATCTCCATTATCATCTTCCTCATCGCTAAAGTTGTCACTTGATTTTTGAATCTTGGCTTTCTTTTCCTTTGATGTCTTAAAAGCAGCTTCCCTCTTTGAGGGTTTCTCTTGTTCGGTTCACATCTCATATGTCGTAAGAATACCATGTAGTTCATCCATCCTTAGCTTAGCTAGATCCTTCATCTCCTTGATTGCCGAAACCTTTGCATCATATCTCAATGGTAGAGATCTCAAAAGAATTTATACCACCGATGACTCTACCAATTTTTCTCCAAGGCCTTGAATTTGATTAACTATTTGATCAACCCACAAAAGATAACTTTCTATATTTTCTTCCTCTTCCATCTTCAAACTCTCAAACTATCTTCTGAAAGTCCAAAGCTTAGCCCGTTGAACCTTTTCATCACTTTTGTAAATATTCTCAATCTTTACCCAAGTCTCATGAGCATATTTACATTGCATAACTTTAACAAATTTTGATTCACATAAACCACATAAAATAGCATTTAATGCTTTAGCATTATTTTGACTTGTCTTCATTTTTGTCAGAGTAGTTACAAGTGTATGTGGCTCTTCATATTCCTCCAACACTGTTTGCCAAATGTTAAATCCAAAGGCCATAAATTAAGTCCTCATCCTTATGCTCTAAAAGGCATAATTTGACCCATCAAACAAAGGTGCTTTAGTTGTAAAAAAATTTCCATATGATCTAGCCATCGTGTTTTTCCTGATCTACCTTCAAGTTGTTAAACTCTTTAGAAGGGACCCTGCTCTGATACCAATTTTTAAGCATGGTATATACTGAGAGGGGGGGTGAATCAGTATATCATATATCTTATAAACTTTTATTTAATCAAATTCCACTTAACCATACATTAAAGATATGCAATAAAATTGAAACAATAAACACCACACAAGATAGAGAGAGACCCCAAATTTAACATGGAAACCCAATGTGGAAAAAACCATGGAAAACAATCTCAAGTATATGAATGAGCACCAACTCAAACTACAATATTCGCAAGCACCAACTTGCAGGAGCACCAACTTGCAAGAGCACCAACCCATTTGTCAAGCACCAACATAGCAACTATTTGTGAGCACCAACCCTTATTGTGTATACCACACAACTATCTCTCAATGTTGCTTTCTCAACAAATGATAGCACATTACAATATCTCTTTCTTTTCTCTCCTTTGCTCTTTTAAGCTAGATATGACAATTACAAATCATGCTCTCTTTCACACGTCAAAAATGGCTTCCAAAGCCTTTATTTATATCTTACCAAATGAACTTTGGCATTCACCTTTTGTGACCCTTCAATCCTCATGGAAAATGGTGCCAAACTTGCATGACCCTTTGAATCCTTGCATTTGAAAAGTCATATGGTGACCCTTTTTGAGCAAATGCATCATTTTCATTTTTGTCTTTATCTTGGTGACTTTTCATATTCCTCAAAGTCTCCCTTCATGAGAAATTGCACCCTTTCTCTTTTGTCTTCACTTGATGACTCTTAGAATTCCTCAAGATGACTCTTCATGGGAAAATACATCACATTCCTCTTTTGTCTTTACCCTATGACTCTTTGACTTTTCCATGGGCCCTCCTTTAACTTTATGCAACCAAAAATATATTTGTTAATATGAAATAAATATTAACACATATTAACCAAGATATGAACATTAAAAACACTATTAAATGTTATGGGGCCTTTATCACTAATAATGTTAGACTTTTGACATCAATGACAATATTTTCAACAAAAGGTGTCACAAAAATGGTGTAGATATACACTTAAGTAATAAACTACCATTTTTTAAAAATTCAATATGAATGATGGGAAAGGTAGAATAATGATTACAAATAATGAGGAAAACTAAATATTGGACTAAGATACAAGGATTGGAAATGACAAGATGTAATAAAATTACGGGTTTTGCTATTTTAAGGTAATATTTGCTTAACTAGTTATATGTGTTTCTTAGCTCATTTTCATTCAAAAAATATAGTTTTTGTAAGTGAAAAATGATAATAGTCCCTAAACTATCTAATAGGTCTTCCTTTTTAGAATTGTAAATACTGTGGAATATTGGAAAATGTTTTCATTTTTAAGTTATGGTTCATTTGTTAGGAGTTTTGTAGAGTTTCAAAACTTATTTATTTGTAATGCAATATTATAGTATAATTTGGGACCCAAGTTAGGGTTTATAATTATATTTTATTTATAATTCAATTTAGCTTGGATTTCTTTGCAATTTCATTATTGTGTAAGTACACACAATTATACTAAGTTTCATTGTGTAAATACATTTAAAGTTTATTTACAATGGTTTCAAGCTTGGGCAGTTTGTGTATTTATACCAAGATATTGTGTTAATTAAATTATTACGTGTTGTTTGACTACTTAGGTATTTTTTGTAGGGTTCTTATTTATATTGTCATCTATTTTTAGGGTTTCTTATTTATTTATAGTGCAAAGATTAGTAGAATGTGGGAGCTTGATTAAGGTTTACAATTACATATTATTTATAGTTTAATTTAATAAATGTTTCATTATAATCTCATTATTGTTTCAATACACACAATTCTATTTAGGGTTTACTTGTATCTTTATAGATATCATTAGTTTTCTATTTATAGGACTTTTTTTATGCTCTTTGTTTTTCCAAATATATAATGGAAGTTGTGTGTTGTGACAAAAATACAAACAAGTCGCTGGAAGTAAGTTTTCTTATCATATCAAAACATATCATTTATTAGCTTGTTTTTGGCTGAATTTTGGTCGACCTTTGATAGGGTGGTGACAACATTCAATATTGATCTTATTCCTACATGATTTGATGTTATGCTCTTATGAACACACCCCTCAAACCCATACACAATTTTATCAAGGTTTACTTTTAGTTTTATGGGTTATCATTAACTTTCTATTTGCAAAATAACATGGAAACTTAGCCCATAATCATCTTTCTTAGTAATCATTAGCCATCTATTTCATGGAATGTGGGAGCTTGGTTAGGGTTGATACTTACATTATATTTATAATTTAATGAGGGGTTTTTTATAGCTATAAATAAATTGTTATGTACCATTTAGGTAATTTGTGTAGTCATCTATTTATAGAACATCCATTTTTCAAGAAAATCTTATAATTATAACAATTATAATTAATTTTTTGTGTATTATGCATTAGTATCCATGTAAATATTCACAAGAATTCTTTTTTTTAATGATATATCTTTCCTCTAGTGATATATTTATTCAATTATCTTATGATTTAGGAAGTCTTAGAGGGTGAGTAGAGGGTGATTTCTGTTTTATTACTCTACATCATGAATGAAAAATAGAAAATCCAAGTTTGACAATATCATGTTACTTGAGGTTTATTACTCTCATCAATATATCTAGTCTTTTGGATAGGGTATATCGTTATAATAAATCCTAATATTATTGTGTGTATTAAAACAATAATGAAGTTGAGAATAAAATCCTAATCAAACTATAAAAAATTTATAATGTAACTATAAAACCTAATTTGCAAACTCTAACAAAAAACCATAGCTTAAAATTGCAAAGTGAAATCTATTTTATTTATGTGTAAGGGAGACTCAATTCATATTCATGTTACAACAACCATGACTTATCATGTGATTTAAAACTCTGCATTCAAGTAATAAATCTAAAATTTAAATCATGTAACACAGGGCATGGCATAACTATAACTTAACACAATAATATACACATCAAGTATACTATAATCATATTATAATTACAAATTCGTCTCAAGTTATCAATAAGGGTTTCATCTTTTTATTTTTTATAGTAAATAATAAAAATTTGCAAAGTTCAAAGGAGACTTGAGACCTTGTTAGATATATTAGACGAAAATTTTATTTAAAGTTTATTTATAATTCATAATCTGATAATCATAGTTGTGAAGGTATCTATTACAATTTCATTTAGGTTTATTATAGTTCCATTTGTTGTTTTTATGTTTACAAATATATAAAAATAAAACACATACAATTATTCCCTTATTATATATTTATATAAAATTGTTGGATTCCATTGATTCTTAACCCATTTACAGTTGTTCCATTTTAAAAATATTTAAATTTAGTCAGGTGTATATCTATATAAAAATACACATGTGCATGTTGACATATGGGTTTATGAATATATAGTATGTGCATATATGTATCACTATTACATTTAGTGTAATTTATGCCTCAATTTAGGTCGAAATTACATAAATTTTTAAATAGTTTTTGGTATTTTCATACATTAAAATTTAAAAATTACATCGAATTAGGTGGTTCAACTCTAGCATAAAAATGATGTGACTAGACATTTATATTGAATCATTGTTGAGTTAGGTTTGCATTGAAATATAGTGTCTCATTTGGTGCTATATTTGTGCCATAAATTGGCTATTTTTTAAAATCATGAAAGGGTAACTTCACAGAGCTGTACTCACGTGAACACAAGGTTGAATTTGACTGATTGCCATTGTAAATCTTAGGTTTGTGGAAATGCCCCAGTCCCCATGGAGTGGGTTAATCGATGGATTCAAATAAGAGAGCACTTGATCCAGGAGAACATTATCATATATATATATATGAATTTTTAAGGTTTTAGTTTGTTTTAATCGTGAGTGTGATGTTTTCCTACATATCATCCTTTTCTTATGAAAATTCAACACAATATACATTCAACCAGAAGAAACATTCATCTTTAGAGATACATGCCTCATTTAAATAATTGAACTCTAACTATACATACTTTTTCTAATAATTTGCCTTTCAAATATCAAATAATTAAACCAAAATTTCAAGCATACATAGTGTGAAAATCGTCATATCTATTGAATGGTTGTTAGTTCAACTACTAAAGATGTTTCACTGATAAAGAGTCCACCAGGGATTAATTCATGTTATCTACCACAATATAAGGGATGAGAATTGCCCCGGGTGAATTGGCAGAATGGATACTCCTTAGACCTTGGTTCTTAACCTAAGATCACCATATAAAGCAATGGTCAACAAAAAAAACCCTCGTATCTAAATTAAATTTAATGTTACGCTTTCCAACATTTATAAAACAAAAAACCTTAATATTAACAATTAAATTTCAAATCCATTAAAAGAAACTAATAAAAGCTCTCTCTATTTAAAATATAAATGGAAAATATATATGGAAAAGGGGAAGGGAATGGAAAATGAGTAAAATTTGTTTCTAATAAGTAAATGAAAACATAACTGACCACATGAATGAGGGTAGTGGACAATTAGAACAAAAGTGTCACAAAAATGATTCATACCACTCTGAATAAGAAACCACCCTTTTTTAAAATGTAATGTGAATGATGGTAAATGTTGAATAGTGAGGAAAGCTGAAAATCAAAATAAGATACAAAGATATGAAAAATCACAATAAAATGTAAAAATAAAAATTAGACAAATATCTTTGTACTTCCATTAGTTAAGATAGGAAAAATGGGGTATTATATAGTAAAAAGAAAAAGAAAGAGAACAATGGTAATTTTAAGTTGAGGTGTATATGTGGAAAAATCCTTCTATTTAATATTGAAAGTGAAGTCCTCATTTTTATAGGAGCCACTTGTATTAATAGCAATATTTCATGAACTATATAACATCTTTCTTCCCAAATTATTCTTCCCCTGAATCACTAGTGTCATAACCCAAAAGATTTTATTTGAAAACTACACACACATACAAACGTATAATTTATATACCTATTCTACCCTAATTTAGATTAATATAAGATTAATTAAATTAAGATAAAAGTTTAAATTGTAATTCAAATAAATATATATATGGCATTCAAACATACATTTGAATGTAAAAGACTGAGATTGATTATTCTGATTTGACAAGGGCATATACTAAATATATAAAGTACTAAAGAGATCACAATACTTAATTTTTCTTGACGAATGTCTAACTGTGACTATATTTTAGAAATGAAAACTAGAGATAAGCAAACCTGTGATTCATTCAATTTTAAAACTGATTTTTTATTTATGTTGGGTCAATTCTGCAGGATTGGGTTAATATTGTTGGTTGCTATTGACCTATTAGTCAATATTGACATATGTATAATTATGGAATAATTACTATATGGTCATCTGTGAATGTATTTTCTTGCTATGTGTTTGCTATCCTAAACACTGATGGCTCACACAAATCCATAAATTAACCTTGTTTGCCTTGATACCTTATATATGCTTGTGAGGGCTAGAGACCTGAAAAATGAGGGAAGTGTAATGGGTTGATTTGAACCCAATCACCCCCACCTAATATATATATATATATATATATATATATATATATATATATATATATATATATATATATATATATATATATATATAATACTTCAAGGAGGGAAACCAATCTACATATATTTCTCCCACCTAGTGTGATTGCACAATTTGGACTCCTTTGCTATGTGTATGTAACTAATGATTAATTTTGATACTTGAAAATGCTTTTTTTGACTTGGATTTTGAGTGATTCAGACGTAGTTTGTGACCACTCCTAATGACATGTATGTAAATTAGGAGGAATATTATAGATTTTCTCAGTGTGTAATAGTGTATGAAAGTATAATAGATAAGTTCCAAGTACCTTTTAATGAAACCTTGAATTTTTTTAATTTATGGATCCAATGGAATGATTCCTCATGCCAACGACACATTAGGCTTATGAGCCAACCCTAAAGATGGGTTTGATTTTTTAAAATAACCATTTCCATTTACATGTTGATTAAACTAAGAGTCTAGATATGTATGTGCAGGATATTTAAGAGGTTTGAAATAGATAGTGAGGTTATTTTAAGTGTATAACATCAGAACAAAAGGGTTGACTCATAAGATAACATGCATGTATGACAGCGTGGAAAATTATAACATTTTTTGTGTGTTCAAGTCACGTGTGATAAATGTGTGTCAATATTACCATTTTCAGGTACCAAAGACCAAATTTTAGTATCTAAAAATTCCCTCCTTTATTTCAGTAACAAAATTTTTAAAGTAAAAGGATAAAATGTACATGAGTTTGTATAAAACCTCATATTTTAAGAGATTGCTCCAAATATATAACTTTGCTCCCTATAAAACTTGCAATAATAATGAAGTAATCAATGTCTATATGTGGAATCTTAAATCTAAAATTGAAAATTGAAAGAGCAAGGATTAGAGTACACCTATATGTTGGTGAAAACAATGTTGCATTTGCAACTTGTTGGAGATGATGATGCTTTCTTATTGAATCATTAGAGAGTTTGGGTCATTACACCCCAAACTTGTGTAACTATGAAATATCTTAAGTTAGTAAAAAAATATGCCATAACCCTTATGAATGTGGAGGAAAATCACACAATGTACTAACCCAAATAGTTATGCAAGAAAGAGAGAGAGAACCATGCATCTAGGTTCAACTCAAAGAAAATCAGTACGTAGGTAAATGAGGGAACCAATCAAGGGAGGTTCATTAAAAAATTAATTAACCACTACATATGGTTTGTAGATTCAATTGTAATGTTTCACTTTAGTACGATAAAGTTTGATCCATGTAAAAATAATAATTCACGATCGAAAGGGAATGAACAATGTTCATGCCCCGATCATGGACACATGTTTGATTGTTAGTTTCACTCAATGTATAATATAATGCATGACTAAAAGAGAATGGACCATGTTCATCCCCCCATCATGATTACATATTTGATAAGTGTAATCTGGAGTGACAACCATTTTTCATTCAATTATAACTGTGTTGTTGTGTATATGTTCATGAACCAATATCATGCCCCATAAATCTTTACCAACTGATACATAATGCTATGCATATGTGTGCTAACTTTGAGAACATGTGTCTCAAATGTATGTATATGTGAAAATATATAATTAAGTTCCTATAAATAATTTTGCATATCTCCATGTATATCCACCCAAATATATATGAATATATACTCAAATGTCTATAAAGTGAATGCATATGCATGGAATATGCCTCTGTAATCTATATCAAAGTGTCAATATCTATCATGTATCTAAACTATCTAAACTTTGTGCAATCTGCACTCTAATATAATTTTATATGCATGAAGGATTATGTCTCTATGACAATCATGTTGTAATCCCCCCCTCTTTTGAGATGAGAGATGCATCATATAAGTCACTCATGTCAAGATATGAGTTAATTGTATCATGTCATGTATAATTCTAACATAATGTAATATCATTTGATCATGTGGAGAATATATATATATATGGAATACAAGGCATGCAAGTGTCATGACTAAATTTAGGATAATAGAGGAAAAGGGGGGGAGGGGGCTTAAAATGACACCTTTTTATTCTTCTTGAAAATAATAATATTTGAACTTGGAGAGAATTTTAGCGAAACTTGCATAGATAATCTGATAATAATGAAAGAATATGAATTATGGCATTTTGTGTGTGTGTGTGTGTGTGTGTGTGTGTGTGTGTGTGTGTGTGTGTGTGTGTGTGTGAGTGTGTGTGTGAGTGTGATTCAACCTAGTTTACCTTAAACCCTTTTGGGAGCAAGAGATGGAGTAGGAGAAAGCTAGGAATGACTGGGTAAAAAAATTGGTATTTCACCATTTTATCCTATTCGATGCAATGAACAAAGCACCAACACACAGCAAATCCAACAGGAAAATGTTCATGTAGAGGACCCAAAATGAAACATCTAGTCGATGCATTGGACTCAAGCATTTTCAGATCTTCATCACAGACCCTATTCCTAATTACATGTTGTTATCAAGACCATTGGCTAGGGTGGACATGGGACAAAATACTTAACTCTCCCTGTATGGATCAAGAAGGGGAGAATTGAGAAACCACTGAGCCATTGAGGAGGACAACAGACCATTTTTGACCTTTTCCTCATAACAATATTCTATATCCTTCTCTCCACACTCAAGACATGGCCCCTTCCTTGCGACCTAAAAAATGTATAAGGAGAAGGAAACCCAAATGCATTAAGCTCTCCACAAACCCATTATAGGTTACTATTGATCCCATTCTCTATGAAGACAAAGTCATTTTATACACTGAAAAAGCACTCATTGGTCACTTCCATGGATGGGTTTATATAGAACCAAACCTCTTTTGTTGAAAACAAAACACATGGGTGTCATACTTGGATCACCTTCCTTCTTTAAACAGGGGAGCTAGGGGATATATCACCTTTGTATTTAAATCAGTCAAGGATCATATGAGGATTGAACATGGAGGTCCCTAATTTTGGGTAAATGTGTCCCTTACAACTTTCATATGACATGCTGGCTTTGATTCTAATCGAAAATGCATTTGTACCATCGCACTAAACTTCCTAGTCTTCCCATCAAATTATGGGATTCCTAGATCTTTAAGCACATCAGGGATACATTTGGGAAATACATCAAAATAGATGTTAACATAGCCAATAAAAAAAACACCACTATTTTTATCATCTGTGTGGAAATGGATATTACCTACGGCCTTTTTGGAGCCATTGAAATCCTTGTAGGGCACACTATCTTAATCAAACACTTGACTACAAGCATGTCCCTTTCAGATGCACACTCTGCTGATCACATGAACATCTCAGAGCAACATGTCAGGAAAATAAGAAACAATATACTATATATCTCTTTCAAAAGTTTAGAAACAACTCTGGCCAAGGGGTAGGGGATGCTAATGTTTCTGCTAGCAATGATAAAGATGACTCATCCAGTGGAAGAGCTATGATAAAGTTTGGCATGCATATTCTTGAGCAGTCAAAAGTAGATGCAAATATCTTACATGTGGCATGCAAAACTTCTTTGGAACCCAACTACAATACTATTGGAGCTCCCTTATACCCCCTGGGTACTATGTAAAAACACATATCAAGTATTGCACCTAATAACCCTCACTCTTCCCAATCTCTGTATGACATGTTAGTGGTGGAACAATCCTCTTTTCATGAGGAGCCACACCAGTTAGCATTGCCTAACATGTAGATGACGATCATATGGAGTTGATCGGTTTAATGGATAAAAACCCCTTGTTGGATGAGGTGGAAGTTTCAACAACTTTCAATTTCAAACAAGGGCAAGAAGTTTATCACATCGGCCTCTATAGATTAAAAACAAAGTCCCTTTTCACTTAAAAATCTGGGCACGATAATGATTTTATACTTGATTATACTATTATTCAGCTCACTGAGATGGAGCCTGATCATGTATTGATGCAAAACACATCGTGTACCCCATTTATTACCCCACCCCATTATAATCTCTTGATGGAGTGTAAATATAGGACCAGATCACAAACTAGAGATCTCCTACAACAAGCTGGGCATATAATGCAGACTAGATGTTTGGAACCAACCCCATAGCCCAGTACTTTAATGACTAGAATTAGACCTCCTCAACTATCTCATGCATAACAAGATGTTGAATGGGAAGTACTCTTGGGTAGAAAACTCACTATTCCTAAGACCCTTAGCAGAGCAACCCAAAAATGGTCCTTGATATGATCTTTACATCACTTACATCAGAGGCATTGGGATGGACTCAAAAAAATGATCCGTAGAGAGGTTGGTGTTTAGACACAAGCCAAGTGTTATATTAATACAGGAAACTATGTTCTCGAATACAAATGCAACCAAACACCTGTAGAAAGGCCTTCTTGATTGGTCTTTCTTGACTTCTAGCTCGATTGGAAAATTAGGAGGATTGGTTATAGGTTGGAAATCTTCCATGGAGTTGAGGACTGCCACAACAAATAAAAATTTCATCCTTGGTACCTTTTTCTCAAAAGCATTTAATTTGGAAGTGGACATATTCAATGTGTATGCACCCTCTCATAACAGAATGGTTTTTTGGATAGAGCTTGAGAATACTGGTATATTACAGCTGCCACATCTCATACTTGGTGGGGACCTAAACTACACTACACAACACTCATAAGTTTGGGGTGTACATGCTAGACCATACCCATTGGCTGACTACATCCTAAACTACATGGATAAATTCAACTTGGTGGATGTTGCTCCCACCCCACTGGAGCCTACATGGACTAATCATAAAGCAAGTACTTAGGGCATCTCTAAAACACTGGTCCACTTTTTTATTAAAGAAGCTCTCGTTCTCTGGATCATTGCTTACAAGGCATCTACTTTGAAGATGCATACTTCTAATCATAACCCATTGTTCTAGAACTCACTATGGAAATCAAACAACCTCCCTCTCCTTTCAAATTTAACCCACATTGGCTTAATTATGAAGATTTCATTACTTTGGTCAAAGAGAATTAGAAGGTGTACTCCCATAGGCAGGGGGAACCAGCCATGATTTGTTTATAAAGGAATCGCATCAAAGTTAAAGTTGTAAATGAATGGGCCAAACACACATTTTTCGAGAGCGATAGAGAACTCATAGAGGTGGAAGATAAAATCAAAGATTGTATGGACACATATCATAGATAGGACCATAAAGCCAATACTTTATTAGAACTTGATGATTTGGAAAAAGTTAAGGCTAGGCTACTTTCTTGGCAAGAAGAAAGGTGGTATATGAAGAGCAGAAGAGTAGACTCGGATGGATTACTAAAGGGGATGATAACACCAAATTATTTCATCAACATGCTTTGGATTGGCGGGCTAAAAAAACTATATGGTCCATCAAAGATCATAGGGGGGAACTATGTACAAAATTTTCTTCCATTTCTTGAGCTACAGTTATACACTATCAATCCATTTATATTGAGCCCCCGAAGGAAAACATCAGAGATATAATGGTGGTTGCCTCCTTCTTTGATGGTTGGGTTAATGAACAACAAAACAACACCCTCATTCATTCGATCATTCTAGCAGAACTACATAAAACTCTCCTCTCCTTCCAACTAGGGAAGGCCCCTGGTCCAGATGGCTAGACAATTGAGTTCTACATTGGCAACTGGGATCTCATTGCAATTGAATTACTTTTGGTCATGGAGGAATCTCAATCCACTGGTAAGATTGATGCACCTTTATATTCCACTTTCATTGCTAATATCCCAAAAAATGACAACCGTTTGAGCTTTGAGCACTATAGGCCCATCTCCTTGTGCAATTATACCTATAAGATTATCTCAAAAATCATTGTTGCTCACTTCAAACCTATCTTATCTTCCCACATCTCCCCTAAACAATTTGGTTTCTTGGATGATTGTCTCATCTATGATGTGATTGGCACAACACAAGAGACCTTACACACTATCAAAACCAAGACTCATTCTAGTTTCCTTCTAAAAATTGACCTATCCAATGCTTTTGATCGCATAAATTGGCTATATCTTCAGTTGATCCTCATAGATTGGTTTGGTTCCACCTTTTATTGACTGGATAGAGGATTTCTACCCGTCTGTCTCTTATGTTGTGTTGATAAATAGATCTATGTCCCATTCCTTCTCCCCTTATCGAGGTCTCTGACAAGGCTATCCACTCTCCCAGCTCCTATTCCTTGTCATTACTGAAGCATTGAGTCGCCACATCAACCATGAATGCATTGTTTGTAACATCACGGGGATTAATATTTTTCAACATACATTTATTACCCACATCCTTTTTGTTTATGACATTCTCATCTTTGGGAATGGTACTCTTTATGATACCAAGTGTTTGGATCGCATACTAAAACTCTTCACCTCTACCACTAGGATGGAGATAAACCTTCAAAAATTTGCTTTGTATTTCTTTCACATATCCTCTGATACTCAACATCTTATTCATATTCTAATGCCCTACACCATCCACCCTGTTGATGAGTGCATTAAATATGTGGGTTTCTTCCTTGAACCCAATGACTATCGTATCAAGGACTGGCACTGGCTCATTGACAAACTTAAAGGATGAATTTTCCTTGGGTGCAATTGATGGATCTCTATGGTTGGGAGATTGACCCTGATCAAAATTGTACTTGAGGCCATTCTAATATATTGGATGTCACTAGATCTCCTACCTTGCTTGATCACAAACAACATCTGAAAAATGTGTCTACATTTCTTATGGATAGGCAACAAGGTAAATTATAGCATGCCATTAATCAAATGGATCATTATTTCTCAACCAAATTTTGAGGGAGGATGGGGTATAAAAGATTTAAATCTTTTCTCCAAAGCACTGACAGCAAAAGGAGCTTGGCATCTGATCACTAAACAAGGACTTTGGCAGCAGATCCTACTCCAAAAATATATCCAACCACTCAACATTATGGATTGGATTTAGATGAGACCTAAACTACACACAAGGGCCTCTCTTTTTTGGAAAGCAATTGTTCTCATTTTTAACCTCATTGAGAAATCTCTTGCTTGGGACCTAGGGGATGGATCTAATATCCATATAGGTAGTGACAATATCATTAGCATACCCTTGAATTACACTTCCCCAATGATATGAAGATGTTCCTTCATTTATACCCTGGTTGATGCATATGATCATGTTGGCATTGATTGGTGGAATTCTGGATGGAAAAGAACTGAGGAGCTCAATTTGTTTGAACAACATGCACAACTATGGGAGCGATATCGACATAGTCTCATCACAAATGTTGTGGCACTCAATAATAAGCAAGACACTTTGTGTTGACTTACCAATTTGGTTGGAGGAACATATCTAGTAAAATTGGGATATGCTGCACTCAGGCCCCCATGACAGTCAACACACTTTTCATGGTGGTGAAAAGGAATATGGAAACTTCAAACTCCTCTAAAAATAAATATCTTCTTCTGGCTTGCCCTCCATGACCGCATTTTGACATGGGATAATTTGGTGCTTAGGGGGTGGTACGGACCGAGTATCTGTTCCTTATGTCGAACACATGCAGAGTCTATTTCACATATTTTTATCTCTTGTAGCTTTTCTAGGTAGGTTTGGGATGCTGTCATAACTCCTGTGGACTGCCCCAAGTGGGAGGGGGACTCATTGATTGAGGCTTGGGACAAGTGGCATGCACATCATGGCCTCTCTATCTCCTTGAAATCTCTACCACTCCAAATTATTTGGGTCTTTGGATTACGATCAACGATGCCAACTTCTCTTGCATTCAACCTTCTATCCTCTGCATGATCTGCAAATATAAATATTCACTTTTAATATCTCTTCCATCCTCTTTATCTGCTCCTCACCACATTCCCCCATTGCAAGTTGATCTTTCCCTGCCACACTATTACTGTGATGGTGCTTCTCAGGGGAATCCAAGTCTTAGCAGCACTGGGGGTTTACTTATTTTTGGTGACAGAGAGATCAAGTTCAAACAGGTACAATTATCTAATCAAACAACTATGCTGAGTTACAAGCTATACACACCATAATTTCCATTGCCCTAGATTATGATATTACTACCTTGACAATTCACTCAGACTCCAAAATGGCAGTGGACTGGCTAAATGGACTTGTAGGATCCAAACACATCATTTTATCTTGCCTCATCAATATGATGATGGACCACATCAAACTTTTCCATTTCATTACTTTCAAACACATATACTAAGAACACAACTCTAGACTGGATGAGCTGGCCAAGGGGGCTTACCTTTTGGAGATAGGTAAAGCATACATAAATATTATGGAGGCAGATGGTTCATCCAATGAGAGAGCAATATATCTCATATAATGGATTAACATGCACCACATGTTGGATTCATTCATTCTTTCTGAGTTTTTTAATTTATTATGTGGTTCTTGATCAAGTCGAGGCATCTGTGCTTCTCTGAGAACTTATTTGTACTAGCCCTATTGGATTACTTTTTATGTCTTGCTCTTTGGATACTTATTGCTTGCCATAAAACATGTGGTGGGTTCATGTTGTATCTTTTTCAACATATTGAATAATAGATACTGATCTTTTTCTTTTGAACACACACACACACATATACCCAAATGAGAAAAGTATACGAAATTGATGAATTTATGAAAATGTCATGATATTTTTTTGGGAAAACATAAGGAGATTGCATGTGTACAGACATAATTTTTTTGAGTAAACGAATGCTTTTTTTATGAAATTTCATATATGGATACAATAAATGTTGAATATTGTTGATAATATCTTTTTCATAAATTTTAAATTGTGTGTGTGTATTTTAAATAATCTTACAAGTCAATACAATTGAAAATATAAAACTACAAGTGTACGAACACAACTTATTGACTTTAACTTCATGAAAATCATTTTTATAAAGTATAGCCAACAATGTGTAGATTGTTGACATATAAGTTTTATAAAATTTTGATTAACAGTTAAAAAGTTATAAAGGTACTTGTAACGATATATGTATATACCATAATGATGTATATTGTGTAGAAATTAAGTAATAATTAAAAATAAAAGTTTAACACTAAAAAAATTATATATTCAAAAACTATGTTCTCCCCTCTACAAAACCACATATATATATTTTATAAATAATGAAATATGTGTGATCTAATTATGTAAGTCACTCAATAAAAAAACCTGCAACAAACATATAGTTGTCAAAGTCAATAGATTGACATTTAAAATCTAAACTTGAATTTTTGAAAATTTAAGAGCAATGGAGTAAATATGTTTGTTGGCGAAAACCATGTTTCCATTACAACTTCTTGAATATAATGCCTCCTTAATGAAACATTAAAGAAATTTTGTTTCCTTGTTGAAGCACATGGAGAATTGGGCGACTATGCCTAAAACTTGTGTAACTATGCAAGCCTTTTGTTTGGAAAGACAACATGCCCCAACCCTCATTAATGTGTGGGGAAGTATGTGATGTACTAAGCCAAATAACTACTTTGAAAAGATAGAGGAACCACATGATGGGTTCACTAGAAGTAAAAATAAATCAACTTCTACATATAGCTTATAGATTCAATTGTATAATTTCACTCCTTTTAAAATAAAATGCATGATCAAAAAAGAATGAATAGTGTTCTAGCTCCTATCATGACCTTATATTTAATTTCATAGTTTCACTCAAGTTCACTCTATAGACACATATAAATTGATCATTAAGTGCTTGATAATGTTTAATCCTGACATCTTTACCTTTCTTGGTTTGTTTGCTATATAGTTAACCTGCAATCTATAATGAGAGCTTTTGTTACCTTAAAAACACTGAAAGTATCATACAAGCATCCATATTTCAATCTCAATCATCCCTATTCAACCTATAAGTTCCTGTTAAACCCTATCTAGCAGTCTTTATCCTTATATGATAAGATTGTGATATGTCAGATAGGGCCACATTGCGACCTTCTCCACAAGCATGACCTTATCCCCCATGTTCCAATGATCACTTTTTAAAAATGGCACATTTCATAGCATCTCACCCACACCTTTTATAATATTGGTTAGCAAAAATATTCTAAATATTATCCTATATAGGCACATCAACGCACTCACTTGAACCCGTATATCAATCACTTGGAAATTATACTGCACATTGAGTAAACAAGTATTATTTCTTCCAATTTAATTATGTTACTTTCTAACAGTCATAAACCAAGTTTGAATATGTTTTATTTTAGGTCAATGACATGCATTGTCAAATATTTCCATTAGATACATTCATATAGATGCACAATCATGGATCACACAATCACCATAAGAAGGAAAACTATACCAGTCTTAGGCCTATTTGGGTTATGTAGGTAGCACTAAGATTACATAGTTTTAAAAGTATAGCTTGATTATTCCCATAACCTTGTTCCCCAATTTTTGTATTTGATAGTTATTGTGTTTTTTTGCAATAGCTAGGGTTTGTCTTTTGTAGGTCTTTTGCATGGGATATCAACACATAAAATTAAACAATCAACCATCACTTACAGTCTCATAAACCCAAATCATAAAATCAAGTGCACAATCAACCAGGATGTAGCCGTAGTCAATAGACATGGTTGCAGTGCGGCCCTATCCTCCTTCTACAGACTTCTCTAGATTTAATTCTTACATTTGGTCATGACAAAATACATAGGTATTTTTAGGTAGTTTTCAGCTACAATCAACTTGTAAAGTCAACATAATATATGTTTAAAGAGGTTTACATATTTGTAGACATATTTACTGCTTTTAGCTAATTTCTAATTCTATAAATTTTATTTTTTACTGTATTATGGTGAATATTCTTATATTTAAATTTCAATAGCTTAGGTCTATTAGTTTAATTCATTCAATTAAAAATATACTAAACATTCTAGTGAACCCTTTATTTTTATAAATTTGATAGTTGTTTGCTTGATTTTTAACAGATGTGGATGAATAAGAATGATCATTTATATTTTCACAAATAAAATCATCAAAGGTCTCCAAATATTTCCTTGGAATTTGAAATTCATGATGTTGAATAAAATCAACTTTTTTTATTTATATTTGTCTATTGCTCTTTAAAGGAAGCTGAGAATAGTTTTAAAATGCATTCTTTTATAGTTTCTACTTTTTGTGCTAAAGTTTCAAGATTATATTCATAGCACAAAATGAAAGAAGTGGTTCCTCTATTGGAGTGTTCACCATGGTAGAATTTAAACCATCACTTTCATCCTCCACATAAATAACTTGTTCTTTTTGTATTATTTCCACTTTATCCAAATTTTGAAGTGGGTAACTTTCTCTTCTTTTGATTTGTACGACTCCATATAAATATATTGAAAATTATACTCTTTTTGGATCATCAACAATTTCACAAATTAGATTTTCTTTGAAAATGAAGATAAAGAGGAAAATATTTTTTACCATATCATCATTTGCAAGAACCCAATCAACCCTTAGTTTGGGTCTCTTTGATCATTTTCATGTTTATTCTTCTCTTTGCCACCAACATCTACTGCTTTTTATAATCCAAATCAAACTTTGTGAAATGATAGCAAAGCTCAAAAAATCAAAAGCATGGGCTACGTTCCATCATTTATGATTTTCAATTCAATAGTCGCTCATCTTATTTTTGAAAGGCTAATATTTCCTTCCAATTTTAGAAATCAAAGGCATTATTCGATCTCCTAGTGGAGTCACCAATAATTGTTGGAAAAAAATTATGTTGCTTTTGTATTTCTTGGTTTTATGACTCGCTCAACGAGAAATGACACAAATTTGCCAATAATTATAGAAATGACCATTGAAATGGTGATTTTATTATGTGTTTGAGAGGGGAAGCTCCCTCATATGATTTAGAGTTTTTGTGTGTACTTTTAACCAGAAAGCATAAAAATGAATCAAAATTGGGTAAACGTTGAAGCTAAAAATGAGAAAAGAATGGAGGAAGATGGAGGTGATAGTGAGAAAATCACAACAAAAAAAACACAAAGAACCACCAAAATAACTCAGAATAAAATCAAATGGTTAAAAAAAATTCCTCTTACACAAAAAATAGAAATATGAAAAACATGTGTAATTGAAACAAAAGTCTTGACTAGAAGCACAAAGTCTCCTCAAAACTCAAATTGCATACACTTGGTTCAAATCTTATAGATGAGGTTTACAACACAAAGTTTGAAAACACCATGAGTTGCATACAACTAAGAAAAGTGCAAAATTTTAATGGCTTCTCTATCTATGAATATAAATATATAACTCACAAACAAAGAGAATCAAAACCCATAAATCCAAAAATTGATATCACCTATTTCTTTGCATTCCATGGCTCAATTCTTGATAATTACATAATTGACACACAAAGTTTCAGCCAAATCTTCCTTAAGAGATTGAAAGAAAGAATCCCTTTGAAATTGCCATCTCTCCTATTTATAATAAATAAGGAGGATGGAAATGGCCTTTCATATTCTCAATTTTTGACCTTTCATATTCTCATTTTTGTCATATTTTATTTTACGCTTATATTTGTCACTTTTTTATAAAGTGACTTAAATAAAGCACCAAGCAAGTCCCCCAAGCCTTATCCATTGAGTGGTGGAGTTTGTAAAAAGTGTGTGCCACACACTAACATATGAAATTGAATCCTATAAAGAGACACTTATCAAAAATATAAGTGAAGACATTAAAAAGTAACTGAGGATCAAACATTTTATAACATTGCATTGTTCATTTCAAGACCTTTCTAAAACTTCAAAATAAAGCCAAAACAAAGTCTAGATGTGAAAGATATGGCCAAACAGAGAATTTACAAAGGTATTGTCATAACAACATTCATCCATATTTGTTTTCCAACCAAAATTGTATTTTAAGGATCAAACATTTTACATCATTGGATAATTTGTTTCAATATTTTTCCAATGCTTCAAAAAGAAGCCAAAACATAGTCTGAATGCAAAAGATATGGCCAAAACAATAATCTAATTTTTTTGCTTTGTATTCCAGCATGTCCAATGCACCCATGATGTTGGTCCAACATGGTTTGGAGTGCCCATAACACTGAGATGACACATCTCAGAACATTCAACACGCTCGTGAGGTTTGGCCAACCCACCTTCAAAGATCTTAATCTCCGATATGAAAAACAAAACTTTGAATTTTGGACATCTAATGTCTGAAGCAAAGATGATCCTTGAGACAATATATTTCCAATGCATCAAATGAGAACCAAAATGGATTTCGGTTGTGGAAGATATGAAAAAATAGAATAATTGCACTTGTTGCACACTTGAGGTGCGAATGGTACTTGATTTCTCTGGTTCCTCCAACATAAAATTTCTTTAATTAAAACATGTAGAAGACCTTGTATGCTTGTGAGGCCTAGCTAATGTAGTGCCAAAGTTAAGGTTTATCCATGTAGGACCAAAATTTTAAAAATTTCATGAATTCAAATTTTGGGTACAATATTGCCCAGCAATAATGTCTCTTTGTTCTTATGGTGCAGGGGTCAAATTTAAGGGAAGTATGACTATATTTACATGCAAAGTGAAATTTTGCACAATGATCAAAACTTGTAGAGGATTATAATAAACTATACATTATATTTAATGTTTACTACTTTTACTATGAACTATACTAATATTTGAAAGGAAATATTGATTAATTTATTGTACTATGTTTGCATTGGAATTAACACTTATACATAATATTAAAACTTTGTGGAATACAAAGAATTAGATCGATGAGATTCCTAATTTAAGGAGGGAAGTATTTTTTTTTTTTTAGGGTAGACATTTGGGGACTGTCGGGGTGAGAAACCATAATGTAGAACAACCTCAATCATGCAAGCCTTGCAGCATGTCCACATCTAGAATGTGCACTCAACGCTTACCTTTTCCAACACTTGCAAATTCCCTGATTTGTAGTTATAATTGATTTATAAATAATTTTAGCCTTGTAAGCTATATGTATAATTTCGTGCTTATATTGTTATAATTAGTTTAGCTTTTTATAAATAAAATTTCACAAACAGTGTAATGTAATATTTGTAAACTCGGAATGTTAATGAAATTTCAACTCCTTTTTTGTGTGTGTTAGCTTAAGTTGTTTTAGTTTTGTGCTCTCTCATAGACCAACTTAGCAACATAGTTGTATCCTTTTGGAATGTCCCAAAAAAAAATCATTGATATTAAACTTCTTATGCAGAGTAAAATGACATGTTTCTTGTTATAAAAATTCTAGATATGAATCTTTTGAAGTCATAAACTATTTCGTAGGTCTATATTGTCAATTGCATCTTACGCTTAGTAAGTAATTTTCCTAATATTTTCTATTTTCTTATT
Source organism: Torreya grandis (assembly GCA_037957365.1). Lineage (NCBI taxonomy): Eukaryota > Viridiplantae > Streptophyta > Pinopsida > Cupressales > Taxaceae > Torreya > Torreya grandis. Next base: position 1,651,569 of record JARHVA010002531.1, on the reverse strand, counting down.
TAAAAAATAAATTTTATTTGGACTTGGCAGCTTGCATTAAAGTCCAAGTTGCACATTCACGTGGTAACTTGTACTAAAGTTTAAGTTGCATACCAAAGTAGACTTAAGGCAACCATTCCAACCACTTGCATTTATGCAACCCTTGTATTTACGAGGTCTTTCCTTCTCTATAAGAACAAGGCTCTCCCCTAGTCCCACATTTCCTAGATTGCTTAGATTCCTTTGGTGAGAGTCGATTGTATTGTTCAGTCTCTCTGTTAATGCAGTGTTAATACAATAATAATGGTATACTATTATACCTAAATCTTTGTCTCTATTTATAATTTTCATGACATGAGCTATGTCTCAGTTTAATATGTTTGATCCTAAGTAGTCCATAATTATAATATGGTATCAGAGCAAAAGTCCTAGGCTAGCTTCATCTTTTTAGACATTTTTTAGGGGAAGTGCACTTTAAGTGCATTTTGAGGATATTTTCCATATTTCATTGCATTCGAAAGGGTCCAACACCCTTGAGTTGACTGTAAACTTTCTGCAAGTTACAAGTTCTCCTGGAGGCTTCTTTGTGATGGTTTTGTAATCTAAGGTTTCTACTCTTTTTTATAGTTTGGAACATAACAAAATTCTCCATCGTGCCCATAGTAGCTAAGATATGTGGTTTAGGATTTCATTTTTTTTTAAAACAAACACATGCAGCTCCAGATCTGTACAAAAAACTTGAAATTTGTTGATATATCTCTAGAGGATATATACATTTTTAGTGAAATATGACTGTACAAATGCATCTGAAGTAGTTGATTTAGGGAGTGTAGGCTCTTGTTTGGCCAAAAAAATCTTGTGGTGCCCCTTGTTTTCAAAAATCTTCCATTGAATTCTAACCATCAATAAAAAAAGGTTTTGATTTCTTTTAAAATTGTAGGGTTTCATAAAAGGTTTTTTTTTTTTAAATTTAAAAAACTATTTTAGGGAAGGGGTTTTTTTTCATATATATTATTTTTTATTGTTAAAAAAAACATAATTTTTATTTATTTAGAGAAATCTTTTTTATTATTATTTTTTTTGTTATTATTTTAAAAATACAACATAGAAAAATTAAACCAAAAAAAGGTACGCTCTGCCAACCCCTGTATTTATCCATCCCATCCTCTACCTCCCACCATCCCCTTGTTGTCCACCACTCCTCCCACCTCACTTTGCCCACCCTTATCCCTTCGATCATGACACCTTCGTCTCAAACTCCCCCTTCGTCGTTTCTCTCCCCCTCCAACCCTTCTCCAACTCCCCTCCACCCCTTCTCCTTTACCACTCCCTACCACCCTTTGCTTTCATGGCCTCTCTGACCTTCGCCCACCCCAGTCCACCATCCATCCTCAGCCTCCAACCACCCATGCACCATCTTATGTGTCATGTGCCTATGCAAAGTCCTGCATCCTCCACTCGATTGTCATAGCTGACAAACCTATCATCCCTACAACCTCCCCACCACCTATTTTAGACACAAATTTGATCATAAGTAATTGAAAATGTTAATTCCTAAACCATGACTTGTATACAAATACATGACTCGTATTTATCGTTTATTTAGGCCATTTATCTATATAAGGGCTTGATCATTTATTTGTAATCGTTACTATACAGAACGCCCTGGGTCAAATAGCAAATTACTTCATATTATCCTCAAATTGTCTCAAACTAAGGATAGATGTCCTTGATTTCATGAGACATGTATGTGTTAGGTGGATGAGGCTGCTACTGTGGGCCAGTCCAGCGAGAGTGACCACGTCAAGTGCCAAATAAAAACTAGTTTCCACATTTCAAAACAATCTTTTATCTTTTTGCACATTTCATAAGGTCAACTAAAGGAAATTATAAAAAGGTTTTTATATAAATACATATCAAACGTCATTCATTATCCCCACTTGATTCCTAGATTACACATTGAGCAAATCTACCCTATTTTCCCCAAATTCAAGAACATTCACAAGGAGTAGCCATGATCCAAGTCTAAAGCTTTAAATGTGCCATTAAGTTTTAAATAAAATAAATAAAACAATAAATTATGCACAACACAAACATGATAGCAATAGCTTAGCCTATTTAGTAGACACATGTAAAAGGCACAAGTGAATTTTTTTTCACAATCAATGTAAACATGGTTGAAGTCAATGATCAAGTGACCTATAGTGATGCCCACACAAAGTGGTCATGTCGAGAAATATTCTCAAATTTTGCTTTTGAACTAACACTGTGATAATCTTATCTTTTTTGTCTTCTCTTATCAGTCATCAGTGGCAGTCAACTATGACAAGTCCATGATCAATGGACTCGAGTAGCTTTCTTTGTTGTCCAAATAGCACAAACCTATCTAGAAACAATTTCAGACTTTATTCTTGATTCTAAGCTTGCATTTATATATTTTGATGATTTTCACTTTCAAATATCTAGAACAATCAATAGAAATCTTGATTTGAGCTAAGTACATTTCTTCCTAGTGTTTTATAAAAATAGTATTTTTTTATATTTATCAATTTCCAAAATTAAAATTGTTAATTAGTGTATATCTTTAACATTTTGATATATATCAAGTTTTACACCTATTAGTACAATACATTTCCATTATTTTATAAAAAATGAAGTAAAACATATTGTGTGGCATTGAGTGTTGTGCTTATTGTGCTTGTTGAACTTGATTAGTGGTGTCAGGATCTATATCATGCACTTTTAATGCATAGTCTACTTCAGATATGGTTAGTGTAATGCATATTTTGTTTCTTTATCTATTTAGATACGACACTTAGATGCCTCATATTCGATATGTTACATTCATGCTTCAATGACAATACATTTCTATGATAACATGCTCCTCACATGTTGACACAATTATACATGATCATATATTTAACACATGATACAATTAACTCTTCTTTTGAGATGAGTAACTTGTAAGCCACATCCCTCATCTCAAAAAGGGGCATCACAATAGGTTTGTCTTAGAGATTCAAGTCTCTATGAACAAAAAAAAATAGATTTTGGGATAGAGTACAGATTTTGAAATTCAAAATATAAGTGTTCAAATATTCAAATTAATTAAAATATTAAATTATATAACAAAGTACAAAATTTCAAATATTCAAAACACAAATGCAAAAATCATATTTTATAACAAGGTACGTGTTTTCAAAAATTCAAAGTAATGATAGATATTGACACATTGATATAGATTATAGAGACATGAAATGCATATACACTCACTTTTCAAAGACTCAAAGTACATAATCATATACACTTTAATGCATATATATAGATATATGCAAATAGTTATAAAATCAAAATTACAAGTTGCAAATATAGTTAAAATTGAGCATATAGGTGCATAACATTTTATATTGTTTGACACAGATTCAGGGAACATGATACTTATTCGTGCATATTTTTTAAAGTTAAAAAGGTATGATGCTTGTTCATGCATATTTTCATAGTTCTAAGTTACAATTTCAAATGCATGACACTTGTTCACGCACATTTCCAAAGTTCAAAGTTATGGTTTCAAAAGTAAAAATTCATTTAGATTCAAATCTATGAGCAATGTGATTATGAATATTCTTCATTCTCTTTTGATCATGCAAAATAGAATCTAGGTCTGTCTACAATAGTGTGATTTGATATGTCATGGGAAATGTACATTCGATTCTCATGACACTCAATGGCATTGACATTACTTCTAGAGAACCAATTGTATGGTTTAATCTATTATTACAGATGATGTGCATTAGATTTCAATGACCTTCAATGGCCTTGACATCACTTCTAGTGAACCCATTGTGGTTCCACCTTTTTGGATTAGTGCACTGGATAATATTCCTTATTCATGAGAGTTGAAATAGGCATCTTTCTAACTCAAGGACTTAATTAGTTATCAAAAATTAGGACTTGATCACTCTCAATTCATCATTGGTTCAAATTCTTCAAGTGCTTCAACAAGGGGGCATAGTTATTCATCAATTATAGGTTACATGGCAATTTGGTTTCATCTAGATACATGTGCATGTGTACTCCTTCCTTTCTCTCTCAATTTTTCAATTTTAAAAGTTTCACGTTTTCAAATTTCAAATATGGACAAATGACTAATTCATGTGTTATTTTAGGGTTTCCTAAATTTGAGTGTCCTACATAATTAAAGTATCCTCTTAAAGACAAAGTGTGTTATACACACTCAAATTTAATTATTTCTCTTTTAGCAAATTAATTACTAGAATAAAGGGGAGGGCAAGGAGGGAGGTGGGGGTGAAGGTTGGGGACACATAAATTTGATCACATGTAATTGACAATGCTAATTATTGATACAGCCTAAACCACATGACTTGCACCCAAACGAGACTCTTATTTACCATTACTTTAGGCCATTTATCTATATGTGAGCTTGATCATTTGTTTATCGCCACTACTACACAAAACTTCCCTAGGCAAATGCTCAAACTATTTCATATTGTCCTCAGATTGTCTCCAGTGGAGGACAAATGTCCTTGATTTCACAAGACAAGACCGTGTTAGGCAAATAGGGCTACTGCCGTGAGACTATCCACATAGAGTAACCACATCCTAAACCAAATAACTGGTTTCTATCTTTTGGGTCTTCCCCCACGTTTCATAAAGTTGGCTAAAGGAAATTATTTTTAAAAAATTCTCTAAAGACACATCAAATGTCATTTATTATCCCCACTCGGTTCATGACTTACACATTATTACATATTGAGCAAATATGCATTATTCTTCGCAAATTTAAGGTCATTCAAGAAGAACAACCATGAGCCAAATCTAAAGCATCTCAAAGCAAGTTAACAGCTATCATTTCCAAGTATCAAATCTTTATTTCTAGTTTCGTACATATGATTAAGGAGCATAATTACACAATCACTCTAGGTGAGAAAACTACATGGGCTTGATTTCCCTCCTTGAAGTGTTGGATATGTAGACAACAATCAATCATCAAGGAAGTGGTTGCGATAAATTAAGCTTATTACATACATTTTTTTTAGGTTTCAAGTTTTTAAGGTGCCCTAGGGTTTTAAAGACAAAAGAAAGAAAATAAATAATTTCACAGGATAAACAAGATCGCGATATCTCAACTGAAAGATACATCAGTCAAATTTTCTTCACAATCAACATAAACAAGTTCACAGTCAATGGATTCAAGTGACCTGCTATGTTATCTGCCTAGAGTGGTCTTATCCATGAATATTCTTAAATTTTGTTTTTGAACTATCACTGTCATAATATTATTTATATGTCTTCTCTTATCAATCATTAGTCATAGCAAGCTGGGACAAGTTTGTAGTCAATAGACTTAAGCGGCTCACACTGTCATCCAAATGACATGGATCTATCCAGAAACGGTTTCTAATTTTATTTATGATCATGAGCATGCATAAACATATATTTTGATGATTTTCACTTTCAAATATCCAAAACAATCAACATAAATCTTAATTTGACCTAAGTACATTCTTCTTAGTATTTTCTAAAAATAACAATTTTACATATTTATTAATTTCTAAAATCAGAATTGTTAAATGTTGTACATCTTTGGCATTATGATATATATCAAGTTTTACCCATATTAAAAAAAGACATTTCTATTATTTTATTAAAAAAAATAGTGTAAAACACTCTCAAAGAGGCAACCTTCGACCTTCTTCCCCTACTCTCGACATGCGAATAGCCAACCGACAACTCAGCAATTTTTTTAAATTATTAAAACATATTGGATTTGAATCTGATTGTTTTTTAATTGATGTGATTAGAAATGTGCATTTTTATTCAAAGTTTTGCCACCAACCCAACCACTTTGGTTGCCATTATGGACCACCTCCACCACCCAAGTACCACCAATATTAAATGTTGGCTGCACTTTTGCTTTGGGGTCGTTTTAAAGTTTTAAAAAAATTAGACCATGCCATTAAATCATTTGAAAGAGTTTCTTGGTGTAATGGCCAGATGAATATTGTGAAAATGTTGGTTTAAAATGAAGTCACAAGTTCAACCCCCCAAGTCCATTTTTAACACCAAATATAATCTAAGTCTTATTTTTCACTATAAACCATTATAAAAGGCCTTTTTCGATAGACAAAGACCAATAGACAGGGCCCAATTTGACAAGGGGTCAGACCCCTAGAATAAAACCTATTTTTCCTTCCAATTAGTGCATTTTTTACATCAACACACCCACTTAGCATTTTTGGTGTCCATACTTGCATGTTTGCATTTTTCTAGATGCCCCTCCAATGGGAGTTTTTCCAGACATACTTGTACCTTTTCGTTCATATCTTGAGCATGCCTTAGAGTTGGAAGGTGAATCTTATTGTATTTCAAAGATGGTTCCCATCTCTTCCCAATAGTATGCTTAGTTCTTTGCTACTCTGCCTAAAACACTGATTTTTTTTCAAAATTCTAAAGGCCTTTGTGATCGAACATTTCCCAAGTTTCAAAGCTCTTTTCTCTACACTCAAAAAACGTTTCCAAGTGACATTCTTTTCAAAGTGCATGTTTTTTTGCCTACAATCCAAATATGTAGCTAAAATTGAGTCATATTGTACATAAATAATTTATTTTTTTGTTTCTCATTTTCAACTCAATTTGTAACAAGGTGAAATTTTTGTATATTGCATCATTATAAGTAGTTAGGGGGCATTTTCTAGTCATTGCACTCCTTATAGAGTGCCAACAATTATTTTTGGAGGGTAAAACACTTGTTTACAACACTCGTGAAGATTGTGCCTTGTACCTTTTTTGTTGCACACTTGTGGCTTGTGCATTGTCCTTGTGTTTCGCTGTTTACAATTTGGCACACTTATAGATGCCATGTCTCCTTCAAAGTCCCTTTTCTTAGCGTCTTGAAATTTTCTATGGAGACTCCTTCAAGGCCCCTTTCTTAGCACCTTGTCATTCTTTTGTTGTTTGCAATGGCTTTGTGCCTTAGAAGTAAACACACTAACGCAAGCAAATAATAACTTGCAAGCCGAGAGTGATATGCTCTTTTCTAAGGTTTTGTTACTTCAAGAAGATATTTTAATTTTTACAGGAAAACATGGATCTCAAAGTATAAAACGAATTCATCACAATACTTATAGAACACAACTCACTCATTCACACTTTGCAAGTCAATTTTTCACTATTGCAACAATAATATGATCATGAGGAACCCATATCTACTACACTTGTTCCATATTCAGTACAGTCTTAAATTGTGATCTTCATGACCATGAATTGTATTGTGCTCTTGCTACACTTACAATTTTCTTTGACGCAACTCACACTTTTGTTGATCACACTATTGATATGTTTGCCTCCTTTACTAAGCATACTACTAGTTTTGGTTCCTATATTCTATGCACCATTGGTTATTCTGGCGAAGCTCTTGGAAAACACAAATAGGGAATTGTGTCGTCCATCCAATATTTTCATTGGATTGTTCGCCATGGCAATGACCATTAAGCATGTGCTTCCACTTCTTATTTGGGACCATTTTGTAACAACTCCATACTAATTTTTGTTTGCTCTACACTTCTAGAGGACATCGAGCGACACATACATATTGCATCTAGACATTTTGCCTCTCCATCAAAGATCTATTCAAGCTATGTACTTAGGCATGAGATTCTTAAGGCATCTTCACATTTTATCAAGCATGAGCGACATGATCCTTCACTCAAGCATGTGAGACCTTAAATTGTTTTTGTAAGGCTTACAAGACCTTGCCCTTCACTCTGGGATGGGAGACCTAAGCTTTCTTATTTAGGCATGAGAGTCCTAACAAATCATCATATTCACTTAGCCATGAGAGTCCTAAATATGATCTAGATGTTTCCTTGCATGCATTGTTTGTGCACATGGCACCAAATCATTTGCAGACATCTTCCTCTATTTGGGTTCATTTGGGATGGATTGATGGTAAGTTATGGCAATTTCATCACCACTCTTTGCATGGACTCTACCAACATGATTCTTCTATTGTTCGGTTGCATCCTCCACACACTATTCATACTTTCTAGAAGCACTCCCTTCTTGGATAAAAACTCATTTTGTGATGGCTTCTTCAACATATTAACTGATCCTTGTGGTGAGCTATCTTTGGTATTTGCGGTGTCTATTCAATTCTTTAGTGTTCTTTATGGATCCATGCGATGGATTTCTCAGTACCAATAGTGAAATCCTTGTGGCTTATCTCCTATTTTTATGTCATCCTGTTGTTTTTGAGAATTTTTCATCCACCTCACTCAATTCAACATTAAGAGGGGGTGTTTTGTACTTTTTTTGTGAGATCCTTGAGGTGCAGATAGACTATGTTATTGTACTACTTTCTAAGTGAGATATTTGTGGCACGTCTCTTTTCCAGAGCAACGTTTTACTTCATTATACATGGGTCCTCATCAAGCCTAGTGTCAAGACCCATTTCAAAGGTTTAGCTTCAGTTTTATACACTCTTTAAGTTGTACTTAAGGGGGGATATTTGTGTAAATTGCTAATTACACCTTAAGTTTACTTAATGAGTAAGTGATTTTTTTAGAAATTTTAATTTTCTTATTTAAAAAACAAACCCCATTTGAACTCGACAACTTGCATTAAAGTCAAATTTGCACACTCAGATGACAACTTGCACTAAAATCGAAGTTGCACACCAAAGTGGAGTTAAGACAACCACTTGCATTTATGCAACTACTTATATTCAAGAGGCATTTTCTACTCTATAAAAACAAGGCTCTCATTTACATTTCCTAGATTACTCAAATTGTCTTGGTTAGGGTCTATTGTATTGTTCAATCCTTGTTTTAGTGTAGTGTTAATACAATAATAGTAGTATACTTTTATTCCTAAATCTATGTGTGTGTAACATGAAATTTGAGCAATATGGGTTTAAACTTATATAATTTATCCACTCAAACATCAAATTACATAATAGAAAGGATTTATAAAACAAATCATAATGATAAAGAAGCTTATTGAATCCCTTTTTTTATATTACCTCCTTCCAGGATTTGCAAGTGGATGATTAGACTCAGATTGACTCCATGATAGCTTGTTGATGGATTGTTGATATAGGATTCAATAGATTTTTTAACATGAATTTTACTATAAGATTTCTAGATTCATTTTTGGCATGGCTTTGGTATGGGCTTGCTAATTGGTTTGAGAGTGGAGTGAGAGGTTGCTTATATAAATTTTAGGATGGAAAATCAAGCGTTGTTATTTGAATTTAGGGAGATGAGATCAATGGCTCTAGATTATCCAAAGAATATTAAATTCCATGAGAAACCTCTACAAATAGAGGTTTCTAGAGACTTGGAGGGAAGTCTCTAATTCTAGAGATTTCTCTATTATGTTAGAGATAATGGAGGATTAGGTGGGGGTTAGATAAGGGATTAGTGAGGATTAAAGACAGAGATGTAGAAAAGGCTAGGGTGTAGGTTAGTAGGTGGGTAGGTGGGGTTATGAGAATTTTAAATTCCCATATAATAGATAAATAGGATTAGATTAGGATAATGGAATATTTAGAATAATTAATGAGGGAATGGGATGAAATAAGGTTAGTGAATGTAGGATAATGGAAAGGGGATATTAGATATATGGCTAGAAATAGGACAAATTAGCGAAATAAAATAGGATAAGCGGAATTAGTGTCGACTAATAGGAATATTATTCAACTGTAATGAAGCAAGTGATTTTAGGTGTATACATTTTGCCTCTCTTTGAAAGGTCATTGCGAGTGAGAGGAGTAATAATATTTCAAAGAAAAACCATGTCATGGATGAATGTTAGTAAATGATGTTAGGGGGTATGATGCCCCCTCGAGAGGACATGCGGGGAAGAATGAGCCAGATGGCCACTCGAAAGAAGAAATGATGGGTGGGATGAGATGGATAGACGAGGGGATGGGATGTCAAATGTGGGATAGATGATGAAGAAGAAATATTTGACTTGAGCAATGAGCTACAAATTGATAATAATGCCCTTAGCAAGGACACATGCACAGGGAATAGAGATGATGGGTGTCACGGTTGTAGACACATCCCAAGGAAGAATCAAACGTAACAAGATGATGATAGGATTAAAGGGCCGCAAGCTTTAGATGTCTCCCAAGCAAGGATCCATGCAAGGGAGAGTTGTTGGCCAGAATAAGACTGATGATTTGATTAGATTAAGGATGGGTGTAGCTCAAAACTAAATTGATCAAGATGATATAGGTGATGATAGAGAAGAATCAATATGATCGAGAGACCAAACGATTGGTGGATGAGGATAGATGATTAAGATAGTGGTCGAGCTATCCTTGGACATGGAAACATGGCCAAGTGCTACCTACATAGTCTAAAAAGACCTCAAGCCGATGTAGTTCTGACTGGGAGATGACGATGATGATGATGATGATGGACAATGGTTAGTGATTAGAGGCTGATGTTAGTAATTGAATGATGTGACTCAGATGATGAGATGAGTATGAAAGATTGAATGTTAGTTGGATGAATTGAGAGGATTAGATTAGGGATGATGAGATGAGGGGTGATATGATGATTAGATAAATGATGAGGTGTAGGTGATCAAGCCATCACAAGAGACAAAACTCATCATATTCTAAGTAATCCAAAAATATAGCATTTGATAAGATGCCCCATGATATAAGCACGACCAAGAGGACATTGTGTCAAGGTGTATGGGCAAATAGCGAACTTTGCATCCTCGAAGGCGTTTTTGGTGTCCTCATATCATCCTCATTCATTGCCCAAAAAGACACGATGCAAACAAAACATAAAACAAACAAGATATATACATGATAAAAGTCATGCAAACAAGACAACAGAACAAACAAGTAACACACACAACTATCTACATGCAGTGTCACAATGTCTTGCCTAATGATGGGATGAGTGACTAGGTGATGGGGAACTAGGATGATCATGATGTGATGGTGGACTTTGGATAGGGTTGGATTTGGATAGGACTAATGATGAGGATTAGGATTAAGATGAGGTGTTGCCCCTAGGATATAAGGATAATGACATGATAGGGGTCTTTGAATACTAATTTGGTCCTGAAAACCAATCAAAAAGTGGCCAAGGATGGTGATTAGACAAGTGATGACCAAGGATTACCAACAGAGAAGGCCCTGTAAGGATCCAATCTAGCAAGGAGACTAGGAGATGATGGAATCAAATACCTTTCATGCTGGCAATAGGTGATGGGATGGGTGTTATACATGAAGAGGCAATGATAAGGACAGTGATGGGATCAAGAACCTTAAACACTAGCAAAAGGAAATTGGATGAGTGCCAGATATGAAAAGGCCTTGATAGGAAGTGATGGGTGCCAAAATTAAAGTCTTTGAAAAGGTGATGTATGTTGACAACACTTAGCCAATATGATGATGAAGATATGATGGGTGACCACTTAGAATTGGTTCCAAGACTGAAGGTTGTATCCAAAGATTGAGGATAAGAAAAGACACATGACATGGAGATGGATGCGACTAAGGGATTAGGCATAAGACAAGACACAATGGACTATTTTTGGCTTTTTC